>CM068825.1:74808796-74818796 GCA_028554795.2 Sinohyriopsis cumingii
ACCGTATCGCCTCACACAAAACCTGAAGTGTTAGTTCAAATCCGTGTCAGCGATTTCGAAGACGACATAACTGGGCTTTAATCAATGCTCTCCATTTCTGCCACAAAACCACGAGTCCTGATTCATGCCAAAAGAAATTTCGTTCGGTCCATAAAAAATAGTATCACATCTGATAAACGCAAAAACGAACTTCCAGAAAACTGAGAACGACGGCTTACACCTACAACGTAAATGTATGAGTTCAAGTAGTGCGTAAAACTTAGTCAAATTAAATTTTTATAGTCAAGACGAAACGATCTCTTTTCGAAGAAGAAAGCAGACACCAAACGACAATGGCGATCCGTGTCACACAACACTTTTCAAAATGTGTATTATCAGAGGTTTGTTTAGCGATCTGCACGGTTAAATTAAATGTTGATGTATTTTGCAATAAGACGGACACAATTTCCATGGGATCGCCCATGGTACGATTGTCCGTGCATTAGTTTAATTTTTATAAATATTTTTTTATATAAATCGCCTATAGGATAGACCCAGTAAAGCATGGCCATTCTCGTCACTGTCTGAATAGCTACTCAAGTCAATTCGAAGCGAACGCGGTAAGAAAATAAGTATAGCCAATGAAATGGCTTACAACGGGTGGTGCATTGTTTTGTTCTAGGACTGTGTGGCATAATAATCCCTATGTTCTTGCGTTGTTACCATTACAGTGCAGACACTGAAATGTGAACTTACAAGCCCTCTTTGTGTGTGTGTGTTGTACCATTTCCTCTTACCACATCAAAATACTGAGCGTCACAGTATTGGTTCGCGTTTTCAAGCTGACCATTTTTTTATATCTCACTTAAACATTTCGACATAAACACTCACACTCACATCGGTAGAATCAGAACAAACGTGTTACAGTATTGAGGGGCATGTTATCTTTTTTTTTCAAACTAATAAATTTGGGCTTTGTATGAAGTAAAGAACCGAAAGTACAGTGAAACTCAAGGATGATGACCCAATCTGTCTGTCTATTGATGCGTGTATTTACTTAAGAAGAAATATGACCTCTAAAACACAAAGAGATACGGCAAGCATGATTAGATTAAACACAACGATGTTTTTCCTTCACGCCTGTGTAATTTAGAGTTTCAATCGTCTTTGAAGACAAACTTGGTCTCCTTTTGTAGGGCTTGAAATAATAAAAAAAGCTGAAAAATCTTAAGCACTTTGCTATAGATAATTTCATCAACAGACTAAACAACATAAATACCGTTACAACAATAGAAAGCCTTAAATCTTCTATCAAAAAGAAATGCATGAAAAAAATTAAAGATTAACGATAACGAACCAATGAAACCGAATTTAACAAAGGCAATGACATGTGAAGAAATGCCTCTCACTTTGGAAAGGTAGGCGAATGTACTCTGTCATGCACCATCAACTTGAAAAAAATTATAAACAGAGAGAAACCTGAATTCAAATTCAGTTGTTTTTTTTTTCTTCAAAATTATTTCGTTTCTTTTTTCTTTTTGTTTTGGAACAAATCTAAGCACTAATATAGAGTGGAAAAGGGAAAATGCACATACAAGCTTTGATATTTCTGAAAAAATGAGGGGATATTCCTAACGTTCATAACCACCTATATATGCTTGGACTTGTCTGTGACTTATCCACAAAACAAGATGTACATATTTCTGGTCAAGCTGCAAGTGTGTGCGTGTTTTTGAAAATGGTAAAAACTTGGATATACAATTTTCTCGTGACACTTATAAAGTGAAGAGTCTGTGCAAGTGTCAAAAGCCAAAGTCATATAAGTTTTGTATTTTGTACGGCTTGTAAAGATTTCCACTTTAGGAAATGTGAAGTATCACAAGTTATTATCACAAACAGAAGTGGAACATAGGGGCTTGCAAGAAAGAAAATAACCCAGACAGTTGGTGTCATCAAGAGTGCTAGAGACGGTACCCGAACTTGCTTGCTTGCTTACTTGAATTAAAGTGATTTTCGCTCTAATGGAGCATGTATCACTGGTTTAATAACGCACCGCGTGATTTTTAATTACTCCTGGGGAAGGAAAGAGAGCCTCATCCCCCAGGCTTTTATGTACTCACAGACTATTTTTAAATTTAGCCACTCAGGTGTAGGACTAACTAGTCCTTAACAACCTGACTGAAAGGCTTTACACATGAGTGGGAATTGTCTCACCACACACTCATTTTTCTGTCCGAGCGTGGTAAAGGAGGAAAAAGGTGCTCAGCAAGACAGCCATGGATGTTAAGTACTCACCAAAATGCTAGCCCGTACTTATTTCAAATCAAGTCGTGTCACCAAAAAAAGACGACGTGTACGAGATCAAAGGCATTGTCAAACGCAGAATGCCTCAGTGCTAACTGGCTAGGTTTGCATTTCTTGCTCCCGCTACTGTTGCGTATATTTCTTCCCTCCACACCGAGTTCTGGGCCTAATTCTTTTAATTTCGTTGTACCCGAACTTACATTATCCATATTATCACCAACAAAAAAAAAATTACAAAACAAAAACGCACAGACCTAAAAGAAACACTCACTCACTTTTTTACAGAACATTACTATTTTTAAAATTTTGATAAGCGACGGAAACGAACAACTTAGAGTCACACTTTCTAACCAAGATAAAGAAATCATGTGCTGATAGACTCACTTCTGTATTTTTTCTTCTAACTGACTAACATATCATAGGCAATGCAATGTTATTTCTTTTCGAGAGTATGGGGTAGCCCTGAAATGTTTTTGGGAACTTGAAGCTATGGCGATCGCTTAGGTTATAAGATGGCGGCCTCCTCTGACGACAGGCTTTCTCACAGGATAAGATCTGCTTCTTCGGAAAAGAGAAGAAGAACTCTTTGGTGTCGATACGACAATCGACAAAGCCTCTGTCAGGTTCATGCTGCTGCTGTTGCTGCTCTCTCTGCCGTTTATGAAGTCTGTACTTCTCCATCCATTCTTCTTTCTCCTTCTTGAATTCCTCCTTGAAGAGCTCTTCTTTCAGGTCTTCAGTGACTTTCAACATTATGATATTGTCTAT
The DNA here is from genome assembly GCA_028554795.2 of Sinohyriopsis cumingii. Classification (NCBI taxonomy): domain Eukaryota; kingdom Metazoa; phylum Mollusca; class Bivalvia; order Unionida; family Unionidae; genus Sinohyriopsis; species Sinohyriopsis cumingii. Next base: position 74,811,848 of record CM068825.1, read on the forward strand.
CTCTTCAGGTCTCGTTATCAGACTTGTCATGACCCTATGCAAATTCACATAGGCTTCGTTCAACTTGGCTAATCTTGAGCACATCTTCGTAGGAAGATAAGTTAACAATGGATGGGCAGACTGGAGACTTCCCCGTTATTATTGTCGAAGCGCGGACGTGAAGGAAAACATTGCTACACGGTTTTCGAGCCGGAACGTTCAAATAGTGTTATGGGAGGGACAGAAAGAAGTCAAAGAGCATGAATCAAGATTCCTATATCCAAACAAACCACAAAGGCATTTTTTTCTTCAAAACACAACATTTTTTTTATTCATACTAACAAACAACTCTAACATTTTTTAAACAATAATCTAACACTATAACATCAAACATTTTTTCAAATACCAAACATTTTTTTTCAATTCACACTCTACTTTAAACAGGGCTGACAACGTTGTGAATGAAATTGTGATTTCCACTGTTGGAAGTCATCAGGCCATTGATGGACACTACGTTTCCTAGCTTGAGACAAAAGATAAGCATAATGGTCACAAAACCATCGATCTACTTTCACATCGTTTCTAGAAGAATGACGAGGATCAAAATGAGTCACTAAATGTTCTAAGGAATAGCCCAGGCTGCGATGATGCAGAAAATACACACAGTACTGTCCACACACCAAGGAAACTGTGCCTTGCAATTTCACATTATTGAATCGGGTGGTCTGAGCATTTCTTCTCATAAAGTCGATGATATCGTCTTCCAAAAGGGGCAATCCGTACGAATCGAAATATTTCACACATCCTTCTTGAGGAAAGTAAACGGCTACCCAGTGGGTTCCTGGGAGATGACTGTCGTCCGTGTTAATGACAAAAGCTTGATGGTTTTGAGGTTTGCGATGAGGGAGTTCATCTTTAGCACAGACGACAGGATTCCAAGAAGCAGTGTACGAACTGTGGTTCAAAAGGTAATAAAGTTCTCAGGTATCCATTTTTTGTTTTTTTTTTCTTAAGTCATCAATTCGATCCTAACTTTCTGCTTGAAAATGTCTGACAAGTAACCGTTTTCTTCGCCTTGTCTCCCAACTCTGATCCAACAGAGCTTCGATGCGATGGATCTCTTGAGTTGTTAATGGAGGACAATAATGTTCACGCAAGCCTTTATACCACTGTTGTAACACGTCTTCTTCCGAGATGAGACTCCAAGCTTCGTCCAGATATTCGTCCAATTTTTCTTCTTGACTCAGCATTAGGCATTTATCGTGTTGAATTTGACTGGGATGATCGTTATGACATCCATAGCAATCTTTCTTGATCAATTCCTTAACTTTTTTTCTGTCAAGACTATAGCATAACAGGAAACTATATGTGATTCTTGTTCTGGCCATCTAGACTTCATCATGATGACTTCTTCGTCTTTGTCTTGGGGTTCTCCTTCCTCAGGATCTTCACATTCCATGTCCAAAGAATCCCTACTATACAAACATTGATAAAAGTCTTCCATGACTTCTAATAGTGTAGAATGGCTTCTCTCAAACTGTTGGTTTATATCGTATTGTCCAATTCAGCATACAGGAGGACGTTCACCGTATTATCTGCGCGTAGATTTTCTGCAAACTGAAATTCCACACGCATCTGGCCGGATTTTATAGGGTGAAAATGTCCCTCTTCGCTGTCTTGACTTACAATTCGTTAGAGAACCGTTTTCGAAAATGGAGTTTCACTGTAACTTTCCCTTTGGAGAAGGGAATATTTTGTCCCAGATCTCCTTTTATAGTAATGTTGACAGTGTCTAAATACGACTCACTGACGGGTAAATAGTGAGGATGTACAAATTCACGGTGTACGTGATAGGTGTTTGCACCTTCCTGGTCATTGTTTGTGGTACTATCCACTTTGAAAGGAATGACACGCAGTAACGGAACAGAGGTGTGTCCCACCACGTTGTACTCCACCACATCGGAATACACAAAGATCAAATTAAGTCCTTGGTTCAGTTCTACCGGGTTTCCAAAAGCTCTGTAAAAATCCATATTACTTTTGATCTTGGGGCTCATATTGTTTGCGACCATTTCTGCATGTCCACCCAAAATTTCAAACAAACTACCATTGAACCTGAGGGACAATGTGTCCGTATCTGGAAATTTGATCACGAGACGATGAGCCACTTTATGGTACTCAATCTTCACACTTTTTTTGGCTCTGTTCAGTGCTTTGCCAAAGGCTAAGTTGAACCTGTCCGCAATAGTGTCCACCAAATGTTCACCACTAAAATAATAACCTGAAGGAATTTTCAAGGTGTAGATAATGAAGGCTGGATTGCTGGCTGCTCTTGTGTCCCCTAAAAACCCGATTTTGTTGATTTCTTCCTCCAATTGGGCATTCAGGATTTCCACCTCGAAAGTGTTTTGCTTTTCGGTGATGTTTTTGATTTGTGTTGGGTGAATGATTTCCACTAAAGCCACTTCCCAATGGGCTTCGTGATCTAACTGGATGGTCTGAGGTAATTTGACCGTGTAACAGCACAACGTGTTGTTGGGAAACACCTCCATGGAACTGTCACTGGGTAAGGTTAAGTAAAATTGGTTGTTATTGCTCATAATTCCAGAGTTTTGTGGCTATCCGAGGCGATACTGGAAGTCAGAGGAGTGTCTCCGCCCAAAATGGAGTTGTTGTTAGAGTGGTGGCTGGCACTGACACTGGACACAAGGTTCCCGTGGTTCCCGTTCGAGGAGAATTTCAGGGAGGGATTGGGAAGCAGGTAACCGATGTAACTGCTCAATACAATGGTCCACAATTGTTTGTCTCCTTGTTGCAAACTCAAATTTGCGATGGCTGCCCCGATGACACAATACACCACGAAGATTTGGCAGAAAAAGACGATTTGCGTTTTAGGCACACGTTCTCTATACCTCACCCACAAGGGTTGTTTTTGTAAATCTTGCAGAGAAGAATTGGGTGAAGGAGTGATCGCAGTAGCTGAATCTGTGTGAAAGGGCATGATGGTCACTTCTTTTTATAGTCGATGACGTGCAAAGCGTCGATCCAAGAATGATAACTGGTCGGATATCCTTTCCAACGTACTTTAACTTCTTTGATGTCGTTTGCCCACTGTACGGTTTCTGCTAGTTAGCACTCCACCCACCTCGAGAACACAAATAACATCTAGTCAACAGCCGACTATACCTAACAAACAACCCGTCCCGGAAAGAGTGGTGGCAAAACAAAGGTCCAATTATGTTAGACAAACGGTATGGCAAACTCAGATGTAATTATCGGTGGCACTACGTTCTTTTCTCACTCCGATACTACAGGCAATCTCAGCTGAAATAACAACCACAACAACAATAACAGCGACAGACACCATAGCGGCGGATTTGAAACTATGTACCTCAACTGAAGAATTAGTATCAGAACCAGAAAAAGAAATTGAGGCGGTTGAGGAGGAGGAGGGGGACGCTGACCCTCGTTGAAAAGTACACCGAAATTGGGCCAGATCAAGCATTGTATGACGTCAACATAGCAGGGCAGTTTATTAGAGCCATACAATACGTTGCCTACCGTTCTCTAGACACCTTTAAACCAAGACCTTCTCAGTGGGGATTAGGGGTCAAAGTTTTTCCACAATTCTACAGACAAACCTACACTGGATACCCCCTCAGTCAACTGGTAGAAGCCGCTGCTTACATTATCGCCCATCATGGCTACGCATTTCCTAGGAGTGCGGGAAAGAACGTGAAAGCAAAAGAGAGACGTGTTACCTTCTAACAGAAAAAACAGACTTTCTTCAGGGCTCCAAAAGATTGCTTTTTATTAAATAGGGAACCATATTTGGCTTGGTATCCCTCCTTGACTAAACTATTCTCGAAACAAACTTGACCCATTGGAACACTGCAACAAACTTAACTTTTTAAACCTAATAGTGACCAAACTGGTATATGTCGCTTAGACATAATAATTTAAATAAGATCAGTATGGCTATTTTTATGTACACTAAGTACTAATATTAGATAGATATGTTAGGAAATTTAACAGACTCGTTAGATTTGAACTAATTGCAGAGGTGGTTAACACATTATTGGTACTTATTATTGTCGATTAGCAAAAAACGGGACTTGATTTGAAATAAGTACGGGCTAGCATTTTGGTGAGTACTTAACATCCATGGCTGTCTTGCTGAGCACCTTTTTCCTCCTTTACCACGCTCGGACAGAAAAATGAGTGTGTGGTGAGACAATTCCCACTCATGTGTAAAGCCTTTCAGTCAGGTTGTTAAGGACTAGTTAGTCCTACACCTGAGTGGCTAAATTTAAAAATAGTCTGTGAGTACATAAAAGCCTGGGGGATGAGGCTCTCTTTCCTTCCCCAGGAGTAATTAAAAATCACGCGGTGCGTTATTAAACCAGTGATACATGCTCCATTAGAGCGAAAATCACTTTAATTCAAGTAAGCAAGCAAGCAAGTTCGGGTACCGTCTCTAGCACTCTTGATGACACCAACTGTCTGGGTTATTTTCTTTCTTGCAAGCCCCTATGTTCCACTTCTGTTTGTGATAATAACTTGTGATACTTCACATTTCCTAAAGTGGAAATCTTTACAAGCCGTACAAAATACAAAACTTATATGACTTTGGCTTTTGACACTTGCACAGACTCTTCACTTTATAAGTGTCACGAGAAAATTGTATATCCAAGTTTTTACCATTTTCAAAAACACGCACACACTTGCAGCTTGACCAGAAATATGTACATCTTGTTTTGTGGATAAGTCACAGACAAGTCCAAGCATATATAGGTGGTTATGAACGTTAGGAATATCCCCTCATTTTTTCAGAAATATCAAAGCTTGTATGTGCATTTTCCCTTTTCCACTCTATATTATTGCTTTGATTTGTTCCAAAACAAAAAGAAAAAAGAAACGAAATAATTTTGAAGAAAAAAAAAACAACTGAATTTTGAATTCAGGTTTCTCTCTGTTTATAATTTTTTTCAAGTTGATGGTGCATGACAGAGTACATTCGCCTACCTTTCCAAAGTGAGAGGCATTTCTTCACATGTCATTGCCTTTGTTAAATTCGGTTTCATTGGTTCGTTATCGTTAATCTTTAATTTTTTTCATGCATTTCTTTTTGATAGAAGATTTAAGGCTTTCTATTGTTGTAACGGTATTTATGTTGTTTAGTCTGTTGATGAAATTATCTATAGCAAAGTGCTTAAGATTTTTCAGCTTTTTTCATTATTTCAAGCCCTACAAAAGGAGACCAAGTTTGTCTTCAAAGACGATTGAAACTCTAAATTACACAGGCGTGAAGGAAAAACATCGTTGTGTTTAATCTAATCATGCTTGCCGTATCTCTTTGTGTTTTAGAGGTCATATTTCTTCTTAAGTAAATACACGCATCAATAGACAGACAGATTGGGTCATCATCCTTGAGTTTCACTGTACTTTCGGTTCTTTACTTCATACAAAGCCCAAATTTATTAGTTTGAAAAAAAAAGATAACATGCCCCTCAATACTGTAACACGTTTGTTCTGATTCTACCGATGTGAGTGTGAGTGTTTATGTCGAAATGTTTAAGTGAGATATAAAAAAATGGTCAGCTTGAAAACGCGAACCAATACTGTGACGCTCAGTATTTTGATGTGGTAAGAGGAAATGGTACAACACACACACACAAAGAGGGCTTGTAAGTTCACATTTCAGTGTCTGCACTGTAATGGTAACAACGCAAGAACATAGGGATTATTATGCCACACAGTCCTAGAACAAAACAATGCACCACCCGTTGTAAGCCATTTCATTGGCTATACTTATTTTCTTACCGCGTTCGCTTCGAATTGACTTGAGTAGCTATTCAGACAGTGACGAGAATGGCCATGCTTTACTGGGTCTATCCTATAGGCGATTTATATAAAAAAATATTTATAAAAATTAAACTAATGCACGGACAATCGTACCATGGGCGATCCCATGGAAATTGTGTCCGTCTTATTGCAAAATACATCAACATTTAATTTAACCGTGCAGATCGCTAAACAAACCTCTGATAATACACATTTTGAAAAGTGTTGTGTGACACGGATCGCCATTGTCGTTTGGTGTCTGCTTTCTTCTTCGAAAAGAGATCGTTTCGTCTTGACTATAAAAATTTAATTTGACTAAGTTTTACGCACTACTTGAACTCATACATTTACGTTGTAGGTGTAAGCCGTCGTTCTCAGTTTTCTGGAAGTTCGTTTTTGCGTTTATCAGATGTGATACTATTTTTTATGGACCGAACGAAATTTCTTTTGGCATGAATCAGGACTCGTGGTTTTGTGGCAGAAATGGAGAGCATTGATTAAAGCCCAGTTATGTCGTCTTCGAAATCGCTGACACGGATTTGAACTAACACTTCAGGTTTTGTGTGAGGCGATACGGTACATCATTGCCTTTTACTTCCTCAATGAAATCGTTTCATCTTATTGCAAAATTACATTTGTCTAGGTTTCATACGCAGCAGGTCTCTGTATATAAGGAGAGTGTCTTAGCGTCAGAGTATTCATTCCGCTCTCAAACGATCAAAGATGGAAGAGTCAGCATAGATCGACCTGCTGGTCAAATATTTGCTAAAAGTCATACGAAAGCATAATTCACATGCGAAAGTGGCAACAAAACTTACTCTTTTGGACGTTGATTTGATGAGAGTCATACGAAAGTGTGTAAGTGCTAATGAAGTTTGCTATATCTGCAAAGGTAAATGGGTATTTGTCTCCAAAATACCTGCTTCGTCTAAGAAAGAGAGACAAAACTCAAGATACCTAATATCGTTGTCAGGAGAAAGGACACTGGAATTCAGAGTGCCCTACGAGAAAAGAGAATAAACAAAAAACAAGACGAAACAGAGAAGAGGGATTCAGAAGAAGAAGAAGAAATTGAAGATGATGAAGAACTTGTACCAGTAAAGACATGGAAATGGAAAAATTGACA
>CM068825.1:75421296-75756296 GCA_028554795.2 Sinohyriopsis cumingii
TGTACATGCAAAGTATGAAACTTGATGAAGGGTACCACTTGTCACCAGCAAAAGGTGGTCACAGTTGAACTACTTTCTTGCCTCCATTGATTATTTAAAGGGGCCCCAAGTGGCCGAGTGGTCTAAAGCGCTCACCGATACGGATCACTGCCATCTCACCTCTGTCTGTATGAGTTCGAGACTCAGCCTCGGCTAATGTTGGTACGTGAGAAAGCCTGCCAGTAGCTTCTCTTGGGTCGGTGGTTCTTCCCTGGGTTTTCCAGGGTTCTAAAGTCACCCCAGCAGATCAGTGACCTTACCTCAGTAAACACAGCTCACTGATTATACAGAAGACCAGCTTATTGTTGACCATTGTTTATTGATACACCACTCCCTTGATAACTCTTGCCCTGATAACTTGCAAACCCGCTTATAATGCAGGGTCAGGCATGGATCCCATTGTTTAAAACTAGAAAATACCCTTCAAAAATTGATTCCTATTTCTTGAACTTGAAAAAAATCACGATGAAAATTGGTAACTAAAACATTGATATATTGCTTGTTTTGTGGTTGAAAATGGTAGATATGACATGGAAATTTTAATCAACATTTTGAAATTATCAACTTTTAATAAGAAGTGATATGATTGGTTACATTTTCTTTCCAAATGGCATTCTTAGTACACCGTAGTTAAAGATATTCAAGGAAATTTCGATCAATGAAAATGTCACTTACACCTAGTGTAGGTAGTACATTAATATTTAAATGCCAATTAAATAATTTTTATTAAGTGAAATTTGTATTTTAATTCTATCTCTTAGTTCCTTTTAAGTGTAATCATCATAATGCAATGTCTATTTAAACGTAAAATGTGTCAATCTACTATAACAGCTATCTCCATAAGCGTTTCTCTGAGAACCTAATTAAGTGCCAACTGTGTTTTGATAACTAACTTATGGAAGTATTTGTTTTATTGCTGTACTGAATTTAAAAGCTGGCCTCCTTTGTATTATCATGTTAATTATGTCTTTTGAATCAAATAAAGAAGGTGGAATAAAAAACAAGTTAAAAGGCATGAAAGCCTACACACTTAAAGTCTAGTGGCCCTTGTCATATGTCGGGTGAACTCACTTCAGTTGATCAATCAAACACTGTTATAAATGTTATTATGTATGCAACATAAACTCTCTTAAAATTATGGTAACTGAATCATTCATAATTGTGATCAAAGATAGCAAGGCAACCAAGCGAAATGAATACTTTGTAAAATAAACAGCTTGGTTTCATAGATACAGCCCATTGTGGGCAAGCAATTTTTAGAGAATTCCTGAACTGGCACTTAGAGATATCCTCAAGATGATAAGAAGTTTCACTATTAATGAAATCACAACATCAATATTGTGCCATTACTGAACAATATAGAAATTCAGTTTTGACGCAGGCGATTCTCACGAAATAAATTTGCAAGCTTTTGAAAAAAGGAATCTTGTTTGGTGGCTTATCAACAGATAATTTATAGTGCAGTCTATATTTGTGGATTCATTGTGTGCGAGTTATCGAGGGAGCGTGTACATGGAAACAGATTACATAAAGGATTAGCAGCAGCGTGTCTTTTGAACTTCCCGCTGCTTTCTATAGTTTGTTGTAATGCAGCACAGAAGAGATATATGCTCATTTGCATAATGTAGCTACAGTACAGATAAGGTCCATTCAAGCAATTAAGTGTCACAGTATAGTGAAATCAGATTTAAAAGTGAGTATTATCTTGATAGTATTTACAAGTGAATTAAGACATTTAACCTTGCAATGGAGACATCCAGGAAGAGGAAAGTTTATTGTGTCAATAGGATTGTGATTTTAAGGGATTCACAGAGTAGGATGTTGAAGAAGCTAAAACTGTGCAATGGGGATGATGATGTTCAGCACTGGATCAAAATTTATCAGGACTGTCTCACTGATGAATGTAAGACTGATGCTGACATTGTCCAGTTCTTCCTAGGCACCAAATGAGAAAATTTAGAATTTAAAGATTGTTAATGTTGACTTGTGACTATTCGCAAAATGTAACTGACCAAAAATTGTATGTGAAAATTTATTGCTTTTGCTGATCATTTCTTGTAAAATTTCTCAAAGATGGACAATAAAAGTTGCATTTCATTGAAATAAGCAGGTCAACAAGTTACTTCGAACCAAAACGTATGCCCAATATAACGGGATTGTTGACTTAACAGGGGTTGAGATAAATGGGAAAAAATTAGCACAACAAAGAAGGATTTTTTGGACCAAACCAAAACACTTGACATACAAGAGTTTTTGAGATAACCTAGGTCAAGATAATAGGTTTGACTGTACATAACAGTTTTCAAAGTTTTCGCATTTTGCAGCAGTCCTTTATTAGTGGACTCCACATGCAAGCCCTGGTCATCTTCTGACTTTTCTAAAATTTCTTATCCTTGGAGTTTTCAAAAATTCTTAAAGCAACCTAATACATTGTCAGTCATAAGTCTGTAATATTTCCAATAAAAAAAAGAGCATGGGTCACCAGACCTGCTTCAGCATTCATTGATATGCAGTGGAAAGTCAAACCACAGCCTGAAGAAAAAAACGAAATGAATGAAAATCGGGTTCCCAGATTTTAAGGTGATTGACAGTACTGTAAGTGTTGAATAAAGTAAATAAAATGAATTAAATTATTTCATGCCAATTTACAATCATTATGGTAAAGCAAAATTTAATTCGGTTGGAATGAATGTTACATAGTCAGTTTAATTTTACATTAGCCTAATGTAATTTTTGTCATCATACACATTATAACATCGTAATCATGATCTGATATCGTGAATTACTCAAGGGATGAGATCAGAAATATACCAGATTTTTATATCAAAAATAGCCAAAGGGGGGCATTTTCCCAGTAGTTAACTGGCAAGTTCTCAATGCAGCAGATATACAGTCTGGATGGACTGAGACTAGGCAACAAGCCATTATTTTCATTTCTGTCTTGGTTGGTTGAGCATTGGACTCATAATCCAGTTGTCACATTTTCAGTACCAAATAGACCAGATGAGATGAGTTTTCTTAGTGTGGTTTTGGGAAATTAACTTAGTGTCCATTTTCTCAGCATGATATAGCCAATAATGTGCTGAAAGTGCCATTGAAGTTTACCAACCAACTTCTTTCAGCACGTGATATACATAGCTTTGATATGTGATAAGATTTTTCAGCCACTGTTATGAGGCAGCTACAAATAAGTCTGTGTAATATTGATATTTAAAGAAAGCTTTTGACACAAAATCAAACACCAGAACCTCCTACGAAGTCCAGCAAAATTTAAATCAGATGATGTCAGCACCTGGTAACCCAGCTTATATCCAGTAGCCCTGGAAAGGCACTCTACCATAAAACATCCATCATTTAGTTCCCTTTTTTCCCTTCTCGTAGTCATTAAAATTGATTCAGCATTGTGAGATAGTTTTAGCTCACATTGGCCAAAAGGCCAGGGTGACTTATGGTATTGGCTTTTGCCTTGCATCCTGCATTTATTGGTCATCATCCACTATCTGTTGCAAAACAAAATGTAGTAAAAGTATGTTGTAGTAGTCCATGAGGCTACCTGAATTCAACCCAAATCCAGCATCCTGCTAGTTTCTAGACCCTCTTCTATTTCATCTAACTGAAATATTACATTATTAAATGAGTATATTGTTTCCTCTTCACAGGTAAATGTGCACCTGGATGGCATCTTGATTCAGACAGGTGTTACAGGTACATGGGTGCTGCTCTGCCATACTATGAAGCTGACTCCTTTTGCAGGGTAAGATTTTTCTTGTGTGAAGGGACTTTCTTGAATGTTCTTTACTTTTTATTGACAATGCACATAACTGACATGTTACCCTAGTGTAATTCATATTCACCAGTCAAACTTCTTCTTATGTTATTTCTGCATTCTTTGAAAGCATTGCAGAGGATATTAATAGTTACACCATGTCAATCAATCTTTTGTTTGTACCTTCTTGTCTTTTAACCTATGACCTGACATGACTGATTGCACAGTATTAAATAAGGTAGATAAACAAGTACCGCTCCGGTGGCCTAGTGGTTAGAGCGTCCGCCTCGGATGCGGGAGGTCGTGGGTTCGATCCCCGGCCGAGTCATACCAGAGACTTAAAAAATGGTACTAACAGCTGCCTCACTTGGCGTTCAGCATTAAGAGGTTAGTGTTAGGACTGGTCGGCCTGGTGTCAGGATAATGTGACTGGGTGGGACATCATGCTACATGTCTGCGGCATGATGCCCCTGTGCTAGACATCACGATAAACTGCCACACTGCAGACATCGTAGCGATATGACTGAAAAATTGTTTAAGCTACGTTAAAAATCAAAATCACAAATCGCAGATAAACAAGTGGAGTGACAACTGTTAGGGTCCCACAAAATGGACTAAATATTGTCAGGATCACACAGAGTAGACATAAACCTGTCAGGGTCACACAAAGTAGACCCAGATGTAGAGAATATATATTAATTTAGAGCTTGCATAACTTCAGAAGTATTAATTGGCTTTAATTGAGGTTTTGAAACCAGCCTTTTATTGAAAGCAATAAGTCAAGAATAGTTTACAGTTTTTGTACTGTTAGTAACATTTTCATATGCAAATAAGGTGGGCGGGGCTTTGAGTAAATGATAATGTTGTCACACAAAATACTGTTCTTCTGTCTTTATATTTGTATGCTTGGATTAATTGCATAGGATGTAATGGTGTCATACTGTATGGTGATATGTGCAGATGGAACTACTTTATTGTGGGGGAAAACATTCTTAACTCATTTGGCCCCAGAGGTTTTTGTCGTTTTTGCCTGAAATGTGTGTCGGAAAGACATTTGGGGGGCTATTTCTGAATACATCTTAATACATCGGCTTTCAACAGATTTTCCATGAGACTAAAGCCTAGTTGTATTAGAAACATCCTTTTTCATTGGTTATTTTGCTTGCGCATGAGCAGAAGGGTAAAAGTTGGAGTTCATTTTTTTTTTTTTTTTGCTTAATGGATCCATCATTTTTGTATGGAGATCGCAATTTATTCCAAATGCCCACCTTATCCTAGTTTTTGCAAAGAATCGCCTGTCTGTGTGCAGTTAAGACCGGTATGCCTTAGATCTGAGGCCAAAAGGTCTAAAATCCGGACACAAAATCGCATTCCAACCTCGAGCGAATTTTGGGTGAAAAAAAACTGGGTCCAAAAAATGAGGTTTTTCCCTCTATTTTGTAGTGCAACTAGAACTTCCAGATTATTTGGTATCATTTTAGAACTATATCTGTCTGCTTTTTTTTAATACCACCCACGTTGGTGTATCTTAAATGACCTTGATGCTACAGAGCTTGGAAGTAGGGTACAGCCTCATCATGCCTACTTACGGGATCGGGGCCGAATCAGTTAATGCTCTCATTTCCCTAGCATGCATGGGGAAAGGTGGTGAATTTTATGCTTTTGAATTGCAAGGTTTTGCTATGAGTAAGGACAGAAGAAACAAATTACAGTATGCTGTTGTGCAGTGCTTTAGATGCATGGCAGAATGAGATTTTTGATAGATTTTATGGCGTGAATATGTAGCTTTATGTTTCGCAATGTGAAAACAGGATTTCAAGTCAAGTTACCAAAACAAACCCAACGACACTTTGAACTGCATTACTAGATTTGTTTGCAATTTTAATGGACCATATTTGATGTAATATCCCACTTTGCACTTAAATTATAATTTGGGTAAATTTCATTAGGTTCAAACTTGTCATGTTAAGCACACACCAATGATGTCATAAACAGTGGCTGTATCATGTGCATGGGAAAAGTATAATTACTCCCTTTATCTTTGTTGAGAACTCCACACTGTGAAGGTTCATCTTTTTAGCGATCATGCTTCTATGTGAAGTGGGTGACTAAGTCGCCTAAAAATGTAATTTTGTAACCTTGTTAGGAAAGTGAAAACGACTTTGCCCTGTGATTTTTTAGAGGTACATTGACTGACCATACTTTTTGAGATAACCCCTCACCTTAGTCAAGTTAATTTTAGTGTTGTTATGAAATGTATTCATCAAGACATCAGTAGCTAGGCCTAGTTTTGATATCCATTATGCTGACAAACTGTTGTGTGTTCACAGGCATGCATTTTTATAGCTGATTGACCATTGTCCCATTTTCTGAGTAAGTTAGCAACTATCACTGCCCTATTTCCACATGTTATCCTTTGATGATTAGATTGTCTGTTTTCATAAATCATCGGGCAGATATATTCAGAAAAAGCAAAGTCTTGGTATTATGTTATTTCAGATTTTACTTTAAATTGCAATTATATAGGTTGGGGCCCCGAGTGGTCTAAAGTGCTCTCTGTTACGGATCACAGGCCATCTCACTTCTGTCTGCGTGGGTTTGAGTCTCGGATTTGGCCAATGTGGGTATGTGAGAAAGCTTGTCAGTAGCTTCTCGTGGGTCAGTGGTTCTTTCCAGGGTTTTCCCAGGTTCTTCCTCCACCATTAATACTGGCTGCCATGTATAGCCAGATTTTACTGTGCTGAAAAATGGTGTTAAACCCCACAAAAACAACAACAATTATATAGGTCAGAAACATATGGGACAATGCTGTGTTGTGGAATTTGTGAGTAGCATTGTAAGGTAAAAGTTGTTTTCTGACTTGACTTGTATGTGTAAAAATATGGAAAAAAAGCAGTGAAGCAGATACTATTTAACCAATGCCTAAAATTACTACGAGTATGTAGACAAATAAATAAACCATAAAAAATCTGCAATCCTATCAATGGACTATTGTAATGAAGCTATTTAAAGTGAATGGTTACATTGCATAAAACCCTCCTTCTAAAAATAGATGCACTCACATCTGTGTTGATTCCATTGGAAAGAAGAGTTTAGTTCACATACTGATTTAAGGAACCATGTCTGTAATTTATGCATTTTAGTGTGTTATGTATAAATAGTTATGTTAATGTTTTATCCTCAACAAAGAGATGAGGACGAACAGTATGATCTGAAGACATGTGTGCACTTGACCTTACGTACATGGTACAGAGGCTGTTTCAAATGCGTTTAGAAATCTTTGAAAGTGCCATGATTATGAACTTTAGAAAGAATAAAAACAAAAAAAAACAAAAAACAACAACAAAAAAATTGTTATAGCTATTCTTCATCAGTGGATGGCCATATCAACATGGGGTTTTCACAGATTGAAGTTCGTAATGTCTTGCTGGTCTTAAATGAAACTGGTATAGACCCAATGTCTAATATGATCATCACAGCAGCCATCTTGAAAAAATCTTTTAATTGCCACTTCTCCAGAGAGAAAAGTAATATTGCCACAGTGGCCATCTTGAAAATCTTGTTATTTTACCCCTCCTGAATGGATGGTCATAGCAGTATGTGATTTTTACTAAACGACTACATACAATATCTACTTGGTCCTATATGAAAGTGCTATTGTAGTGGCCATATTGGAAGTCAAGTCAGCACAATTTTCATTTATGGCTTGGTTGGTGGCCAGTATATTTTGTGAAGGAAGAACCTGGGACACACACACACACACACACACATGCGTACAAAGAAACACTGACCCATAGGAAGCTACTGGCATGCTTTCTCACCTACCCATGCTGGGTGAGCCAAAAATGGAACTCACGCAGACAGTTGAGTTATCAATGATCTGTAAAGGTGAGCACCTTGGACCACTCAGACACCAGTTTGGTATCATAATTAGTCTTAAGTCTTTCAATGAAATCCTCATTCTGAAATGACTATTTATTCAGGAGTAGTGAAAACGATTTTCAAAATGGCCACTGTGGCATCCATATTGGATGTCTGAAAAACAGCACTTTCATTTAACATGTAGACTAAGTGTAGGTTTTCCTATCTTTCCAGCTGAACAACGGCTTCCTGGCAGAAGTTAAGGACAGACAAGCCTTCATTACATACCTGCTACGACTAACCCAGAATGTTTATGACCCAAACCGTCGAGTCTGGGTCTATGCGGAGGTCACAAGGGGGAGATGCAGTGCTTTTGAGAAAAATTATGTTGTGGAAGAATATGACTGCTACAATGTTCTGCACCCCTTTATTTGTGAAAAAGGTAATTTTTAAATTTTAGACTAATCTGCTTTTAAGAAGACTAATAGAATCTTTTTGATTTGGCACTAGGAAAAGAAAATTGCAGCCAGAGCCTAATATTGTTTTCTGTGTGGCTCCATAGTATGACTGGAATTTCCTTTTCTTCGCGCATACTCCAGT
This sequence comes from Sinohyriopsis cumingii, assembly GCA_028554795.2. Lineage (NCBI taxonomy): Eukaryota > Metazoa > Mollusca > Bivalvia > Unionida > Unionidae > Sinohyriopsis > Sinohyriopsis cumingii. The sequence goes on from CM068825.1 coordinate 75,429,563, forward strand.
ATTGTTTATCTTCCTCAAATGATATAAGTAGACCAAGGGAAGAAAAGCTAGCATTATAAATCTCCCAGGTTTATGTGTCTTGTAGATGAGAAATAAATGTTCTTGCATAACTGTGCAGAAAGATAACAAAATGCACAAAAGTTTGATATTATATTTTCAGGCCCATCTTTTATTTTTTTAATTAAATTCCTCTTATATTAAGAAAATTAGCCCCTTTTTTTACTTATCATGGACCAGAAGAAGGAATGGCCTGTTGTCTATGGTCCAGCCTTTAGCACAAGCTTGTTATTGCTGTAGTATTCTCACAGCATTGCCCTACCAGTTTAAAAATCCACTCCGGTGGCTTAGTGGTTAGACCGTCTGCCTTGAATGCAGGCGGTCGTGGGTTCGATCCCCAGCCGAGTCATACCAAAGACTTACAAAAATGGTACTAACAGCTGCCTCACTTGGCACTCAGCATTAAGAGGTTAGTGTTAGGACTGGTTGTCCTTGTGTCAGGATAATGTGACTGGGTGGGACATTATGCTACATGTCTGTGGCGTGACGCCCCAGTGCTAGACATCACTATAAACTGCAGACATCGTAGTGATATGACTGAAAAATTGTTAAAGCTATGTTAAAAATCCAAATCACACACACACACACACACACACACACACACACACACACACTTGTTTTAAGAACAAGATGTGATATAGTTCAGTGTCTGTGATAATCTCAATAATTGCATAAACACCTCTTTGCATACATGTAAACGAGAGTTCCTCCTATTTATATGTTCAGTTTGTTGGAGAAATATTAAAACTAAACATTGCAAATCTTGGATGTAGATGACACAGTTTTGACTGAAATAGACTATTCTAGAAACCAGCAATGGATAGTGAGCAGTGTGTTTGCTTGTTTGCATTGGCAGTTTCACTTGCATTGAAATGCCAATAATTTGACAGTGTTAGGGCAACAGGCAGGTTAGAAATTATAAATCAGTGAATGAAATGACATTGTTTTATGCATTTTCTATATCCTTGATGCTTTTCATTTTTAAAATCGATAGTGGGGTATAAACAAGCGGGAAGATGTGCAAATACTATACTCCCCTTTTATAGGTTTATCATGAAACTTTGCCCCTACATTTGTCCTAAATGAAAATAGTGCTACTCAGACATACAATACAGTAACCATCATGATAACCTAACAACTGATCATATTAACATGGAATTTTTACTAAAATTGTTTCTTATGCTGTCTACGTTGGTACCAGTTGAAAACAGTTCCAATCTGATGGCCAGTATGTGGACCATGTCAAGTGGCTTTAAAATCTTGTTATTGCTCAGAATGGAAAGACATATCAACATGAGGTTTTTCACCTAAATATTTCTCATGTCTAATTAGTCTTAAACGAAAACGGTGCTGATGTGGCTGCCATTTTCAAAACCATAATGAAAATGGTATCGTTACTCCTCTTGGATGGGTGGTTACATTTTGACTTGAGGTTTTTCACTAAAAATGGTGTTATGTCAAGTCAGTCTTAAATGAAATGGGTGTTGGACTTAACATCCAATATGACTACCATAGCAGCCATCTTGAAATTTTTTTTGCTACTGTTATGAGTCTATGCTCTTAAAAAAAGTAAAAGAAAATAGTGAAGACAACAGGCTTTGTAAAATTTAGCAGATAATTTATTTCCCTAGAATACAAAGTGAAAAATGAGAAAAAGTACTTATAGTTTTACAAATTAAATCCAAAAATAATCCAAGAATTGAAACACAAGTCCTATCAATGAAAAGTTCTAAGTGAATCTCAGTTCAAATAATGACGAAATTCAAAAATGGAAGGCAGTGACGTCAGTAATAACCTACAAAGTGTAGATGGGTCAACAGTCTCTTGTTGAATCACAGAAAATATTATTCCAGTTTTGAATTCAGTATAAATTACAGTAAATGTCTTTGTCCAAGAACTATCAGAGCACTTTTGGATTTCCAGAGAAAATAATCACTTGAATTCAATAATTTGAAGAAAATAAAATTCAGCCAAAACTGGTCACATCATAATACAGCTTAACATATAAGATATTAAAGTACGACTGGCAATCCTTTATCATAACATCATAAGACTAACTAAAACGCAAAACAGATTCCTGGATGGGGGTCAAGAGTTCATCCGTTTGGAAAAAATAGAAGTTTGTTACATGATAAACATCACATAGTTCAGGTATGACCTTGACTCAACTTAATTATTCTTTCTTTGAGAAAGATATTAAAAAAAAGTTTTTAAAAAAAAGTTGTTTACCAAAACTGTCACTGATTTTGGAACTAGGTCAGTAACAAGATACAGTGTTCAATTACACAGCATAGCATATAAGAAAAATTTTAAAAAATAATATTAAAAACTAAGAAACAAATCAAATCAAATTAAATATTCATAACACTACTCCTCTTAAAGAACACAAGTGTAGACCATACATTGATATTTCCTTGTATTCCATTGAACAAGTTGATCATCAGCATTCTGACAATGATTTTAAGGTCAAAGGTCATGGGTCTGAGAATGATAACATAACCACATATCAACAGATTTATATTAAGCTTAGTTTGTGAATATATCTGGTTGATGCCAAAAAATATAAAATGTAAATGAGTGTTTGTGTTGTCTTTTTAAAAAAAATAATATTTGATTATACATTTAGCCAAACTCCACACTTGGGTATATCTTTGTACTGAGACAAGTTTAATGATTTTGTATCCATAATATAAAGTACAAAGTCAGTTGCCATGACATAAATTTTGTAGTGTACTTACAAGTATCTTGCAGGCATATTAACTCAGCCTTGTTTTGTTACCAAATTTGATGTGTTGGAATTTTTCAAGGTTATCAACAATAGTTTCAATACTCAGCAGTTTAACAAGGATTTTGGAACATTTTTACAGATTCTCAAGGAATGGCTAAATTTGTAATTTATGTGCATTGTTGATGCACAAGTGATTAAATACGCAAGGAATATTCAAATTTAGTGATGTCATCAAAATGCACCCATTAACTCATTAACCCCTGGAGGTTTTTGTTGTTTTCGCCTTAAATGCAAGTAGAAAACACATTTTGGGGGCTATTTCTGAAAGCATCCTAATACATCGACTTTCAAGAGATTTTCCATTAGCCTAATGCCTGGTTTTGTTAGAAACATAATTTTTTATTGGTTATTTTGCTCGCATATTAGCAGAAGGGTAAAAGTTAGAGTTCTTTTTTTTCTTCTTTTTTTTGGCTTAACAGACCCATCATTTTCATATGGAGATCACTCTTTATTCCAAATGCCCACTTTATCCTACTTTTTGCAAAGGTTCACCTGTCTGTGTGCAGTTCAGACTGGTCTGCCTTAGATATGAGGCCAAAAAGTCCAAAATCCAGACACAAAATCAGATTCCAGCCATGGGCGAATTTTGGGTGAAAAACAAAACGGGTCCAAAAATTAGGTTTCTCCCTCTGTATTTTGTAGTGCAACTAGAACGTCCAGATTATTTGTTATCATTGTAACCTATATCTGTCTGCCTTTCAGTAATACCACCCACTTTAGTGTATCTTACATGACCTTAATGCTACAGAGCTCGGCAGTAGGCTACTTCCTCCTGCCACATAAATGCGGCACCAGGGGTTAATGAGTTAAAAGAAAGACTTATCTTGGATTCATGGAAATACCTTCAGCCAGTAGTGCATCAGTCCCATAAAGGAGTTTTAATTTCAGATGGAGAGGGGGATATCTCCTTCAAATACATTCCCCAGTCACATTAACAATAGAAAATAAGCCCTGCTATCTCTGAAATCCAACAATCTCGGAAAGACACAAATTTTATCTTTCCCATCCATATATCATATATAAAAAGGGAAGAAAACTCTTACCCATTACCTCTTCTTGCCTCTGCTAGGTGGCTGCCAGTTGTTAACCATTTTAAGCATTCACCATGGTACAGTAACATCATTCCACAGTGTTTCTATAAATCTTTCAAGATCTTTATTAAATATGTCCATCCATCCATCAGTAAGTGAGGTCTACCAGTAATAATGTGTTTCAAGCTTTCTAACATGACTGGTAACCTTATTTATCAATTTTAATTCTTATCGTATTTTTCAAAGTCTTCGATTCTTTTTTTTCTTCTGTTTTTCTGACCTGATAAGTTACAGTATTGATAAACCATACACGTGGACTGCATTTGTAACTGTACACACTGGTTGAATTGTCACTACCTGTGTTATTATGGTTGAAGGCAAGAGAGAAACCTCTTGCAAATGTTCTGAAAGGTTAGAATGGTCCAATAGGTAGATTTGTTTAATATCTGTTAATATCTGTCACCAAAACTCTAAACCTTTCTTTGCTTTATCAGCCTCAGCATGATAGGTTGCAGAAGGGCCTTTCTCCAAAAATTAATGTTTTGCACTGTCATGACAAAAGACATTTGAGTTCTGTCAATGATTGTTGCATACAGGCTAGAGCAGTGATTTCAGTAGGTGAAAATGCAGCACAATTTGTCTATGAAGGACATCACTCATGTAACCACAGCCTCCTGGAAGGCATCCTGCATATATAAGTGGTTATTAAAGTTGTCCTTACTTAGCAGGTTTCTTGTATACAGAAGTATCTGCATTTAGGCAGATTTTTTACTGTGTTTGGCCTTATCCTTTTTATGAAAATATAAGTTTCAAATTGTTTTTCTTGCTTTTGACCACTCACCATGAATTAATAAACTAATGAATCATCCCCCAAAAAATGTTGAAATTTCTACACAAGATCATTGGATTATTATTAAGTCTTCTTTGTCAGATGGTGGGACTTTTTCAGTGATATTGGCAGTTTCATTGTCACCTCAAGGTCCCATGTTTAAGTTCTGTAATAAAGCAATAACAAGTCTTTCAAAGTAAGATAAATATGGAATCCTTGTTTATCATACAAGCAGTGGATTGTTTCTTCATGAGACTGGAGGATTCCTGGTGATAGATCAGCAAAATTGTTACAACTCTGGATCATTGTTGCACGAGGAAACAAGGGTTCTTTTTCTTCCATTGATTGTATGTATTGTGAAAGCAATGTTTTTCATGGCATGTCAGTTTTCACGATTTCTTGGTTCTACAAACCTCAAATGGGAAGCCTAATTTACAGTGATTGATCTGTGCAAATATAAACCCAGTTATCAATCAACAAATTTAAGTACTGATGAAAAGAAGAATATTTCAACAAAAGTTTTTTTTTTTGCAGAACCATAATACGCATGAAAATAAATAAAATCATATTATATCCCATTATATTATGCATAGATCTTTATGTAGATCTAGTATTGAAATTCTGTCACATTTAAAGTTAGTTGAAATTGTACAAAATTTCTTAAGTCCCACTCAGATTAATAATTGGAATCATTTTCTTTTTCAGATCCCTATGTATCACCACCACAGTCTGACATATACACTGCAGTGATTGCAATATCTGCAGGGGTGTTTGGGACAGCTGTTCTAGTCATCCTTGTTCTGGTGATTCTTTGGTATGTGAAGTCAAAACGACGAGAAAAGGAACATTTTGAGAGACAGGAATCAATTCGGTCTTCTATTCGTGGATCAATGAGGACAAAATCAAAATCCACCATGAGCATGTTATCGGTGGCAACCTCCAAAAGACATTTTAGTGACATAGATGGCTATTCACAAACGTCATCTAGACATCAAAGTGTTCACTCACTTGGAGCATCCATTGCCAGTCTTGCAGGAGTAACCGAAGATGACAGTCAAACAGATCCATTCGATAATACACGGAAACAACTTAGGGAAAGAGCAGCCAGACCCTCCACACAAGGCCATAGGACATTTGGCAGGCAGGGAATGCAAGATCAAAATGGCACACGTGAGAATGATGAAGATCCCAGTATTATGACAAACATGAGAAAGAAACTGGTGAGATATCAGCATGCAGCAAATACTCAGGAAAATGGTGGTTACAAGCATGATGAAGATCAAAACTCCGAGAGCGAGTTTGATGAAGATGATCAAGATGATGACAGTGTAAAGAAAGTGCCTCTAGAAGACAATGATGATGACAATGTTTTGAAGCAAAATGGCAAATTTCCACATTTGGAAAAGAGTCTTGATTCTATAAAAATGAAATCCTACAATGAAAGTGCTTACTACTCTCCAAATTATACACCCAGTGTTGAATTTAGTAACAGGAACTCTTTATCCAGTTTCTCTCAGCCAGAAAGTCCTATTACACCAAATCCACCCAGAGCACCCACCCCTCCACCACCTTTGCCAGAGGATGTCCAGGGGAAGTCCAGTAGGTTGAATCCACAACCCAAGCCCCGTCCACTCGGTCCAAAACCTGTGCCAGTTCCAAGAGTTCAACCATCTCTGCCCTCTCAGACCAGTCTGAGCAGCAATGAGTACTTAGCTGGCAGTCGTGATAATGTCACAAACCCATCATATATGAATCGCAGTCGAGAAAATTTGTCACGAAGTAGAGATAACCTGACATCAAGTAGAGAGAATATTTTTAGTGCACAGAAGTTAAGCATAAATCAGGAAGATGTCCCTGATACAAATGCTCAAGGATACAATACCTCTTTCCCCTATCCCAGCAGGGAAGATGTGGGTGGGCAAAACAATGGCTCCAGAAACTGTTTGAACCAAAGCAGAGAAAATGTCATAAACCCATCAAATATGAGTCACAGTCGAGAAAATTTGTCACGAAGTAGAGATAACTTGACAGCAAGTAGAGAGAATATTTTAAGTCTTCAGAAGTTGAACAGAAGCAGAGAAAATGTGGCAGACACAAGGTATCGCAGTCATGAATATTTGTCACAAAGCCGTGAAAATGTGAGTGATACGAGTGGAGTAGATAGTGGAGTGGAATATTTACGAAAGCCAGGAACACCATCCAACCTGAATACTACACAGAAACTTCCTTACGGAAGCAGAGATAATCTGTATCAAAATCAATTATATGGAAGTCAACAAGAAAACAAAGACAATATGTACCAGTCAAACCCTCCTGATTACCAAAACCCTTATCCCAGTAACCTCTATAACCCCAGCATGCACAGAAGTAGGGAAAACATAAGTAATGCCATAGCCCCAAGTGGAGTGGACTATATTGGTCGCCCTGAAAGGGAAACACCTCAAACCAATCATAGCTATTCCGGTGATTCTAGTACAGACTACATTCCATCAAATAACATGGATTACTCTTATTCACCAGGTGTCTCTTATCTTCCAAGTCCACGAAGTTCTCCAACACGTGGAGGTTATGAACCAATGACTCCTGCTCGAATTACAGACTCTGCTAATGATTGGAGACAACCAGGGCTTCAGGTCACAAATCTGGATGAAGATCCTCCGCCATATGAGGAACCAGTGTCCTTTGCTGAAGGAGGTAGTATGGAGCATACATACCAGAATGACTACCAGCCAAAATATGTATCGTCAAGAAATGGAGATACGAGAGTCAGGAATCATCAGTCAATAGAAACTGAGATATAAGTGTAAATTCTTTAGCTATTTTTTTTTATCTTCATGTTTCCAAGTACTGTAAAACCTGTATAAAAGGAAAACTTTGGAACCCAATAGTAAGTCCTTTTTAACAAATATTCTCTGCATAGAGCTTGAATATATAAGACAGTTAAGGACGGACATTCATAAATACGGCATGAGCAGTTTTCCTATGTTAGATCACAACATTTGGACAAAATTTAACCAACTTTTGCAAGACATCTGTTTCACAAAAATGTGATTTATGTAAATAATGATGTACTGCCAGTGACCAAATTGCAAAAAGTAATTTTAAAGAAATGCTAAATCTACTTAAATCATGATATTTACTTGGAATTCTTGCTACAATTTACAAAAATTTATTCACACTAGCATATTGGATATTCATCTTGAATCTTGACAGATTGGTTGCCTCAAGTTAAAATATTTGTTTTAAGAAAAGACACTGGTTATATTTTAATATAATATCTAACTCAAATAGTACACATAATATACAGTACAAGTTTATTTTTTTTATAGAGACATGTGATTTAAATGTATATCACATTAATTTAAATACATGAATTACTGATTGAAATTTCTTTCCAGAACAATTCTCAGCTGCAGTATATACTATTAGAATGACTCATTAATTTCAAGAATTCCTATACTCTCAGCTCGGGTGCAATTTTTTCATGTTGAAAATATATCTTTACCAATTTTTTATATGTAATTAGGCAGCGTCTTCATCAATATTATGATTGTCACATAGAAGAGATAATATTTCAGTAATCTAAAACCATGCAGAAAATAATTTTGTAAATTGTTGTTTTTAATTATAAAATTTTTACACTTGTACATTGCAATTCTTGTAAAGTTTTGTATATATGTTTAAATGATTTTACAAAAGTAATTTTGAAAATATGCAGTGTTTCAGTTTTACCTTTTTAAAGGTCACCTGACTTTTTATCAGGAAGCAAAGTTGTGTGACTTTTAAGTGAATTAGTATTGCAGTGTAGTTCAAGAAACAGAGAATTAGTATCAAAGAGTACATACTTATAATATGACATGTGAGCTTCATTCATGATTACTTTGAAATATATTTTCCCAGTGTTGTACCTTGGTTAAGCCATCAAGATGAAAATTGTATGTACCTCTGTCCCCATTTAATTAACAGGATAATACAGAGAGTTGTTAAATTTAGGGTGACACTGGTAGCTTGGGGTGACAGTGGCCCCTGTTTTGACTCGGGTGCAACACAGTTTTCCTATCAATAATAAAGTACGAACTACAGCTGACTGCAATGTGATGAATCATGAATTTACTATATTCACTTGAAGATTGACTAAACAGTTTCTTTAAATGATAACTGTATGATTAATTCCTGCATACTATATATTTTTTAATCTTGTATATATGATCTATATAGTTACTGTCAAATCAAAGTCAGTAAACTTGATTTGGTATTTTGCACACTGGTAGAGATTAACTTGAAGTGCTTCACATGAGCCTTATAATGCTACCAAAATACTATAAAGTCAGATTTCTTAGTCTGTTGGTTTTCTTGTGGAGACAAACCATGAATTACAAGACACAAGAAACATGAATGCATTTATTGAAAAATTAGAACCCATTTCATGATCAACAAAATTAAGTACTACATGACTTGTAAGTTAAGTCCAGCTGCAAACTGCATGAAACCATATCTGCCATTGTACAATGCACAAGCTCATCTGTGTCTCTCCTGTTGATTAGGAGGAATCAGTGGAACAAACTCTGAGCCTCTGTTCTGATAGCACATTATGCAATAACAGATCAGGATCTGTGGGATTTGCAGCTGGACTCCTCATGTATGACAGTACATACAGTATGATTTGCATTAAAAATAACTATAAAATACAATTCTGTTAGTGTAGGAAACATTTAATGGTTTAACATTTTGGTCTTACTTTTTCTTCTTTGTTAATTTTTCTGAATAAGAGTTTAATCTTCACCAGTTATTAAATTTAATTAAATTTATTTTATAATAATTGCACAAGCTTTCATCATTTCCAGAAAAAGACTACTCACAACTTGCTGAATAAAAGCATAGGATATTTCTCACAGAGGAATGAACTGACAACTCTTGAGAAACCAACCACCATTTATATGTGACATCTACTTTATGTACATCAGTTTGCTCTGATAATTTGCCATTTATGATTATGGCAGACAGTTTAAAGGTCACTCATAATAGTTTCTTAAGCTACATTTATTTATGATCGAAGTGAATTCCATCAAATTTCCTCATCGTAGAAAGTAAATAGTTTGGTGTTTTATGGTATAGCAACACAAGTATGTTATTTAGTGCTGAAATAATTGGAGTATAGCGCCTTGCCCATGCACACTACCTGGGATTATCCAATGGTTCCATGGTTTATTCAACTTTGAAAAATCATTTAAGAGGTTGCCTTGAAAAGTTTTTTGAACTTTTAAAAAAGTTGGTTTTATCCTTTAGCATATCTTGAATTACTTTTAAAAAAACTCCTTTGTTTTTTTCCCCAAGAACTCCTGATATATATCTTAGGGAGTGCAAAACATTTAAACTAAAAACATAGATCACTTTTTAAATTCAGATTTTTTCTTATTTATTTAATTTTCCGAAATAACAGATAAATGAGTACATGATAAAATTGGGTGGATCAAATGAAACTTTCAAACTAAGATAGATAACTTTTTAAATTAAGATGTTTTAATGTAATTTTAAAAAACAATAGATAAATGTATGCATGAAAAATTTGGGTGGCCCAAATGACATGACATGAATTGTTACTAGTTGAAGTTGCATACCAAAGAGTTGATCTAATTATGTGGATTTTTGCTTTTCTTTTGTACTTATTTATGGAATGATAAACAGAGTAGCATATAAAATTAATTCAAGGTCTGTAAGAAATGCACTCCTTGAAAAAATTTCTCTAAGTCCTCGAAAACTCCTTTGTAAAAAAAGTTTGAGGGCTGTATGAACCATGTTTGGCAAGGTAACCAAGGAACCCTGCAGCTTCTTCCTTCCTTAATTGCTTCCATTGACATACAAGATGGCATGTCAGACCTACTGTACACACCTTAGCTAACAGAGGGAATGAAAAGAGTGAAGCATATTGTACAACAGTGTGGAATCTAGTTTTTGTTTGGTTCTACTAATGATCCAGTATCAACTTGCTGTTGATATGATGCTGCTTGTGAGTTTAAACTTGAACACAACTATTCGGTGTTTTATTGAAGATATAAAATTTCACTTGGGTTAAATTATGAATGGTGTCAAAGAAAGGGCAATTCACCTATTCAGGTTGTGTATCGATTTGGACGAGTGGCATTTTAAGCAGATTCAGTATTACATAGTGTATGATGAGTATTGACACAGGATGTGTAAAAGTTCCACATCCTTTGCCCAGCAGGACAAAAAGCCAACTGAAAATTTGGCAAGCCATATTTTACGTCATCATTTTAACCTTCTGAGGCTAGATGAATTGGTAAGAGGTGGGGCTGGTATGGTCATAGTACAAGAGGAACTAAATACTTGTATATACCTTCAGCAATTCATTTATTAGTATGTTTGTTTATGTATGGGGACTACATTTTATTATCATTTGTAATTATCAATCATTATTCATGATAAAATACATTTGAATTGTACATATATGAATCTGATTTAACCCCATGGCTTTGCCATTGTTTCTACAACTTCATATTTTCTGTTTGTACTATAGGTTTTAAAAAAATTATATTTGATGATTAGCATAATCACAATTACAGTAATTTACTATCTATATAACAATTATGCTAATTATGTATATTAGGAGTACTTTTCAATCATTCGTCTTCAGAATTTGCTCAGTTATTCCAAGTCTCTTTAAAATCATGCTTTGACACAATAAATAACTCTTGTGTGTGACTGTTATACAATACAATTTATTTCATGTAATTGATACATGTTAGAGAAGTTTCAGTCTGTGTGTGTGGGGGTGTGTTTATTTATATATATATATATATATATATATATATATATATATATATATATAATTGTCACTTTCTTTACATATCTAATATATTTTATTTGATGTTAGGACAAAGTCCTGGTTTGCATAAACATGTTAATTTGTGATTACAAGGTTTGAAATCTCTAGATAGTTATAAATATATATAAATGTATATATTTATATATACATGTATCTGTTTTAATTATAGGTTTTGGAACTTCATAATTACTAGAGTAAATATCACATGTCTCCTTGGTATATATTTGAGATATAGTTTTTAATATACCAATATATTTTTCACAATTTACTTGCACCTTGATAAGTGTTGTGTTTCCTTATATGTACATTATTGAAATATAAGATTATTGTACCTTGGTTTACTATGATTTATTCTACTCTTACATTATTATTGCAAAGAAGTTATTTTACAAATTACATTAAATGTCATTGCAAGCAATTTTAACAATGTACTATTTTAATATGTCTAACTTTGAAAGATAAATGAAAATTTGTACATTCCTTTTCATGTACATTCCATATTTTTCTTCCTATTCATTATACACTTTTTTCTACCCATTATATTAAATGTAAAGTTTACTAAATAATTCTGTTGTCATATTTTGTTTTATCTTCAGCTGTTTAACTGCAAAATGGAGTTGAGTGTTAAGGTTAAATGGGCAAGTCTGCAACTGTCAAAATTTGAAGATGTACACAGTTCATTCATCTGTGACTTGAGCCGTGAAATGCATTACAATGTGTGTGTGTGATCTGCATTTTTAATGTAGCTGTAAAAAAAAAATCTGTCGTATCACTTCAGTGTCTGCAGTGTGGCAGTTTATAGTGATGTCTAACACTGGGGCATCATGCCACAGACTTGTAGCATGATGTCCCAACCAATCCCATTATCCTGACACCAAGATGACCAGTCCTAACACTAATCTCTTAATGCTGAGCACCTAGCGAGGCAGTTAGTACCATTTGTATAAGTCTTTGGTATGATTCGGTTCAGGGTTCAAACTTGCGACCTCCTGCTCTAACCACTTAGGCCTGCATTATTAGGTATATTATTTCTTTCAACAGCGTTATTTGTTACATCTGCTAAGCGGTAAAATATTTATATGAAGTAAATACAAAATCTTGGTAAACGCACACATATCCAACATAGCTGCCAACTGTCTCATTTTTTCGTATTTGTCCCATATTTTGGACCTGAATATGGGTGTACAATTTTTTTGTTAAAAATCCGTTTTTTCAACAAAAAAAGGTTTTTAAAATATTCCCTTGCAATTTTCTGTTTTGAACAGGATCCGGTTATATTATTATTATAAATGTGTTGCATGTATAAAATATGATTGGTCCATTCGAAATCGAGGTTGCCATACCAAATTTTAACCACCAGCTGTCGCCATATTGGATTGCGCAGAACGTATGCTACTATTACTGTATCTTGTCTTGATGATGTCAAAAAGAAAAGCAGAAGAGTCAGAATTTTGTCCAGCAAAGAAAAGAAAGCAGAACTGGAAGGACAAGTATTCAGTCGTCTTTAAATTTGTGAAACCATCTCGTAAAGGAGAAAACTTTGCATTTTGCAAATTGTGCAGTTGTAATTTCACTGTTGGGCATGGAGGTGCCCATGACATAAAACAGCATGAAAAAGCTAATAAATATCAGCTTGTTGTTTCATCATCAACAACACAGCCTGAACTGAAGTTTATACATACCAGAGAGAGAACCTTGATGTAATTCAATCGGAAGTTCTTTTTACTAAATTTCTTATAGAAAGGAACCTTCCTCTTTCAGTTGCTAGTGAGGCTGGTGATTTTATTGCAAACAAAAAAGATGGTGAATCTTCTTCTGATGCTCCGGACAAGCTTAGAGCACCGTTTGCCACATACCAGATCAGGACAAGCTTAGAGCACCATTTGCCACATACCAGATCAGGACAAGCTTAGAGCACAGTTTGCCTCATACTAGATCAGGACAAGCTTAGAGCACAGTTTGCCACATACCAGATCAGGACAAGCTTAGAGCACAGTTTGCCTCATACTAGATCAGGACAAGCTTAGAGCACAGTTTGCCACATACCAGATCAGGACAAGCTTGGAGCACAGTTTGCCTCATACCAGATCAGGACAAGCTTAGAGCACAGTTTGCCTCAAACCAGATCAGGACAAGCATACATCACAGTTTGCCTCAAACCAGTTCAGGACAAGCTTAGAGCACAGTTTGCCTTATACCAGATCAGGACAAGCTTAGAGCACAGTTTGCCACATACCAGATCAGGACAAGCTTAGAGCACAGTTTGCCACATACCAGATCAGGACAAGCTTAGAGCACAGTTTGCCACATACCAGATCAGCTCTCTGACTGAAACAATACTCTCCTGCAATAGTGTTGATGGACTGTGGATTCTGATGCCAAAGATGAAGAATTCATGTGGAGACTTTCTTTATGATCGTCTAAGTTTTTTTATGTTAGGACTTCTTTCTTTACCACACTCTAATGCTAATTGTGAGAGGATTTTTAGTTCAGTAAAAAAAAATCACACACAATTCAGATCATCCATAAAAGATGGTCATTGGAATCAATGATGATTGAGAAGACAAGGTATGAAAAAGGCTCATATAAACATCCTGAGTCTGATGACTTACTCAGAAGGTGCAAGAGTGCAACACATGCATCTTTGACATTAAATAATTAACTTACTGACCTACTTTAGTGATGGTTGTAGATGTTGTAAATAGTTATGTATGCAGTAAAATTTTAAAAATCAGTATTTCTTCCTGAAAATCAGTATTTTTGTCATAAGCAGTCAATGTTTTCAGTCAAGGGTTGGCAGCTATGATCCAATGGATCAAGTAGACTCTTCCATACAAACTTTAAATTAAAGCATATTTTGTTCAAATAGAAACTTACAAACAGTCCTCCTTATCGATTTACAGCTACTTATTATCTGCTGTAGAACCCATATAGTCCAGTGGTGCCGTTGGCAGGGGTTTTATATATCCGCATCAGTTGCCCCCATTTTCAGGTTTTGTCACAAACATGATTGGCAAGATATTTAGTGTTGCCCTTCTTTGTCCATCTATTGATCCTTCACAGCTTGGTTGAGTTATACATTTCAGTCAAGTTTCATGGGCATTTGTGCCCATTGAGTAATCCAACTTTGTACTTGTACTCAACCTACCAAAATGAGATGACTGTAACCTACATTATACACTTTATTGATTTAATTTACTGTGTGTATTTGATTAAACAGAGGGTCCAGCCGGAAGCAGCATAGACTCTGATTTGTCACCACATAATGTAATACAGATAAAGTGTGTATTGTTTGTTCTGCTGCTTATTTATAACAAACTGCATAGACTCAGATCTGCTGGCACTTTATGCAATGGCAGATCTGGGTTTATGCAGTTTGAAGTTGGATCTGACTTACAAGCAAGCATATATGGAATGTTTTGTGTCTAGATCAGTTTATTGGGCATTACTGGCTGCAGGTTAACATAACTTGATGTTGGAATGCATCTTGTGTACAAAACTAGCCTACCAAATTAGGTCACAATGACTTTTTATGCCTCAGTAACATTGGTTACTTTTGCATTCAGGTAAGTTTCTCAGACAGTAATTACCAGCCAGGTAACTTTTTGTGTCCATACATCTCCCACCAAAACTTGGTCGATGTAGTGGGCTAAATTTAGTGTATCAATTTTAGTCAGGATTGGGCATTTGAGTCCATAACTCCTCTATGTTAATTATAGGTACCAAGGGACAAGTCGTCATAGATGTGAAAAGGGAAATGCATTTTTTGCTCTATCATCAGGTTTCATAAATGGAAATAAGTTGTTCAAACCCAGTTAAAAAGATTTAAATAACTGAAATGACTTGGTGTTGTCTAGATTTGCTTTCGTTGTAGAAGGATTGGTTTCACTGAGTATTATATTTGATCAGTAGGTACATTCACAGCAACCCTTTCCTGTCTAAATTCAAAACAGAGAAAATGCTTTTCTAAAAACATGAAACTCAGGGGAAAGGAGGGGGTGGGATTGTGTATATTTGTCTTTGTTTAGCAAATCTAGAATCTTGTGTAATTTTAGGCAATGCAAGATAAAAATGGACACATGTTCTTTCCTTTTCAATCCTATATGGTCCTGCTACAATATCTCATAACTCTGAAAATGTGGATCATTGCACCCTACATCTTCTGCATTCTTCAAACTTTTTGAAACATAATGTTGCAATATCTGTAAGAGACAATGCAAATACAGTAAAACACTCTTAGTACAAACATAGAGGCAACCAAATTATGGCTAGAATGATGTGAAGTTGCGTAAACTTTGAAGTGTTATAGACCGAGTACAAAATGGATATGTAACGAATTGTGGATATAAGCATGTAATTAAAAGGGCATTAAGAGGTTTGTTATAAAGGAGGTTTACTGTGTTGTTTTTAGAGACCTATATTGATGATGATAGTCAAATGCGTACATGTGATATTGAAGACACTTTATAATTGTAGTATTAATGAATCTATGGGTCCAATAAATAAAGTTGTTGGACTTATTCTCCCACAGCTAGCCATCTTTATTTTTTTAATGAAAAATACTTCACCAATTTGAAATGCCAAAACACTTTATACAACACCCTTCTGAATAATAATATTTCTTTTCATAATATGAATAAAAATGACACAAGATATTGTTCATTAGTGCAGTAGATTTCATGTTGAACTCAACATGGTCAGTTACAATGTTTCGGAAGGTCAGTGTTTAACGTCTCTTTGCTTCCTCCTCTCTGAATTTGTCTATATGTCTGTTGACATGGGTAATCTCCCATTTCTTCATCCAGGGGCCCTGGATGGTTGTATCGAATTCCGAATATTCGCCTGACAGCAGATAGAAGACTACTGGAGCAGTTCAGGAAATACACTATTATTTAATCAAAATAAGGCAACCTTTCCTTGGCCTTACGGTGAGTAGCATGATTATAGACGTTTTGTCCCAACGGGTGCTTTAGGAAAAGATGGCTTTGACATCACAAGTTTACATTGGGGTCTCCTCCAGAAGTATAATCTGGTCAGTCTCACCAGAGAAGATGCACTTATCCATTATATTATACACAATGGTGCATCAGTCTAGTGCAATAGGAGCATGTCTGTAAAAAAAATACAGATAATGGGAGGGTGTTCAGTTTCAATATTAAGTACATCTCTAATGAAGAGTAACAAAAAAAATGTGGAAAAAGATCTCATCTACGTGCATAGATGTCATGTCATTGGCTGAATTGCACGATGTCGCCTGCAACAGACAGGAAAAGGGGGATCAAATAAATTTGCTGACAATTATTCGTAAATTGGCAATGAAATCGCGTGGTCATCTGCCAGTTCAACTCGGAGATTTCTTGTCTGACGCCAGCTTTTATTTTATAAACGAAAATGAATCACGTGCTGTGATCCAGTCATGGTGGGGTAGAGTCTTGTCCGGCTGAAAGTGCCCCAAGAGCTCCAGTGGGACAAAAGCCCATACTTTCATGCTACTCTGTTGTGATTGTGGAAACGAAATAACACAGAGTGTACTTAATCAGACAAGCCTGTGGCAGCGATCAATACACACACTGCATGTTTTTGATCGATAATCAGTTTTGTGCGTTAAGAACGTTTTTCTATTTGTTTTTTTTTTGTTGTCTGTAAATGCACGCCGTTTTCTTTTATTTGTCTCGTAACTGTCTGTGATTTTCCATTTATGCCAGCATAGTCTCAAACTCAGCCGCACCGATTATTTCATCCTCTGTTGTTACCGAGTACAATTTACTGATCGTATGTTGGTGTAAAATATTTGTCGGTAAACGTCACCTAGGTGGATAGATCAGTGAAAGGTACTTCATCATTGTAGAAATAATCATGGAGAAGTTTTGCATCTACTGCAGTAGTAGTTAACGTTTGAGCGTTTTCGTGTGCACGTGTGATGATTACAAGTTAGGTGTGGCACATAATGTGTTTTCAATGGTTGACTTTTATTTGGCCCGTAACAAGATTATATTTCAGTGTATACCAGGGTATAGTAAAGCCGTTTCGAAGCAGATATTTATCAACAAGTGGAACGAAATCATCGATGTTTACATTCTTTGTTAGGTCATCCAACACTCTGTAGGTAGATTCTGCAACCTCATCACCATGGTTAGATTCCATTACTTATATACAATGACAAAAATCTAATCTCAAACACAAACGCCAAAGAAGATGGTTATGTACCCGTCGTAATAAATGTTGAGTCCTTCGAAATGAATCTCCAGCAACCGACGACGTTAATATTGTATATATTAACGATTTTTAACATTATTATCAATGCCGGCACGTGTTACTAACGACTTACCATGATGGTTATTATTTATCAATAGTGACATTAAATTCCAGACGCCACTATAAAAGGCAGATATGATAAATTAATACGATCCAGACTCGCGCACCTTTATGATGTGAGTTGTAGGTGTATCAAAACCATCCCCGACAGCAGTGAAAACATTTAGACCATTTGTTTTAACTTCAGCTTTTGACCTTCCTTCATTGGTCAATATGCTTTTAAATGCACTACATAAAGTTTCACGCATGGTGATGCTGGCACGTTAGCGATTTGTTCATCCACGTACTGTGTTGCTGTAGCATTACTATCATCAACATACTCTTTGATATAAGTCATTGACAAGCCCCTGTCTCTGATTTCACCGTTGACTGTGAGCCCAACCAGTTGTTTTTTAACCACAAAGTCGCCTTTGACCTTGACAATAATATCTTGAACGTCTATTTTTGACGTTTTCAGGTTGCCAGTTTGATCATCAAAAATCACAAGCCTATCTGGATCAACAACAACAACACCACTGGTAAACTCATTCAGATCTGTTTTTGGTGGCAAATCAGCTCAGATGTAAATCAGTACTATGTGGTCAAGCTGAGTAACATCCATAAATATTAATATACAATTGCTGTATAATATCAAATATATGAAATCATTAAGTTTTTGCGGTGTCGGCGAACGCTCCATTGTAGGCAACTCTTCATCAACAAGATGACCGAATATGGGATCATCCAACTGTGTTTGTATTGGCATAGTCAAATGAAACAATGGTTGTTATCATACATGGATACATAATTAACAACTTCAACTGGCGGTGCAAGTCCATACGAGTCAAAATACAAACTATGTGGAGGTGTTTTCACATATGCGACCAAATGAGTGTCAGCGCCTATTGATGAATCTAGATTCACGATGCCGGTTTCGCGTGTGCATGGCACCAACGATGTATAATCACACATAAAACACCATGAAAATGTTGGATTGATTTTTCCGTCACGAGTTAATCAAGATTGGTCAACGGATAGGTCATAGGCGTAATCTTCTGCGACCGGGTAATTGAAGACCTCATCCCTAGTGTATTCAAAGACTAATGTCTGGCAAGAGAAGGCCTCTTCCTTTTTGTATCCGGTCTCCAACCACCTTTTTCAAATCCATTCCTTATGCAGTTCCGTTGCAACTTTTGCAACCGCTAAAACCGCTGTTGACAATAATGCCGGAATCTGCAAAAAACGGAAATATTTTTCCGGGGTTTGTTCTTTCTGCATAATTGTCACCTCTGACTTTGATAAATGTAATATCACTGAGGTGTTTTTGTGTTTTGCCGAATTAAGCTGAGTGAGCTGTGTTTGGGTTAACCACACGGGGACATTTACCATTAATTTTGCTGGAGAAAGATTTAGCGCTACCCTACAATTGTTTTTGATTGCGTATTTTATTTTCGCAATTTAATTTCTAGTAAGACCGACCCTCACTTCGTGATAGGACATTATTGATAAAATACGTAGCAGATTTAATTATGAATTCTCCACAAGTTCATTGATCACCCTCAGTCGACCACCAGCACCTTTCAATAACATTAACACAGCATTGCATCGATAACCACCACCAGCGTTACCTACACGTGCATGAAACTAAATGTCAACGAGGACTGAGTGAACAACTCCAAGTGTGTTCCAGTGAGAAGTAATAACACGGGAACAACGTATGAAAGCCTTGTTGGGAAATTTGCAGCGTCATGTGCGACCACATATTGTGATATGCACGTGCAATATGCGGAGTGTCTTCTTCATAGCTAAGCCGAATATCTTCAGACGGTTCTTGATGACCGTTTATCCGCAAAGAGACGTCAGTCACTTCTAAGTTGTCAACTATCATTTTACTCTGTGCCTGGTAATTTTCTCGCGCTGTAAGTTGAAACGCCAAAAACACATATTTTGGTGCAGTAAGGCCATGCTAAGTATTTATTTACCGAGTAAACTGTCCCGCAATAGCAGTTGGTGGGTGTGCACCTGTTGCATGTGCGATAAACAACAATGTTGATGTGGTTCCTGACTGCATAAACAATAGCAAACGTGGCTGTGCAGTCAATGAAGCAGATAACGTAGGCGTTTCCGTTTATAATGCAACTTAGGCAGCAGCAGCACCAGCTTGGCATTGTTGGAGTTGTTCTGACGAAACAAAGTGACTGTGTGTTTGGCTCCAAATATCATCTTCCGGACATCTCTGCAAAAAAAAAAAAAGATGTGACTTTGAGAACTGCGCACGAAAATTGTAATGAAGCACCAATGAGTTGTGATAGGCGCTGTGCAAATCCAAAGATGAAATCAGGATTAGGAAACGCTAAATATTGTACAGCTGCATCAGCATCGTCAGCAGCATTTCAAGGCCATCTAATTATGTGCGGTCTATGATCTGCAAGATCAGTTGAATCTTTTGACAAACATCATTGTTGAGCCAGATGTTCTCGTGCAATCATCACTGTAACTGGCGAGATCGAGAATCGTTGTGGCCACGTCAACATTGTTCAGAATTGATTTAATTTCCTTTCCATAGATGCAGTAACGTGCATTGTTGAACAATGTAATGATACCATTGTTAACAAATCCCACTTGGTTATTCATATCATAATTGTTATTGCTATCGCGTACCAGTTTTCCCTCAACTTCCAAGAATGCCTTACATGGAAGGAAAAACCTAGATGTGTCTTGCACTTGCAATTCTATTTTTAACTGATTAGGGTCTCTAGATGGATATGAGTAAAACTGAAAATCTCTCTTGCTTCAATCCAATAACACGGTTGCTCCCGCTAGATCAGAAACATTTTCAAACATGGCCAATATACATACTAGTATTTCTTGATTTTTTTTAATACCTTGCAAATTAACCCCCCCCCCCCCCATTGCTAGATTTCC
The DNA here is from genome assembly GCA_028554795.2 of Sinohyriopsis cumingii. Classification (NCBI taxonomy): domain Eukaryota; kingdom Metazoa; phylum Mollusca; class Bivalvia; order Unionida; family Unionidae; genus Sinohyriopsis; species Sinohyriopsis cumingii. The sequence goes on from CM068825.1 coordinate 75,450,331, forward strand.
AATCGCTGAATCTCACTGTTGAGCGGCTTCTTTAATGATTTTACTAACTGCAGGTGGAATCGATTCTGTCGATGACAATGTAGATTCAACCGTCTTTGGTTCTCGCGTTATTAATCGTCGTATTCGATCTCGAAGTGACTGAGCTGCCTGAGAGCCCAGTTGTTTCAATCGATCCATAGCAGCAATTTTAACACTATCCACAACTCGCATTGCAACTCGTTTAGTAATGTGAGCAGCGTGAGATAAGACTGTGAGTGCTTTTCGTGTACTCGCAGATAATCAGCTAACAACATCACCTAGCCCAGCTCCGTAATATGTAATGTGCACAGGTTTTCTCGCGTTAACTATGCGCTCGGGGTTCACGCACGATTGTCATTGTTATTTTTAAATTGTCAGGTCGATCTCTAATGTACAGGTGTATCGTCAATGTTTCATAACAAAGATCAACAACGTGCCCGGCTTGATCCACAAGAGAAAAATGAAAATGGGTCCACCAATTATTATGACATGGAAGATAAACATATTCTGCGGACGTAATCGATATTAAATCACCTGGTCCCACTGTTGGCGAAAACCTAAACAGAATATACCCTTGAACAACTAAGCCTGTCGTTTCAGACCTACTTTCGTAACTGACACTGATTGCGTCACAGATTATATTGACTTGCGTTGCTAAGGTAATTCTCACAATATCAGGAGCTATATGATACCCCACACGTAAAAAGTCGTGTATCATCTAGAATGTGGCCAGGCCAACCTACAACTGATCCTGTTGACGACTGTGCAGTATCAACCGCCAGAAGTTTGATATTGAGTATGGGCTCATGGGCACGTATAGAAATTTTAGAGTCTTTGCCAGTTAACACTGAAAGTCTTCTTCGAATTTATTCATTGATCGATTCTACGTCATACATCCCAGAGATAAATTCAGTAGTATGCAAGTCTGTCCCAGTGTCTACTGAAAACACAAATAAGTCATTCGCGGCAGACCACCAAACGACTGAGATTAGGCCAACTGTAATACACTTGCAACGACGCAAGTGCGATATCAAGTATGCGCAATTCCCCAGCGGTCATAGGTGCAGAAAAAGTCACACAAATTCTGGTCTTTTGAATGAGATGGTGATCATCAGTGTCACGCTATGGGCTGTACAACCACCTGTTGAATCGCATCATATATTTCACGTTATGCACGCACCATCTCAATCGTTTCAGAACCCCTCATTGGTGAACGAACCTCGTTCGTCACATACGTAAAAAGATTCTGCAAGTATCGCAGATGCAATCGAACGCATTTATGCATGTGGACCACTCACATGACCACGATTGGTACAAGTGGATCATGGCAAAGAATTTATTGGATCTGTGGCTGTAATGCTAGCCAAGCACCATGTGCGAGTACGTCTTGACCAAGCTATTGAGGAACGATTTAACCGCACACTTGCGGAAAGGTGATTCACTCATCAGTACGCATAGGAATTGTTGATGAGGCCAGAGTGGTATAACGACTTCCAATAGTCACAGCAGCTTTGAACTGGATTAAAACCAGTCAGTGCAATTCGACATAAACCGTTACTGTTACTCAGAAAATGATTTCGTAGCCAGCACCGTTACGACCGTGCAGAGACAATTTTGTTTGGTATTTGTATGCACCTGGAAAATTAGAAGGTGGGCAACAATGTCGTGCTACTGATCCAGTATGGTCCGTAGATGTATTCACGATTTCGGAATGGATTGACACTCCAAGACAACCAACACGTTACCTATTCGGATCATCATCACCTGGTGAACAAAACACCTCCCAGCCTTGCATTTGTGTGAGAGGATTTGTAGGCTTTTACAGCAAGTACGGAAATGCCACAAGGATTTGTTTTGACACGTTAACCAGTATCAACCGTAAGCTGGTTCACAAAAGCGTGATGACGAAACGCTTAAGTGGTGATTCCATCCGGGAGAACTGATCGCATGGTATCGAGCGGGAACAAACTCGCCTTGGTGCAAATGTGTAAACCCATGCGAGGTTTCTTGGCTTGGATCATATTTGTTGTGTGTGTGAATTCACGACGGTCTCGACGACATTCCAGGCACAGTTCGTCTTTGAGACCGTTATGTACAATCACCGTAGGAACACCTTTTGCATTTATAATGTTCATTAAAAACATTAAAGGAACTTGCAAACAACCCTTTTATTGGCGATACTAACCAACGGATATTCGTTCGGATAATCGCTAGTATCGAACTCGTTGGCCAAACTTAGTTGTTTCATGTCCTCCCGTGTACAATTCATCGGTGGTGTTATGCATCAGCAACGAGGAAGTGTCTGTGTACAGCATCTTCACACGATCCTGATAAAAAGGTTGGATTTGGCATAGTAAAATTCGTACATCAGCAGCTTCAAGTCCAAAACGGATGAACCTACCTATACTGGTTTTGTCATTGAGTTTTGAGTAATTACTGTGAACGGCAGTAAGTCCATAATCAAAGATTTTTGGATTCAAAGGCCAGGTCAGTGATGAGCCTTGCCAAGTACGTCTTGCTCACTATCATGGACATGATCGACTCAGATTCGTTTGTGCAGATTCTCCATGGTTTTCCAAACACGGCATTGTTCATGAGCTTGAAAAAGCCTTTTTTATTAAATCATCGATGGCCTTTTAAGTAGGTCAGTATTCATCTGAATGTATGGAGACATCCAAGGTTGCTGCAGAAATCAAAGGACTTGATGTATCTTGAATACACGCATACCAAATCGCAAGTACAACTGCAGATTTCTCACTTGCAATATATCATTGTGTTTGGTCCTAAGAATTGGTACCAATTTGGTGATTTCAGTGTATCTGCGGCCGGACTCATCGACGACAGATCACTGATACGGAGACAACCATGAACCTGGCACCGACAGCGCTTCTGGGGCCAACGGATAATCAATGTGTACCTCGGTAAATACTCGGGATACTACAGATCAACTTCAAAGAAGTATCAGTGATCACTGTTGATATTTTGATCATGCACATGTTTTTTTAGATCAATGTGCGCAAGATCAATCCACTGAAATCAACCAACCGGAAGTGGTTGCATCAGGGCCCAACCATAATGATTAACCTAATCTAGATACATGATGTAATTGTTGGGCCCCGCAGTGTCATATCCGTCCACACTCGGGTTGTTGGCACGAATGCATCTGTGACTTTATATGAATAGTCCGTCACGAATTGATCGTTCGATAAACAGATGCTGATCAAAGTCAGTGAGCAATTCCACCTCAATTTTGGTTTTGACCAACAATACATCCCAACCCATACCTGGTAACGAGAAGTAATGTGCAACTTTGAGCTTGTACACGTCCATGGCAGTGTCACACAATTTTTCAAAAACATCAGTGAGCAACAACACATATGTGCGTACATACAGATCGTGATAGTCTGCAAGGTTTTGCACTCGAATGATATCAAACTTTCTTTGCAAGTTCGTTGTCGTTGTCGGAAATGCCTTCACGTGAAAACGATGAATAAAACATTTCGATCGGTGGCAACTGAGTTACTGCAATTGTATTCCAGTCGTTCATGTACTCGTATGGATACACACCTTTTTTCGTCAGCAGATCTGTATTTGGGGTGATTGCTCGATGGAAGTAAAAGCTTTTTCACATATCTAGCAGTGAGTGGCTTCAGAAAACTCACGAATGTTATCAACCGTCATAATTATATCTACTGGTTATCGAGCTGCCGTCGAATCCATTTCACTGTCTTTAATCGATTTAAGAAACACATCCACTGTGTCCGTAGCGCAAGCGCCCTGAGCACCCCATACCATCATACTACTACGTAACAGAACGCGCATGGAGTTTGTTCAGCGTCTTGCACTGTTTTATCCCTATCAGACGTATTTACACCCACTGAAACATTCAAGCATTCAAAATCTGCGTAGATAATATAAGGGACTTTCATCTTTCGTTGCAGTGCAGTAAATTTGATCAAGTTTTTACCTGGTCCTGGCATGATTGTTCACAGTGGTTTTTCGCTAATCCCACCGCAGTAAAAGTCATAGCTGGTGAGCTGTTGTTGGGTGCTGAATACATGAATAAAATGTCTGCATGGATATTTCCTGCTTTGATGCTTGCTATGTCGGTTAAGTAACAGAGCCAGATTCTTCGGCTACACACAGTGCGATACCAATTCTGATATTTGCATTTCACTCAGCAGCAATAAATCAATCTGTGTATATCGATGCTGTCACGCAAATTCTGCTTCAAGTCCAACACGGCCGATGCGAAGATAGTGCCAGTGGAAGAGAACTTTTATCGTATGTAAACACATTAACATTGAAACTTGGATTAAGTATTTCAATTTTTTTTAGTGTGGCCGTGGTCTTATTGCACAGGAAATTTGATATCATCCAGGTTGAGTTCGTCCGGATGTTGCTGATATTTTCGAGACATATCTTGGTGACCACCAGCCTGATATAACGCTGACAAAACTGCCAGTTCAAAACATATGTTGTATAAATTCTTCACGTTCATAATTGACCTTGGCGGTACCTAGTTTGGGGCTGGTATGTAACTAGATCCACGACATGGGTGATACGGTGAGAGATTAACATCAACCTGGGTGCATCTTTGGAGGGTCCATCCCGAGCCTACATTGGTGTATTTCTACAGCATTTCGATAATCTTTTCGATGCCTCTGGCAATTTCATCGCTGATGGCACTGACGTCTTTGCGATTCAGGATTGTGTGGGCACCATTGTGAATCCACGGGGTGGTAGTTCTGAATCCGTCCTTGTCACGACTAAGCGGCATGCCAAATATGCGCTAAGGACAATGACTGTTTTCACCCCAGCGTGACCAAAGGTTTGTAACACTGCTACTATTCCAGGAATCATATTTGTCAATAGTTTCCTTGTGTGTATGTGAGTGGGATAATGGCCACGTGACTTTCCAACTCTCCACTACGTTTTTGAAATTTGAATTCGGGCACTTGTGATTAATGTGTTCTTGCACGAAAATACTCAGCCGCTTCAGTGGGGATATCAGATGCGAGACGACGACGCCTTTGTTCATACTCGTCTAATATCGCAAGGATGTCAGCTTTTCTTGCACCTCTGGGTATTCGGATATTATGCTTACGTGCAAATTGTTTTAGTTGTTTTACCGTTGTTTTATTCATTTTTGTTGTTGATGATACTACAATGGCAGTGTCAGCCGGTGGTGATGGTTGTAGTTTCAGTACAAATATGGATCTCAATTATTCAAGTATGTCTGCCTTTGTCATAGAACTCTTCAGAAACTGCAATAGCTTACATCCTGTTTATTATCTCATTTATTTCTTTTGTTGTGGTATTTGTTTGTGCTTATGCAGCCACATGTGTTTGTGGTTTAGATTTGTTTCTGCCCGCTTCATAGTATTCACGAAAAGATCCACAAGGCTAAGCTGATTACGTGATTTGATACCGATGCAGCATTTCAGGCAGGACCGTGCCCCTAAACCATCACATAATATCTGCGTGTGTGCTTTACAGTAGTCATAATGGCTTCTTCTGCCACAGAGTTGGTATTTTCCAAGAGAGACAGCTTTTGCATTTGTTGCGTCCTAGTGCCATGGATATTCGTATACTTACGCGGGGGTATTTTATCTACTTGGTGGAAGATATTGTCCATTTATTTGCCTAACTATCTCAGGTTTTCTATCAGATTAGCCTTTATCGGATAATATTGGACGACATTCCGCTAATCAAACGCAAATGATGCTGTCCCATACAAGTAATGTGGCTAGGTAATTTAGTGTGTCGCAAGTAAGATATTTTACCTCGTGGCAGCCTCCAAAGTTTCATACTAAAACGCTCTTCCTGTGCAAATAAACGTTTCTTTAATCGAGGATTTTCTTAAATCACTACACATTTGCCTTTGTAATAATGCATCAAACCAACTCGAAACTGCCCATTCATTGTGCGTTCTGATCCAAATAATTTCAAATGTGTTATGTTCCCTGGTCACATATTGAGAAAACGTTACGGTTATCGTGCCATGCTTTGGGTGTTGACTCCATTATTGACTCTACTGGTTCTTTGTATAGAAATAAATTTTCACAGAAATGTTGCCATTTCCTAGGGTCGTATGTCATTTTCATGTTGATCATTTTCATTGCAAATCCATTTGTTTCGTATACTTTCGAGTGCCGTCGGTGTTTTATATTGTAACCACAAAACATTTGTTTAATTAGCCTGTTCTTGAACATCTTTGTCACTGACTTCAAAAACGTCACCTGCTTCAGGCGCAGTGGGCGTGATTTTCTTTTTTGAAGATGTACTCTTTCAGGACCAATATTCGTTCTCTCTTTGTCAGTACAAAAATCTAGCTATATAGCAGAGTTGAAAACCATACGGAGCTTTTTGCTGTGTGTTTATTGGTCGCTACCATAGGCTTGTCTAAATAAGTACACTCAAATAAGTACAATCACAGAGTAGCGTGAAAGTCTAAGCTTTTGTCCCCACTGGAGCTCTTGGGGTACTCTACCCCACCATGACCGGATCGCGTCATGTGTTCGGGCGCAAGTACCCACACGGACAAAATTAAAAGTGATCAACAGGCAACGGTCAATTCATACTCGTCTGCACCCACGTCGTTGGGTGAAAATATAGGTCACTATAAAATGACAATTTATATCATCAAACTGTACTATTGGAAAAAGCAGATATATTCTTTGATACGTGCGCAAAACAACATTTCACATAAATTTACATAAAATAACAGATGAGGCTATGGCTCATCGATTTCTATGTCAATATAAAATATCTTTCAACATCCGCAACAAGTCATAATCATGTAAAGTTTTACAAAGAGAATGGTTTGTATGTTTTATTTGTTTATCTTGTCTATGTTTTGTATTTGCCTTTGGAAAAGACTCATTGAGAGTCGAAAGCGCTTAGGCTAGCTAGATACTAGTTTTGCACTGTTCGTAGTCAGTTTATTACATTTATCTTAATCAATCCCTGACAAACGTGATCCCTTGCTGGATCCAGTGCACTAGAAAGGCCTGTTATTCACCATATGATTTGTATTCTTCAAGCCTTTCTAAGCCTAATATTAGTACTTCACAACATGCAATAAAAAAGCACGACTCAAACACCCAAAACAATTAATTGTGAATTGTTCCTATCTCAAATTACTAAACATATATATATATATATATATATATATATATATATATATGTGTGTGTGTGTGTGTGTGTGTGTGTGTGTGTGTGTGTGTGTTTTACCACCTAAGTGGTAACATATTGCTGAAAAGAAAGAAACCACCGTAAGGAACAATGCAGGTCTTGATTTCCTTTTCTAAGTCGATACCTGAGGGAAAAAAGATAATTGAAGTAGAAAGTTTTGTTTTCATGTCCGATTTTATTTTCAACTTTAATCTTTATCGAAAAACAGAAAGAAAACACACTGAGTTAAATTTTTCTCCCTTTCCATATTCATTTATTTAGTTTGTACTTCCAAAACGACGATATTCTTAATCTGATTAACTGCATTCAACTTTGCTGTCACAAACTATGACCATTTCTTCCTTCAAAAAGTACCTCTATTGCTAAAGGTGCCTATGTTGCCCTTCCCCACATAAACTCCTAGCTGGAGCATGCGATAATTTAAAAGCACTATCACCTATGACTGTTAGGTTGTCTTCTAAGAATTTCATGTGAAAGTTATGTGTCTCTCACCATGAATTATATGATTATATGATTTTTGACATGACAGTATATTGATTTAGGTTCTAAAATTATCTACAAATATCTCACATCGAAGTAAGCATCCGATTGCAGTGGAAATAATACTATGTATGTGGTGATTTAAACAACGAGAGGTTTGATATTGACTGTCGTAATAGGGATATAAAGAAATCCTTCGACATCCAGAGAAATGAATTTAGAGACGGTAATTCTGTGTCAGGGTCTTGCAGGTGCAACACTTACTCATTCAGAGTCTACAAGAGGTGTTATTATAATCCGTTTTAGGAATATGTGTGTGTTTGTGATGGTTTCATAAATGAGTCGCTTCGGAATAAGAAGCTAAGATGTTATGATAATGATGATGATGCATTCATAACGTTTGAAAAATATATTGATGTGCTAGAATGTTTACATACCTAACGTATTTTTCGTCTTCTTCCATCATGACGTATAATGTGTTTCCCCAGCAGCTCTGGTGTTTAGTCATTCGTCCCGTTTTATGACCATTTTCAGTCACCTTTGAGCAGTCAAAATAATTATTCTTATTTCTATATCCTGATAGAAAATTGAATCTAAGATACAGATTCCCCTCTCATAAAAACCACATTTGAGTAAGCAGTTTGTTGTATTCTCCATGCGCCTTCAATACATGTAGCATTAAACACACACCCAACTTATCCGTGATCTCAGAACTTGTTCTACAGCTTAATCATCCTGTAATGAGTTTTATATTCGATTTGGTTTAAATTGAAGTGAAATAGGATCTTAATTGCAAAAGTTGACAAAATATAAAAGTCATAAACAACTGCATATAAGAGAGTACGTAATCTTTGGTATTATATAATATTTGGTATTATCTAATATTTGGTATTATCTCTCGTTCTTTTCTGTGTAGCTGTAGTGTGCCATTCTCCTCGGTGTCGTCCAGAAGGTGAATCCACAAGGATGGTATGAGGACCTTGTAGACGTTATTTTCAAAGTACATATTATCTTAAATGGATTATTTTATTTATTTCCTTACGGATTAGCTGATAATACCTAGCATGTGCAAAAACTCGAAACTATTGTCTTACTGAGTTCCTAGAGGAACCGATTGAGGCGAAGACTCTCTTCTGAGGCCTTGTCCTCTCTGTAGCTTCACACGATTTAAGGGACAAGCCACGCAGGTCACTGGCAGCGAATCCGGACTCGTCGAAACCGGCCAAGAAGCGCATCCACCAAGACTGTCTGATGAAATTTTCTTCAAGCGGGTGCAGAGTCAACAGTCTTACAAGCAGCCTCAGTTTTAAGCTTTCTTCCTGCCGGTCATTCGCTAGGCAAGGCGATCAAAGAGTTCAAGGAAATGTTATCGACCTCCTCCCCCTCCTGAAGGCGGAGTCGGCCCTCGGGAATTTATCCTTTTCTGCAGCGTCTTCCTCTTCTTGGTGTCCCAGTAAGTGCTCGTCTAGTCCTTTTCAAGGGTTTGGTCAGGCATCATGAATGATTTGTGAGTCCATTCCATTTTAAAGGATGGACACCGGCTTTGTTTCCAAGAACACCTTCCACTATCGCGCAGCCCCATCTTCATTTAGCAAGAAGATATATCCGGCTTGATCTGATGGGGTATTTCAAATTCGAACTCTTCCGTTCGACTTCGCCTACAACCCTAGAATCTTGCCAAGGTGATGGGATAGCAGAAGATTTGTTATAGGTCCTCAAGGATATCAATCGTACAGTATTTCAACTACTAGTTGACGCCCAATGTCCTCATATTCTTTTCTAAAGGACCTGTCCCTCTGTTGGCCGATGCTGACTCGTCTAGGTCTTACCCCAACCTAGAACATTCGGATTTCATCCCTTCTCAGGACTTCTTATATATGTGGTAAATAATTTACCCACCAGCCTTGGGAGGGTTCGTATTTCTTCCAATTCCTACCCTTCATGATGGGTCTTCTGGGCAATATCACTTTGTCGGCTCTTTGTTACCTCTCTTTCCTGGGAACTATAACTCGGTCATGGCCGTAGTTCCCCTAGGGATATATTACTTGAGTCCGCTCCAGTTAATGCTTCATGCTAGCTTGGGACCGTACGAGGACCCACTATCAGCCTGGATCCCGTGGGTATCAGACTTCTATCACTACATGCGTCCCAATTAATGCATCCGAACCTCACTCCTTTTTTCACACCGACGCATAGAATTAAGGATGGGGTGCTCATATGATATCAAAGGGGTAAGTGATTCAGAGATATTGGTCCTAGGAAGAAGCGACCCTTCGTATAAAGAACTTGGAAATGTTTACTAGCTAAACGAATTAAGTGAATGGTATGTACACTAGATCATAGTCTAACTCATCAAACAGTATTAATGATTTAGCCAAAATTTGTTTCCTGATTCATTATTTTTCCTAGAGAGGAAAATAAAACCGAATATCAAGTACATGCTCTAGGGTTACTAGTTTAACCAACTGACCAACATACTTCGGATGCGGTCTCCTTTTTAAAAACTAAATATGGTGCTAATCGCATGAGATCAGTGGTATGTATGTTGTTATATTCAAACTTCATATACGTGACACTCTGGTATGGGCTTTAGAAAGCTGTATAAAGAAGAACGACAGAGACGATGGAAAATGAGAATAGCAGTAAATTGATACGTCAGGCTTGACAAAGTTATACTAAGAACCAAGACAGTTAATCACGCCCGTTGTACAGTGTAGAGATGACAAGATCCTCGTTTTGGTAGCATGACATACCCTAACATGCATATGTCTTACTGCAATTTTCTACGACGATTAGTAACTTGCTAGTGATGCTCTGGTGCAGTCCACATGTTTGTGTTCCCACACATTTCATAGTTGAAGATTGTTGTTTATATTTGAAGCTGTCTGCGCTTCTCAGGAACAAACTGAAGCCCACGGACAATTTAGATGGGAAACATGGGCGTTCCTTGTGTGCAGTTAGTGAAGGCTTTGAGCCTTGACTAGCCAGTCGATTTGTGAAAGAAAGATAAATCTCCTTACGTTAAGGCCTCTACAACAAATAGGAATGGATAAAAAAATGTTTTGTACCTTCGGCATTTCGCCTAGTTTGTGCAGAATTATAGTTGCTGCTGGGAATTCTTCTTCTATTTTGGTCAAGCGCTAAAACAGGCCATGCTCGTTGTGCAGATCTATAAGATCAAATTATAAAAACCAAACCAGAATCACATTTTAATTTGTACTTAAACTGTCGGTAAAGACAGTAAATAATATAGGAATATAGGACAGTTCTTGGCAGATATGAATTGAAAACTAAATTCGATGGTAGTTTGTTCAAAAATAGGGTTCTTGAATACTGGTAAGTGAGTGTGGGTGTGATCGAAGTTCTTTGTGTTAAGAGCCACAAATATTTTGTTTGAAACAACAATACCATTGAGTGCACTGGACATAGTGATATTTCAGTTCTAGGCTACTTTTAAGTTACAAATTTAACCACCTTCGATCACGTAAAAGCTATGATCACACTGAACAAATCTATCTACTCTCGCACGGCTGATTAGCTAGCCCACTGAACAGCACATCAGCGGAACGAAGTTTGACACAAAATAATTTGAAATGTGTTTTTGCAGAACAAATAATTGCCAATGGAATGTATATTAAAGTATGGCTACTTAATTTATCAACATATTCCAAAGCAGGTGAGAAAACAATTTAATACTTATGTGTGTATTAGCGTTTAACGGCATCGCGGCAAAAGAATGACGATATGGTGGCAGAAAAAGTAAAGTTCACAAATTTAAAAATTGCGCAATAAAATAATAGAAAGATCAACCAGTCCAAATAAATGCAAACATGAAATAATTCAAGATAAGATGTAAAAGTTTCAGATGTTAAAAGTCTATAAAATATATATAACACAAGATATAAGGAAACACATAAAATCCCTAACATTGTTATGCATATTTGATTTAATTATATCTGATTTAATATATATTTATTTCAATTTAATTGTGTGGGGTTTTTTTTGTCAGTTTTAATATTTTTTAATTTTTCATTACATGGTATTTTAATGTAAATTTATTCACTGGAGATGATACTTTTTCCAGAAAATAGTTTGATCTTGACTGTTCGTTTTGTAAACACCAGGCGTTGACCTGGATCTTAACCTTGATTTAAATTTTAGTAACAGTCAGGTTATCAAGTTCTTTCTTTAATTTATTTTTATTATGGGTCTTATAAGAGTGAGATCGAGGCTGTATTGCATACGTGACCCTAGATTTGTAAATAGATTTTAGTAAAGTAAACAACTTTTATTCTTGGAGTATAATGATTAGGTCTTATCAAGGACATACAGGGGTACGGGATTTTTTTAATATGTAAACATGACCATGTGACCTTTATCCGGTGCGTAAAATTCAAGTTTTAAACCATTAGAGAAGTAAACACAGTTGGGCTTTTTTCTTTAAACTGGAAGGTATTGTGTCGTTTGGAGTTATTTCAAATTACTTGGATTCAAAAATATTAATTCTTTTTTCTTTAAAATACGTGTGCTCATATGAGATTCTTGCAAAAAGACAGCTCTTATAAAAATTGATTCAGATTTCCAAAACCGGAGTGATATTTCTTGTTTCTACAAGGAACTGTAGACTTCAACACTACAGGTTACATCATACGTCATCGTCTTCCATCTAGGATTATTCGTCGAGACTCGAACTTGGAATTATTAGAACATTTTATTATTAGGATTTCTAAAATTTTATTCGTGGATTATTCTGGGATTAGTTTTAAATTTGATTCTTAAAACCTTAAGTTCATATTTTTTCTTCTTCATTTTTACAGAATTTTTTCAGGGAAATAAATTATTATATTTTTCAAAGCTTGTTGTTTTCACTCATTCTCGTGTTACTGTTTATTCGAGCATAAACACGTAACATAATAAAATATATTGTCAAATATTGTTATATAGACAGCAATCCCATAAAATATCTAAGATGGTACATCAGTAATAAATTCCCTTCATCGGATTAAGAAAAAAATGTATAAAACGAACTTCTGCCTGAGAGAATGGCACATTTGAAAGCTCATTTAATAACTCTCAGACTAGAACATATTCATGGCGTTTAAATCAGCCAAATTCAAACAGAATCATAACGAAAAGATTGAGAGCTCCATTTAAGAGAAATATAGATGAGTACAGGTTTAAATTCGGTAACAATCAAGACTTGTATGAATTTTTAATGACATTCAATTAGACTTAAAGAAAGTCATAATGAGACAAATTCCGCAATTTTGCTCTGTAAACATACAGCTAGACTAATGATCAAACTTATGAAACAGCTTAGTCACCAATTAGGCTGGAACTATGTCACTGAATATTTATTTGACACAGAAACTAAATTTGGGCAAGAAATACGCGAAAGTACAAAATGAAGGCATATAGATAGGTATCAAACGCTCAGTGGAAATTCATATCTAAATTTGTTGGCTTTAGAAAAAGAAAGGCTTATATTAATGTAAAAATATGGATGACAAATCTTTCTTTACGTCGCAGAATATGTGTAAAATGCGCAAAGTGGTCACATTTATACACCATCAAAATAAATAAGTATATACAGTCATTGGTGCAATAACTGCCATATTAAAATCCGAGGATATCCTATCAAAATTTTGAATGAATTTTATATATCTATCTAAATGTGCATGGGATATTGAATTGAGAAGCAAGCGGTATGGCAAGAGACTTCGTTAAACCTATCAGAGTAACTGAAACAGTGGGAGTCAGACACCTTGACTTCTTCATTATATTAGCTTCAACTGATCTTTATAGCTACAAAGATAGAAAGTAGCATAACGTTCGAATAAAACATCTGGCCATATTGGTGTCATCACAGAACAAATGATGGACCGAAATATATCTGCAAAAATTGTTTTAATTTTTTGTTTTTAGAACACAAATTAGTATGTTACAATTTAGACATATCAATAGATATCATATTCTAAGAGCGACCAGTTTTCATATTTAAAAATACAGTATTTTCCATCTACCTTAAAGGAGACCAGAAATCAATGGAAATATAAAATAATAATAAAAGCACTATAGAAGAAAACTTTATTTTGAAGTGTCATCTGCGACCATAATGCCAATATTTAAATATTGGCACATCTTTTACGGGCTGAATTTCCGTGACCTCGTATGCAAAATTTCAACGCCTATTCGGTTACTTTCGTGATGTGATGTCATCTTAGTGACTCCAGTATCCCGACTAGTAGTTGCCAGAGTAAAAGACAACGCCGTTTTGCGTTGCTTTCGGGTGTAATGGCACATTAAGGAAAGGCTGTGGACAACATATTTTTTCTCCAAAAGACGAAGGCATAAAGAAAATATGGATATATCTTTCAGCATCCGCAACAAGTCATAGTCATATAAAGTTTTAAAAAGACAACGGTTTGTCTGTTTTATTTGTTTGTCTTGTCTATGTTTGGTATTTGCCTTTGAAAAAGACTCGTTAAGAGGCGAAAGCGCTTAGGCTAGCTAGATACTAGTTTTGCACTGTTCGTAGTCAGTTTATTATATATATATATATATATATATATATATATATATATATATATATATATATATATATATATATATACCATGAGTTTATGCTGAATGAATGTTTTTTCACCGTGGTGTAATGATACTGAACTGTTGCCATTGAAGTGTATCTACAACACACATCGCTTTTTAAACCTGACTTTTTGTGTATGCTTGAATTAAGACATCAACCTTTCGGGATTCAATCATTGTCGAAGATGAACGCAAAAAGAAAAAAAAAAACGAAATATTTGTGTAAATCATATTCAGTTAAAAACAGAGGTACACAAAAACCGCTATCTTCTAAAACAAAAGCTTAATCTCCAACTTAGAACAAAAAACCCAAACTAACTAAGCATAAAATCATGCATATATCTTGGTATAAGACATTGTTACGCTCACGTTGTGCCTTATTCGTCCTTTATGGTGTGCTTGTTTTGTCATATTTTTCTGGTTTAATCTGGTTTTGGAAAAAGCAGCAGCAGAGAGGGTGAACAGACCTTTTGCTGAAACGTCATTTTTGAAAAATTAAACTTCATACGAAAAAAATAAAAAATAAAAGGTTAATAACGTCGAATTGAAGCCTCTAACTTACCGAGTTTCTCTAATTGGGTTAGCTTTTTTTTATACCTTTTTTTGTTGTTAGTGTTTTTCTAAATTTGTATGTGTGTTTTCGTTTACCCACCGGATGTTTAATTGAGATCGCACCCTCTCTGCTGCTATAATTAAATCATTATTATATCAACCAAATATTTTATCAAGTCCTACAAGATATCTTGTTCTGGGATCGTGTAAATTTATAGTTATAAATCCGTGTGGAGCAGATAATGCTTTTGAAAAGAAGTTTTTGAACTTAATCATATCCATATCCCCACTACAACAAGTCTGTTGAATATTTCGCAGAGTATGTGTATCAACTACATTAAACACAACTAAATTATTAGTTATCTCTGATCACTTTAGGTATTTTTGTATATCGCTGAGTAACATAAATCACATCAGTATTTTATGCCTACCTCGAGAAAATATCCGAGCTGGATTTGTTTGTCCAGCATTACGTCGTCGTACATTACGAGATTATTAATAAATCCATCAAGGTCGTCTACGGATGGTGCTTCATCAATATCAGTTATAAAATTAATAATGTCATCGCCATCTTCATTTAACAAGTTTGCATTTTCATTAAAATCTTTAAGTACATCGTAACATCTCTGACCATCAACTGATGAAGCTACTAAATATAACTTGTCCCACTTGAGCTATCTCATTATCAAATTAAGTAATAATTGCGTTTTACTGGACCCATATGGACCTATTATTATCATTCTGATGGAATTCGGTAATGCTGAAATATGTTTTACTGGCTCTTGTTTTCGTGTCACTGAGAAATCAAAGACATCCATGTTGTAGAAATATTATAAATAATATGAATCAATATTGTGTTCGATGCAGAGCATCCACCCCCACAAGTGGATTAACAACAATATTAACAAAAAATAAAAAGCGTCCACTTACAGGTAAATGTGTAAAATGTGCTACAAATAAATATAAATTTATTTCTAATAATAAAATTGGTGGTGATATCGCTACTTCATTAGGAAAATTACCTGGAACTCCATGGGCTAAATACCCAGGAGAAAAACATCTTCCTGGGTACAATTATTGTAGTCCTGGTACCCGACTTGATAAACAAGACCAACCAAGACCCGGAGAGTATCCTATACATGATATTGATTGAGCATGTCACGCTCATAATGCAGCTTATAAAAGTAAAGATCTGCAACAACGACATATTGCAGATGTGAAGTTGATTCATGCATTAAATTATATAAAAAATAAATCTTTCAGAGAATTATTAGATAATTTGTTGGTAAGAACTGTGATGAAAGGTAAATTATTATTCTTAGCCAGTAATTAATTAACCAAGTAATGAAATAATGGAATCGATTTATTATAGTCCAAGGGTATATTGGAGGGGTAGAGCAGCGATTAGTAAACTCGCTGATGCAGCAAATGTTAGACGTTCTGCTGCTGAGAAATGGTTAGCACGACAGGCAATATGGCAAATTTATCTACCACCACCTAAACAAATTCAGCATGCACATTTTGATGTCAGCATTCCTAATGACGTTCATGAATCAGATATTTTATTTTTACATGATACTATTATAATTGGTAGACGTCAATTAACATACAAATATGCTTCAACTTCGTTGACGTTGCAAGTAGATATATGGAAGCAGAACCATTATCAACTAAAACAGCAACTTTAGTTTCTTCTGCTTTTGAACGAATTTATCAACAAGGACCCTTACAATGGCCACAACTATTACAGGTTGATCCTGGCAAATAATTTCTTGGTGTAGTATGATCTCTGATGAAAAAGCATAATGTCAAAATCAGACGAGGACATGCTACAATTCATCATGATTGGGCAGTTGTTGAACGATTTAATCGAACACTTGCTGAGCGGTTATTTGGATATCGATATGCAAAGGAAATAATTCAGAAAGATACGAGATCTCGTGAATGGGCTGCAAGATTACCAAGTGTGATAACTGCATTAAATAATGAAATTACTCGAACATCTTCTATGAAACCCATTAACGCAATTACAAAAATACGTATACCAATACAACGACATACATTTTCAAAACAACCATTATTATTTAATGTATTATTTAATGTGACTGTCAGGTATTTATATGAACTCTGTGAGCTTGAAGGTGGTAAAAAATAGTGACTGATCCTATTTGGAGTATTACAACACATACAATTTCTAGCGTGGTAAGATCTACTGGTAGACCTGCAATCTAGATTCAACTGCTCCTCAACGTGTATTCGTACGGGAGCAATTACAAGTAATTCCCGAAGACACAAGTACCACCGCATTCACTTTTGTGAACTAGCACCTCGACGTCGATTAAATTCAAGACAGGTCAGCATTATATTTTTGCATGTGTGACCAAAATTACTATTAATTCTGTCTATAGTAAATTGTCTTGGATTATTATTTGAATACTGCCACAACATTACTGCATTATAGCTTGCACAGTTATTATTCTGTATTTGGTCACATTGTTTATAACTAATTTTTTCTTACTATATTATAGCCACTGTTAGCAGTTTGATTATTTTCTGTAAAGTCTATGACAATTCTCCGCAGCTAAGATATTCTTCTGACTCAAGACAGTGCGAGATAAACTAAGTTTGACCATTCCATACGATCATCGGCGATCCATACATGCGTATCCTAGCATCCATAGAGTTTTATCAATAGTTAACATGCTCTCAACAGCAACTGACAGGGACTAAGACGATATCATTTAACACCAGATTTTGTTTCTCTGATGATCCTGATATATCAACGTCAATATTCTGTCGTCACGTCTCAACCGGTCGATAACATAATGGTACGGTTAGATTTGAAAATGTTTCTTTATGTAACATAACTGATTGCTGTTGAAGTGTATCACAAACTATCTTTCTACTTGCCACTATCAAATAATTTTTTCTCCATGAACTCAAAATCAGATATTTTTCCATTGTTGTCGCAGCTGAAACACAAATTGTTACAACTGCTAGTGCCATCACTATTATTGATGATAATACGCCAGCTCCAGCAATAACAGCAGACGCTGAATACACAATAAGGTCAACAACAACTACATGTCTGCGATATTTTTTAAAAAAATTCTGTATAGTCAACGATAATTTTTCAATTTTGTTTGCCATTCACGTGCTTGATTGTATCTAAAATGTTGAATGTTGATCGGAATACTCATTATACTTTATTTAGTACTCAACTGAAGTGTTTCAGCGACAAATTCCTGTCCCCACCACTAAGACACTGCTGTTAATTTCTTATCAAATGATTCCAGCATAAATGTTTCTTCGTCTCCGCTATTTAACACAATGGTCATGTTTCCAAGAAAAACTATCAGTTGAATGACAGCAAGGATACTTAGTAAATATACTAAATTTTGCACCGCTGAACACAGACAGCTTGTACATGCCAGTTACTTCAGCGGTATTTTTTATAGTGTTATTTTGCTGTGACCATGTTGAGAACCCTGATGACAATGTGTATACTATGTTGGTAATCTGTTTGTGGGGAATTTAAATCAGATTAATTTTTTAATGATATCAGGAATTCCACTTATAACATCTTCCAGTTTTTTTTTCTAATCATTTCAATTTCTGATATAGCTGTTTTAATATCGCCAAGTTTTGTGTTAATTTCTTATAGTTTTACTTCAACAGTCAATGGACTTTCAAAGCATTCCTCTGCGATTTCATTTTCTTAAATTTCTACGAAGATTTGTAAACATATTTGCTCAGCTTGCAGCGTGGATAATTTAGTATCTACTGTATTATAGTTATTGTCTACATATTTTTTTGTTATGGCATCTTCATCAGATGTTGGATCTCTTAAAACAACTATTTTATTTCCATTCATACCGAGTTCACCCATCACTGTATCACTGGTAGATCGTAAACGATTAGCAACACTTCTTGCAATTTCATTTCTAACAGATGCAATTGATATATTTGTCTCTAATTCTACTGCCGTCAGTATACTTAAATATTATCCGTGGTAGCCCCGAGAACTCTATCAACTATGTCATTCCATTTAATATAGCATTCTTCACATAGCATTTAATACTTCACAACCACATGTTGGTGGATCAGTTAGGGTTTGTGCTGACAATGATGAATACCAAAATAGAATGTTTCTGGCATATTTTAAAAATTCTATTGGCGGAGGAAGTCCATATGAATAAAAATAAATAGAACCTCGTAGATCAAACACGGATGCAACCCAATGAGTACTAGGCCCAGAATGTTTATCACGATTAATAATTCCTGTTTCAATATTGTTTGGTTGTTTTGATAACTGATCATGCATAAAAACTCCTCTAAAAAATTTTATATTTAATTTTTTAACAGCATCAAGTAAATCAAAATTTGAATTACATGGATTAATGAAGTGTTCCTGGAAGTCTCAGACCTTTTCCGTACCAATAAGGGGTTACTGGTCGTCTTAGACTTTCCCCCTTTCTTTAAAATCCTTTTTCCTGTTATTTTATCAACAACCATTTTACCAAGACCTCCGTCAGCACCACTTAAACACCAAGTGCAGCTGTTTTTGCAATGGTTGGAGCTGCAGCGGCTATTTACGCTGGTAAGGCTGCAAAGAGTGGAAATATACCACCTGTTTTAATTGAGTCTTTAATGGAACTTGGAGAAAGATGAAGTTGAACTCTGGTTTTTGATTCTAAAGCATTATTAAAATGTTTAAGTTGAGTCTTAGTTAACAATAATTTGTTTGTACTGCCACTAGAAATTTGATCTCTTTTTAATGCTATTTTTGTTATGACATTATAAATATCTGGAGCGATTTAATTACATGTTTTCTATTGGAGCATCAGCAACTCTCATTCGTCCACCAACACCTTCAAGTAACATTGATTTGTCGCTGCGTATAACATTGATTGCTCTATAGCCACCAGCAGGCAGTCGAGCTACATGAGCTCAGAAATGTATATCAACAACAGAGTGTCTGAATAAATCTAAATGTTCCAATGAAAAGTAATAGATCAGATATAATGTTGTGAAATCCCGCTGAGATATTTGTAAACAGTGTCAGCATTTTGAACATGCCCATAAATGTCATCAACTAATGATAAGCACATGCAACATGAGTTTGATCAAAATTTAACAAAACGTCTTCAAATGGTTCTTGATGTCTGTTTATCCTCAAAGCAACTTTAGAAACTCCATGTGTGTCAAATACCATTGGATTTCGTTCCTGTCAATCTTCCTGAAATGTGATGAATATATGTCATGGTGCAGAAACTCCCTGCTGTGATGCTCTTTGCCATGTGAATAACCCAGCTGCATTACTTTGAACACTATCTGTAGTCACTGTCAACCATGATAACAATGATTTACCACCTGAATTCATAAAAGCAAGTAGTTTTTCTTCCTCAGCAAGCGCTGGAGTCATTACTGGCATCCACAATGACAGTTTTGTTAATACTACTTTACCAGCATCAACTGCATTGGGTCGCCAGATTGCATCATTGTCAGTGGCTTTTCTTAAAGTACCACAATGTGTTTAGTGCCAAATATAACTTTTCTAACATTTCTACAAAATCCAAAGATACGTGATAGTGGAATCACACATGAAAAGTTTTCTTCGTCATTTAACATTTGTCTGTGTGTGGCAAATCCTAAGTTGAAATTTTCATCCATAGATTCAACTGCATTCACAGCTGTATTTAGTCTCGCGTTGCTACTCTTGAGGTGATCAGTTGTATACTTTGCAAACATCATTGATGGACCAGCTGACCTCGAGTAATCATCACTGTATCTTGCCAGACTCAATATCGTTGTAGCAATATCAACATTTTCAAGACACGATTCAATATTTTTTTTCCTACAATCATGTATATAGCACTGTTCAATAATGCCATGACACCATTATTAACAAAACCAGGTCGATCTAAAAGTCTGTATGCTGTATCATCTGCTTTCAAAAGTCTACCTTCTACTTCAATAAACGCTTCAGCAGGTATTTGTATTTTGAACTTGTAATTCAATTTGACCACTCTGACTTGGTACACGTGCGTCATAAGAATAAAACTGATAATCACATATCGATTCATCTTTGAGAATTAGTGAGACAATATCAAACGCTGGATCAGATATATGCTTGAACATTTTTATATAATTGTTAGCATCTAAAACAAAGATCACTTCCTGCTATCAGACTAGTAGTTATATTTTTTTTATTTGTAGGATTGGGGTATATTAGCCAACTCTGTTAGTTTTTAATTTGCAGCTTGACTTATTATTTTACTGATATCTGCAGGCATAATTTCAGTACTGGGTAATTTTACTGGCTGTGGTTTTCTTTGTACTAATCGAGCTAATCTTTCTTTGATTGCTGAAAATGCTTTACCAGCAACATTACCAACAGCACCAATACCTTTATCGTGAATAGTTTCAATAGCTTTCATCCCTAACTGATTTGTTGAAAGAGAAACTTTCAGTTACCTTTGTAACAGGTTTAAATAATTGTTCTGTACCTTCTACATATTCAACTTGTGCTTCTTGTCATTCCTGTAGTTTTTGTTTGAGAGCATCATGAACAGGAAGATATCTTCTAATTGCTTCTAATCTTTCTTTAGCTGATCTAGTGTAAGATTCCATTATTAATATATTAATGATTTAATTACTCACACATTTATAGTAGCAGAGAGGGTGCGACTTCAATGAAACGTCTGGTGGGTAAACGAAAACACACAAATTTATAAAAAAATCACTAACGACAAAAACAAAGTAACAAAAAAAACTAACCCAATTAGAGAAACTCTCTGTAAGTTAGAGGCTTCGGTTTGATTTATTGACCCTTTTATTTTTTTATTTTTTTCGTATGAAGTTTTATTTGTCAAAAATGATGTTTCAGCAAAAGGTCTGTCTACCCTCTCTGCTGCTAAAGCAGTTTCCAATATACAGTCAAACTTTTCTTGTCTTTACATGAATCATCTTTCAAATAACACTTTTTTGACATATCAAAATCTGTAACTTCCTAATACTATGACCTTAGCTGTATGTTAGGCAGTTTCTTGCCATTCACCCATTGTAAACAGACCCTCTATGGAAAGATTAGTTTTATTGTCAGAAGATCCATTAGTCGTTTACTGATTATTGAGAAACAATAGGCGCAAAAGTTTTGACTTTTTCAATTCCTCATGGCGATTCATATACTTTTACAGATGAGACAAGCGAACAAAGAAAGAATCAAGAAATACTGATTTAACTTTGAAAAATAAAGTGCCTGTAGGCAAGCTTGATGCAATGCACGAAACCTCGACATCACTAATTAATTTATGTCACTATTTCACCGTGATCTTGCAATCGATGAAGATATCATGGAAAGCTAAGGAATGAACTAAGAATAAATGTTCAAAGTGAAGTGATATCTTACGAATAACAAGGTCAAAACATTCCGTGATATCTAAATTGTTAAGTGGTATTGTATTCCTAGAAGATATGATGGAAAGCTTATTAGCTAAGGAATAAACTAAGAATAAATGTGCAAAGTGAAGTGATATCTTATGAATAAACACATACAAACATTCCGTGATATCTAAACTGTTAAGTGGTATTGCGTTCCTAGTAGAAGATATGATGGAAAGCTTATTAGGTAAGGAATGAACTAAGAATAAATGTGAAAAGTGAAGCGATATCTTATAAATAAACACCTACAAAACATTCCGTGATATCTAAACTGTTAAGTGGTATTGCGTTCCTAGTAGCGTAACTTAATTTCAGTTTCAATGATGTGCTTGAATTTATCATAAAACCAATTTGATTACGAAATGCTTGAGACTGTGTCACGATGGATTTCTGTTTTCTTCACGTATACACACAGTAATAACATTATGACCTAAAACAGAATCCTTAAATGATCGAAGCCATTTCACAATGGCAAAACAAGGAAGTTTTTTTTTAAAACTGTTTCCAGAGTGTGTAAGATAATAGTTTTCTTGTAATTACACCTCCAATCACTTCTACTGTGACATTTTATAACGTCAGTTAATTCAGGCTGACAGAATATGTATTTGAAAAATGTAAATCAGGATAAGGAAAGAGTGAAATGAAAGGATTAGGCCTTCTGCCAATGTTTCTGCTCTTCATCATCCTCCATTTTTTCCACGTGTCTATTAACATGTACAATTTTCCATTTCTTCATCCAGGGCCCTGGTATAGTAGTATCGAATTCAGGGTCTTCTGCTTCTGTCTCCTGGGAACAAATAATAAAAGGTATACTTTACAAACATGTTTTGTGCACTGTTGTAATGTAGTATAAGATGATTTATACAACTTGTTTTATGACTTTAACTAGAAAAGACAAAATAATGTAACAAAAAGTATCGAAAAATAAAAATCCAGGATATATTGTTTTGGGAGAGAATCTTCTGGTCATATTAAGAGTAAAGGTTAGAGTTATTAGATTCACAGTACCTATCAAAGAGTACCTGAAGAGAACACTTTCAAAGGGTAAATATAAAATAACATATTCTTACTGGATGTTCTCCCCATGTCGATTCCGTTTGCTTTATATGCCTGTTGACAGCATCAAAGCAGTCCCAATCAATCTTCATATTTGGATCTTTGGAGGATCGCATCAGGACACCACCTTTGAGGCCGTAGAAGCCAAAGGGTTCATCTGGCCTTTGCCATCGAAGGTCAAGGCTCCAACGCACGTCATTGGACATATTCGGTAAGCTGAAATGTTATTGAAGTCTGCATAATGTTTTAATTTTAGTTTGTTTTTAGTTTTCTGCGTCTTTACTTTGGCTGTGTGGAAATATTTAGTACCAGCTACATTAATTATTTTAGTGTAAATGAGTTCTGACAAAAAGAAGAGAAAACTGCATTGTCTGAAAGACCACCAGAAACTTCTCGATGGGCAACAACCAAAAGTTTCGTGGGATGTCTTGTCTTTCATGGTGTTACGTCATGCTCTCATAAGTAATGGTGACAACATGTTTAGCTTCAAAGTGTAAAACTGAAAAGTGTTCGCACGAACTTTAATGATTTAAAGCAGCAAAATTAAAAGCAGTATTACAAACAATATTTTATGTCAAGAAAGTTACTCATACGATTACATCCTGATTTTTCACAACCTCAATAAGGGTCAGTTTCAAATATTTATCCATGGGGATGTTGATTTTTATAGCATAATTTTAAGTAGTAAATAACATAACACATAATGTAGTATTTAAAGGCATTCAGAAATGAAAAGGTCACATGGTACAAGTAAATTTTATTCCACCGCAGTTTAACGACAAATCTTTAAATATTCAGAAATACTGAGAATAAAAAAATCCTTTGAAAAATACAGCTCTTATTATGATCTTTAAATGCAATCAGAACACCAAGTGGTTTTCTGAACAAAACGTTTGTATATTTTTCTTCTGATTATTTTCGGAAAGACCCGATTGTATTAATGAAATTTCCAACTGTCAGTCAGTTTCATCCATATAATTCTTGATGTTCTTCAACTAGTACACATATAGTCAGTATAGTGGTTGTACACAGTGGTCATCAGTAAGGGGTACATATAAAAAAAGTGAAAGTAATACAGACCACTCCAGTGGCCTAGTGGATAAAGCGCCCACTTTTGATACGGGAAGTTGTGGGTTCGATTCCCGGCCAAGTCATATCAAAGACTTTTAAAAATGGTACTAACAACTGCCTCGCTAGGCGGTCAGTATTAAGAGGTTAGTGGTATGATTGGTCAGATTGGTGTCAGGATAATGACTGGGTGGGACATCATGCTACATGTCTGCAGCATGATGTTCCAGTGCTAGACATCACTATAAACTACCAGACTGCAGACATCGTAGCAATATGGCTGACCTTTTTTTAAAGCTACGATAAAGATCCAAATTACTCACACACACAATTAATACATATGAAATAAACAGAAGAAAATAACATAAAAATAAGAAAACGAGCAGCGACAGCAATAAATAAAGAAATATAGCAACAACAACGGGAACTAAATGGCTAATAACAATAATAATGGAGGGACTAGACTCACCCTCATACTGATGTGAGTCAAAGAGCAAAGAGCATGTTGTTCATGTTTTCGTTGGGGTTTTTTAAATTTTATTTTAAATACACAACACTTTTGTTTGTTGTTCATATTCTCCAAGAATCACAATGAAGTTTAAAGTGTACTTGGTCACAAGTATGTGAAATAAAGATTCAGTAGCTCAATTAAATAAAATTGTACAGATTTGCATCACTCTATTTTATATAAAATTTCTTTTTTTTTTCTTCTCGCCTTTGGAGGTTCTTAAGAAGATAATGATAAAACTTTTTATAATAGAATACCCTTACTTCCATCATCACATCTTTGTTGTAATGCTTTTTAAAATAACCGTATTCTCATTATTCATTTTGTACCTGGATTTATCATCAAACTGTCGTGGTACATCTTTTGTTCTGATATGTAAGTAATATCCACTGAAACCAAATTCAGTTTGTAGGATGCAGGTATGTATGATGATTGAAACGAGTTTTGAATATTGTAATACAAATTCATTTATGTGCATGACATCATTCTGCGGAACTGGGATTTAGTTGGGAACAAACAAACAAAAGCACTGTTCAGGCATGCAAATACCTGATCCAGGTAAATTTATTACCTATTGCCTTGGAAATTCGACCTAAACTTTTGATTGCGTAAATTCCACATGCCAATGTCTTTGTGGGTAACTTTCCAGCTCATGCTCTCTCTCTATGAAGTTTTGGTTTCAATAGGTTTTCCACAGATTCATGGTGTAATGTGGTAACTTCATGACTCAACATTAATTAAAGTCGGGACACTGAGCAGAAATATGGCATCTTTGAATGGTTCGACCAAAAACATTTGAAAACAAGAGTCCCCCGTAAGGACTAATGATCTACTATAATAAAGAATTTATATTAATTCAAGATAAGAAAGTTGTCACGGCCCTTGCCACCGAACCTTATATCATCAATAGACAAATCATTCAACTTGTCTCAGACAATGTCACGATATATCCATGAAATAAGTTTGTTTAAATCCACAATTCATTATATTCTTGAAGAAAATAAAAGTTATTTAGGTGGCATCATTCTATGTATTCATTAGACATATCCAACATATCCATCAGACATATCCAACATATCCATCAGACATATCCAACATATCCATCAGACATATCCAACACAACATATCCATCAGACATATCCAAAGACCGGGGGACCCAGAGTGGCCGAGTGGTCTAAAGCGCTCTCCGTTACGGATCACTGCCATCTCACCTCTGTCTGCGTGGGTTCGAGTCTAGGATTCAGCTAATGTGGGTATGTGAGAAAGCTTGCCAGTAGCTTCTCATGGGTCGGTGGTTCTTTCTGGGGTTTTCCTGGGTTCTTCCTCCACCATTAATACTGGCCGCCATGTATAGCCTATCATGTGCTGAAAAATGGCGTTAAACCCTACAACAACAACAACAACAAAGACCGGATTTGATCAAAATCTATTCATACTTCCTTGTGTCATCATGATCACAAGCCAGTACAGTGAAAACCAGGGTCATGACCTTAAAATCAAAGTCAGAGTGCCAGCTATAAACGTTTTCACCGAACACAAATAAATAGAAAGTCTGGTCAAAATTCACCTGTTTATGTTCAAGCATATGTGTTCATAAGTTCAATGAAGTACAACAAAAAAAAATACTTGAAGCAATAACTTTTGACTTGAATCCAAGGTCAGTTAGGTCTGGTTTTCAAAACTCTATGATAACCATGTGGATTTTTTGATGATCAGATCTACGCCAGTTTCGTTTAGAAACAATTAAACATTGCAAGAAGCGTTTTCAGTTAAAACCCAATCTCATCATTCATGCAAGAGAAGTAGAGACAAAAGAAATTTCAACAAGGCCACGAGTTAGCGGTCAGGTGAAAACCAATTACATTAAGAACAGCTACAAATTGATAAATAAATGTTCTATTGGAAACTTCACGTTAACAGAACCATGGATTCAGAAAATTTAATGATTTTCTGGATGGCAGTCATGGCAGCCATTTTAAAAGTTAAGAGCGACAGTTTAATATAGGAATAATTACAGGTTTCAAAAAAAGGATTTTAACAAACATTTAGGAGAAGTAGCATTTAAGAGAATTTCTACACGTTGGGGGTGGCGCATATAGTCATCATGTTCATGTGGGACCAATTATATATAGTGCGAACTGTTTTATGGAAAATCCCATCTTGATAGGACCAGAAGAAGTAATTACGTAAAGATTTTCAAGATGGCCACCATTGACTGGTACCATTTTATTCAGGACCAGCTAAACATCTTAAGAAGTCTTTACCTAAAACCCCATGTCCATAGGACCATCCATTCAGAATGAATAGCGACAAGATTTTCTAGATGGCTGCTATAGCGGCCATGTTAGATGTTTAAGGGACACCATTTTCATTTGGGGCCAACTAAACTTCATAAGTCTTCTAGTGAAAATCACATGTCATCGAGACCGCCCATTCAGAAAGAGTAACAATAGCAAGACTTTCAAGATGTCCGTCATGGCAGACATGCTCTATGTCAGAGTGGCATCAGTTTTATGGACACCGTGGCGGTCATACTATAAGGTTGGTACCATTTTTAATTTTTATGAATGAGACACAAGAAGAAGTCTTTTAGTGCAAATATCATGTTGATATTATAATCCATTCAGGAGAAGTACAGATAACGAGATTTTCATGGTGGCAGCTATAGTCCATATCAGACTGGTATCATTTTCATTAAGGATCAACTAGACAAACATAAGAAATCTTCTAGTGAAAACCTCACATCAACATGACCCATATTCAGAAGGAGTAGCAAGATTTTTAAGATGGCTGCAATGCTGTCCTACTGCATGTCAAATCAGCACCATTTTCAATTAACAGTAACTAGAAACAACAAAAATTCCTTTGTTAAAAATCCCTTGTCGATATGACCATTAACCCAGATATAGTAAAGATAACAAGATTTTCAAGATGGCTGCTTTGAGAGCCAGCACTGGCTGTTGAATAGGCATACTTTTTTCATTTAGAACCAAACAGATGTTAAAAGAACTTGTCTGATAACAACCCCAAGGCGAAACAACTTTCATTCAGAAGAAGCATCGATAACAAACTTTTCAAGATGACTGCTGCATTGGCCATACTGGATGTCAGATCAATAAAATGTTTATTTGAGACCAACTAGGTATCACAATGGGTTTTTTTCTCAGTGAAAACCTATGTCGATACATCCATCTGTTCACAAGAAATAGCCATAACAAAATTTTCAAGATGGCTGCCATATTAGATGTCAGATCAATAAAAACATTCAGTTGGAACCAATTATGTATCATACGAAGTGGGTGTTGTTTATCTTACTGGTTTTTTTTTGGTGTGAAACCCTATGTCGATATGACCATCAGTTCAGGAGAAAAGCATAAAATTTTTAAGTTGGCCATGTTACACGTCCTAACGGTAACATTTTCATTTAGGACCAACTAGTCCTTGGGATAAATATGTGTGTAAAGGGTCATGGCTGTTCTCCAAGTAGTGCAGTTAAAAGTAACAATAACAATCCTGTGTATGTGGATGGGCAACCAGGACAGCAAACAACTGAATACATTTTACCTCGACCTATCAATTTTAATGTTCTTAAAAGGCCCGTATTTTCAACCTTTAGGAAGCAATGAAACACTGCAAATCAAATTGTACTTTTCTTATACCAATAAATGCGAGTAGAGGCTCTTTAAAGTGCACATAAATACATGCATGTCCAGTAAAAGATATACCTCCTGTGAGGGACCAAATTGTTAAAGAGAAGCACACCGCCATAGGGAATAGGGCAAGTCTTAATATCCTTCTTCATATCTACATCTGAAACAAAAATATCAGGTGTAAAATTGAAATGTAGTTAAATCTCAATAATCATATAATTACAATCAGGCATCTTTAATTTCAACACTATAAAAGAAAGTACTATAGAACTGGGCGGGGTGGGTGGGTGGGGAGAGTGTACATTATTAAATTTTATCCAAAGCACTAGCCTTTAATACTATAGTTTTGAAAGCCAAATTGGCGCAATTTCAAGAACTATTGCATGTATTGTAAGATGACTCCAACGTTCCGATAAGCACACAACATGTGTTTAGAAGCATAAAAGTACCACCATTAAGCCACATGGACAAGCAACCTAAACTAACTGACAGACAAATGGTCAAATATACAAAAAAGAAACAGGAAAATAATCATATAAAACAAAGAAACAAACCACGACTCTTAAGATTGTCATCTTTGCACAGTTACAGATGTTAACAATGATGCTGTTCATTTGCAACTCTGCCAATAACGTATTTCAATCCATTATTATCTGTATTTTATTGTCACTAATTTTACTGTTATTGACTCTATGCTTTAAATGCATGGAATAAAGGCTGGCTGAGTGGCAGCTATATAATTTTAAAACAAATAGCCATAAGTTTTGGGGTCAATAGTATCCAGTGTCAACAGTAATATGTTTGAAATCACTTAAACTGATATCAAAAATATAATTCATATTCTGATTAGTATTAAAAACTAGATCAAATGCTGCATAAAAATTTCAAATTATAAGGAAGAAATATAATTCCATTAGTGTAACTCAAAGTGTTCACCAGCAACATCGATATGTTCAGACATGTAAAAATGTGTCCTACCTAACTTTCTGTCCATCAATATTGATATTTAAAGACATATACAAATGTGTCCTACCTAATTTCCTGCCCATCAATATTAAAATGATCAGACATATTAAAATGTGTTGTACTTAACTTCCTGGTCATCAATATTGATATATTAAAACATATACAAACATGTCCTACCTAACTTAATGATATCAAAATTGATATTATGTATAATTTACATAGTTTTTTAGTTATTTTCTCAATTTTTTAATTTCATTATATGCTATGTAATGTAACATTGTATGTTGGACTTGACCTTGTCCAGAATTGAGTTCATTTCTGCTTGACCTGAACTGACTCTTTTATTTTATTCTGTGTAAACAAATAATACATATCTAAATTATTCTCTATCTGTGTGGGCTTAAAATCAGTGTTATTATTAACAGAAGTAAATACATGTATGTTTATTTGAGTCTAGGTCTAGGTTTTGGAATTTCTTTAATATAGTTTACATAATCCAGGTTCTGGATTTTATTTTGTAAACATAAGGATTATTCTAGAAAGTTATTTTCCATCAGGTAATTTTTTTATATAGAAAATGCTAATTGTGACATGAGGTCAAGTAGAAAACTATATAATCTTGTAACTGAGAGTATTTTTTAGTTGTGCTTTAAGATCTAGCACTTTTAAGTTGCATCATATGTTGTGTCGAGTATTTCATATCTGGGCTGGAATTTTTTTCTTCTTCAAATTGTTGAATTCAAGTGATTATTTGCTTTGGAAATACAAAAGTGCTCTGATAAAATTCAGACAAACATTCAATGGAATTTAAAGTGAATTCAAACCTGGAATTATATTACTGTCATTCAACAAAAGGCTGCTGACACATCAACATCCTATAAGCTACCACAAATACCTCATTGCCTTCAGTTTTTGAATTTATTCTGGACTTCTAATGAATTGTATTCAGCAATTTAAATTATTAGGACTTGTGTCTGTAATTCTTGGATTATTTTGGAATTTAATTCGCAACTCTGTAAGTTCTTTTTTCTCACTCTCACTTTGTATTCATGGGAAACAAATTATTTGTTTGATGTTACAAAGCTTCTTGGCTTTCATTCTTTTCTTTTACTTATTTTAAGAACATAGACTTGTAACAATATATTTAGACATACAAAAACATGTCGTACCTAACTTCCTGGTCATCAATATTGATACATTAAGACATATACAAACATGTCCTACCTAACTTAATGACCATCAATATTGATATGTTCAGACATGTAAAACTATGTCATACCTAATTTCCTGGCCATTAGTATTGATATATTAAGACATATACAAACATGTCCTACCAAACTTAATGACCATCAATACTGATATTGTTTAGACATATAAAAACATTTCCTACCTAACTTCCTGACCATTTCTTCTTCGTCAAGCATAACATACCATGTACCACCATAGCAACATGTATGGTCGGCAACTCGACCAGTTTTATGACCCCTGACTGCCAGCTGTAGAAAGAATGATGTTATATAAATGCAGCTATTGGAATGAAAGTATTTATAATACTAATTATATGGTAGCTTGGAGTGATACTAATTTACATAAAATCAGAAAGATCACAACTCAAGAAATAGTGATCATCAAGGTATTACTAAAATAACCATACTACTTTAAATAATCTTTATAATATTGTCTAAATTTCAATTCTTTACATGTCAGAAAAAAAATTGTAATAATATTTTGAAACACTATTTGACACTGTTGTTATTTCATATTTTGAAAGTCATTTCAACTATTGCTACTGATATTCAGTGGCGTACTAAGGGTATATGGAGCCTGGAGCAACGATGAAGGCCCAAATGGGTTTTGGTGCCCAAAGACCTCTGGCGCCTGTGACAAATGCCCCGTCTACATTCGTTAGTACGCTACCGCAAATATTACAATCGGGGGGAAATGTCCAACAGAGATAATTGCTATCAGGTCTAATCAATTACCAAAATTGACATAAAAATGGACATGAAAGTAACATGTATATTTAAATTATAGAGTGCGCTCTACCTTTGTTCGTGACTGAGGGTATTGTTTTGGCCTACCTGACTGTTATCATGTGTTAAATTATTTACTAAAAACTGAGTTCAAGGTCTAACCTTGTTTATGACTTGTATATGTTCTGAAACTGAACTTATTGACAATATTCTGGAATTTTCCATCATTTTTTCAGTAAAGGCTATTGTGACATTGATCAAATGGGGATGTATATAAAGGTTTTTATAAACAAAGTCTTCATTCCTGTTTTAAGTTTAAGTCAGTCTGTGGAATAATTTACTGTTGTGTTCAGATATAATTTGAGAGGAATTATTTAATTTATTCACTTAAATTACAAAGTGCTCATTGAATTTGGGAGTAGGAGTAAAACACTATTTGGGGATTATCGAGAACTCATTCAAACACATTCTAGATTATATCATTGTGTCTTATCAGAACATTCAAGACCATCTGAATTAATTTGATACAATATATATTTTTGAATTAGCAATAGAACATGTAGGATTATCTGAGACTGAATTCACAATGATACAAGTTCCTCTTATATTTTCACTTTGTAACTTTGATAAATATAACTTTTTAATTTGATTTAAATTGCTGGTTTCATTTCTTCTTTCTGTAACATAGTTTAAGACATAGAGTCGTAAAAAAAGGACTCGAGAACCTTAATTTTGTTACTAATTTGAGTAGGACCATCAATTTTCTTAATATACTTGGTAATACAAACTATATTTGGTAAAGCAGAATGGTCACTGCAAATATATCCACAGGGACTGAAATCCCAACAAACCAATAATACAGGACTGTGTTATTTCTATGACATCATAGCATAATTGTAAGATTCATGAATGTAAGGACTTGTTCTATGTATTGTATACATTCATAAAATTCAATTTAAAAAATTATTATAAATGTACATTACTGTATCACCTTAAATACATCCCCTACTGTAAAGAATTAATTATAACATCACTCATTTGAACGGTTATTTCATTCTTTTCGACTCAAATTATAGCCAGAAAAAATGTTGTGTACTCTTGGTTCTTTATGTAGATTCATGAAATAAATGCTTCATTCCTAAAATGCAAGAAAATGCTGGAATCTTTACAATCATGAAAATTTAAGAGGTAGAAAAGTCTTTGACTCAGAAGAAATTTTGCTTATGGAATACAGGCTGCTGTTGAAGAAACTTAAATGGTGCATGATTAGACTTTTGCTAATCAACATACAAAAGTAACAATAT
Organism: Sinohyriopsis cumingii; assembly: GCA_028554795.2. Lineage (NCBI taxonomy): Eukaryota > Metazoa > Mollusca > Bivalvia > Unionida > Unionidae > Sinohyriopsis > Sinohyriopsis cumingii. The sequence continues at coordinate 75,483,134 of CM068825.1, forward strand.
GAAAATTCTTATTTAAAAATATATATATTCGTATATAAACATATTAAAAGGTTTTAGGTGAGTATGTTCCTTTGCTTTATGAATGCACAAGGTGACTATCCTCACCTGCATACAGCCATTAATTTCACTGGAGTCAAGTAAAGGAATCCATGCTGTTGGCTGTAACACCTTGTAGGAGCTGTTATCAAGGTAACCAACATCTAGAAATGCATTCCAGAAATGAATATGAAGATTTTTTAATAATTTCAAGACACACAAAAAAGCAACTTCTTTTCAACTAGCTATCATTGAACATGTTAATGATTTTTGAATTATTGGATTGGGGGTCGCAGGTGTCTGAGTGGTCTTAAGCGCTCGCCTTTACCAATCAGTGCTATCTCACCTTTTTCTGCACGAGTTCAAGTCTCAGGCTTGGCCAATGTGGGTATGTGAGACAGCTGCCAGTAGCTTCTCGTGGGTCAACAGATCTTACAGAGGTTTTTTTTACTGGGTTCTTCCTCCACCAATTATACTGGCCACCTCGTAAAACCTACATGTTAAACCCATAACAACAATATTATTGGAATGTCTATAACTTTTTCATATGACAGTAAATATATTAGGGTCAGTATTTTCTTATAAATTAATTGTACAATTGATTATGAGATAAATACTGAATGTCAGTGGAATAAAGATAAGATGATTTCACTTTTTTCTCCATTTTAAAATCTTCTAATTAACTTTTTACTAAAATCAATGAGGTTAATGATGAAATATGCTTGTACCAGAATTAAACCATGTCCAATCACATACTTCCACATAGTTTACATTATGCATAATATAAATTAAAACATCAATGTAAAAAATCCAATCTCATATATATATATATACTTTCTTCCACTGAAATGTAAAATTTAGATTAGAAGCTGCTTTTAATTATTAATGAACTAAATTCATCGTGACTTTCTTGAAAGAAAAAATTTTAAACTCTCGCCTTCCAACATCTGTTGTACATAAAAATGTTATGTACATAAACACTGTCACGTGTTAAATCCTGTAAAATATCTATTGTGATATTGGAATCAAAAAGCAGGTTCCAAGATTTGGAATGTTTAGTCCTGGATTCCAAGTTTTAAAAATTAGTACTATGAATTTCTCTATGCAAGGATAAATGTAACCCTGGATTTCCTCTGTTAAAATCCTACAAAGAGTTTTGCAAGGTAATAGGAAAATCATGACTTGGACATACCTTGATGCCATGGTACAGTTGTAGCCTCATTCTGGGGCGTCTTTGTGCGAATGTTCCAGACTGGATGACCAGCAATATCTGGACCAATCAACTGCTCCACCACGTTAAGAAGACGTTCATTGGACCAAAGGTCCCGGAATGCCTATAATTTTATGACATCAAACTGGTTTATTATTTCATTTCGTTTTCTGTTTATTGGATGTGTGTGTGTGTGATTTGGATTTTTAACATATCTTTAACAATTTTTCATTCATATCGCTACGATGTATGCAGTGTGACAGTTTATAGTGATGTCAAGCACTGGGGCATCATGCTGCAGACATGTAGCATGATGTCCCACCCAGTCACACTATCCTGACACCAGGCCGACCAGTCCTAAAACTAACCTCTTAATGCTAAGCACCAAGTGAGGCAGCTGTTAGTACCATTTTTGTAAGTCTTTGCTACGACTCGGACAGGGATCGAACCCATGACCTCCCGCATCCAAGGCGGGCACTCTAACCACTAGGCCACCGGAGCGGTTTCTGTTCATTGGGTTAATAATATCACGTTCAAAAGATACACACTACATAGTTTCAAAAACTTTTTGCATGGATCTCAAGCTCAAATCTGAAAATTGTAAAGTACTGTAACTTTAATTAACAGGGCTCAGGAAACCACTCGTCCACACAACCTGACCGCGTGTAAATTGGCTGGGCCAAGTAAAACTTAACCATGTACTTGTCCCAAGCCCGAGCAGATGCAGATTTGCACCCTGATAAAAATATGAGTGCATTTCATACCCTTAACAAGCACCAATTGAAAATTCAGCATCCGTTTAACGTTTTACATGCATCAGTTGCAAATAACCAGTGCCTAATTTGCCTGCTGCTGTCAGTTTAGAACATGGTGCATTGGAAACGACATAAGATTTTTTTACGGACACCAGATGTAAGCGTGATATTACAATGCTTACACATTATGAAAATGTTATGTTGCAGTTTCACACTTAGCCCCCCCATTTTGTAATGGTGTTTGCATCTACAGCCTTTGCTGTACCAAGTAATGTATACACACGAGTATATTTAAGTAATTTAGGCTTCATTCTGATGTGGAAAAAGATTAATTTTCAAAGAGCTTATTGCTCATCTCTATCAGTTAGACCTCTAAAATGCTATGAGACATAGAATGCCAAAATATTTGTGAATTTTCATTTGGTCAGGCAATGTTACGGTTGCCATATGTTACCAGTATTTTCAAAATTGAAGCCTTATTGATACACTGTCAAGCCAAAGTGAAGATGCCAGAAAATATTTTCACCAGCATTTAACTTTCTACAACAAAAATGTTCCCAATTTACAATCAAAATAAGAACTTAATCGTCTATGTCAGTTTCCACCAGCTTACACACAATGTATGCTGTTGTAATCTATTGCTAAAGCAAGTCACAGTGAAAAAACCTCTGATTAGTCTAAATCTAATTGGGGCAATGACCTAGAAATGTTCCAATTCTTCTGATATATCAGAAATCTTTTTTTAATACCGTCTTTGTGTAGCTCTCTTGAATGGAGGTTATACTAAAATGGATCATTTAGTCAGAAAGTTAGCGGAAATTTAGACAATTGCAATTCTTCTGTTAAAAACAATTTGCTGAAATTTGTCTTGTTAAAGGTAATGACATACTTATATAAATATCATTGGCATCTTTGCTTTAGCATGACAATGTATTAATAAAGTTGCACAGTCTTGAAAATACTTGCATCTGGGGCAATCGTAACTACGTTTGACGAGATGAAAATCATAAAAATGTTGACATTCTATCTCCTTACGTCTGCCATATCTAATTCAAAAATATGTGTGATAGCTCACAGTAAAGGAAAATAATTACATCTATATTAGTGAATGGTTTTAATGTAAACATGAATACCAGCACAAATCAAGGACTGAGTGTGCAAATGCAATTTCGTGAGTTAAAAACCTTTTATCTTATTATATGTTTGTAGGAAAGTAGTATAGTATTCATCCTTTCCTGACCTGCGGTAATGTTCCTAGTTTATGTAGCAGAATATTTGTTCCAGGAAAGTCCTCTTCCAGCTTGGTCAGCCGCTTGTAGAAACCATACTCCTGGTAAAGGTCTGAAAATCAATAATGTTTAGATCGATATGAAATTACAATAGCATAAAAAATGTAAACATATGCTGACAAAGTCTTTTTTTCATACCATCTATTACAGTGACACAAAATATTAGAAAAGTCCATTTTTATACTGTCTATTACAGTGACACAAAATATAGGCAAAGTCAATCTTTTTATTCATACCGTCCATGACATAAAATAGTGGGAAAGTCCCTCTGTCTATTATAGTACAATAAAATGTTGGAAAAGTCCATCCTTTTTTTCACACCGTTTATTACAGTGATACAAAATATTTGCATACAGTTTATCCAATCTTTGCTTATTTATGTGAGAAAATTGTCAAGAGTCTGTTGTAAGGAATATGAGATAGATATGACATGTACATGTAAAAATGTTTTCAAACAATTTCAACATATTTATATAATTAACAGAAGAATGTGTGAGAAAACCTTTTATTTTGCCCGCCTTGTACAACTTCTGTGCCAGTTCTTCAACAAGGCCACTGATGGCATCACAGCACCTGTCTAGCTCCTCCTTTTCAAAGAACTTCTCAACGATTACATATCCCTAATTTAAAAAGGAAAAACCCAAATTTAACAATATATATCTGATCCCTGAGATTATACACACACACACACACACACACAATTTCTGCAATAATGCATTTGAATGGTGGTGTTCGAGGTGATGACGTTGACGAAGACAATAAAAACAATGGTGATGGTGATGTCAAAGACGCTAACAACAACCAAATGATTACCAAGTGTCCTAAAAAGAAGCCCCAAATCTTTCAACATTAAAATACTGTAACCACTAGCATAATCATACGGGTTGGGGGAGCTGACTTATCATGCCGACATGACACCAGCCAAAAAGTCAAATGCTGAAGCCTACTGGTGAGAAAGAGGAGTGACAAAGCCAAAAGTATGACTGATAATGATGTAATGGTCAAAAGAGATAGGCAATTACAATATTAAATATACATAACTCTATAAAAAGCCCTTGCTAAATTTTAGTTTACTTGTCAAAAGTTAAGAAGAGCAATGTTCGACAAACTTTATCACATACAATTGAGCTATTAGCAATGGGTATACCGCCAAGGACCCCATGTGATAATTTTGCTCTACTGCAACAGACCCCGTGTGATACATTTGGCTCTACTGAAAAGGATCCCATGTGATATATTTTTCTTTATAAAGCCTAAAATTAAGGAGCATCCAGGATGCAAAAGGGGCGTATCCAACAAAAATGTGCCGTGACCCTGTAAAAGAAAGTGTACTGTCAGCAACAGAATATGCATGCCCTTTGTTTCACAGTCTGAATGACCTGTGGTTTTTAACCAAATATTACTGTCTAGAAACCATTATATTCCTATTACACCTCATAAATCATATATTTCTTTATTACCTTACAAAGTTTAGTCAAGGAACAAATCTGCAAAACTCATTTTTCTTTTAGCCAAAATGACTATGAGCTTTCAACTTTTGACCCCAAAATTAAGACTTTTTACTTACCACAAATGTGTTCCACAAACTTTGATACAGGTACATGATCGAGAACAAAAATACTTTTCTTATGTCAGTCACAGTTACCTTTATAACCTCCAAATCGACGTTTTTTTTCTTTAACCCAAATGTAATTCATCCACAAGGCTTACAGGTCTATTATATACATCTACTAATATTGTGCATAAACCACTTTGTACATTCAGTCAGCGACCTTGACCTTTGATCTTATGACTCTGAAATTGATAGGTTTCTTTATTACCCCAACAGCAAGCCATCGGCAATTTAGGTATCTGTTGATGGAGGAAAACTTGAGTTTTTGCATGCAAGCGAAATATAGAACAGACACACCAATGGTCGGGCATGTAAAAATTATATCAATACTGGTAAAGAAATATATGCTGGAGTTCGATAATATAATCCAGGGTATTAAATTTGCTATAAATCCAATAAACGCTGCCATGGCATGGGTCATAAAACATAGACTGAAAAAGCCACCATTTTACCAATTATTATCTGATATCCTTACTGCACCTCTCACAGAAAGCAGTTGGATTAAAAAAAGCTCATCAAGGAAACAATCGATATCAAGCTCAACATCAAGCTGGATTGATGTCCAGAAGCAAGAAGTCATGTTCGGGGCGAGTAGGAACATCAGAGGTGATAATCTCTCTTTCTGTCTGTCTGTCTGTCTGTCTCTCTCTCTCTCTCTCTCTCTCTCTCTATATATATATATATATATATATATATATATATATATATATATATATTGTTACGTGTTTAGGCTATAACAAACAGTAATTCAAGAAAGAGTGACAACAACAAGCTTTGAGAAATTTAACAAATAATTTATTTTCTTGGAAAAATACTGTAAAAATGAAGAAAGAAAAAAAAGAACTTACGGTTAATCAAAGAATAACATTTTAGAAGTCCTAATAATGAAATGTTCTAATGATTTCAAGTTCGAGTCCCGACGAAGAATCCAAGATGGAAGGCAATGATGTATGCTGTATCCGGAACAGTGCTATCATCTACAGTTACTTGTAGAAACACAAAAAAATAATACTCCAGTGTTGGAAATCCGAATAATTTTTATAAGAAATGTCTTTGTTCAAGAATTTCATATGAGCACGTATATTTCCAGGAAAGAAGAATTAATCCTTCTGAATCCAAATAATTCGAAATAACTCCAAACTGACACAACAAACAAACACCCTGACATCAAGTGTTATAAGCCCAGACTGAGATCTCTCTAAATATCACTATTTAAACTAAGTAATGCGCAATTTTGGAAATGCCTAATTGCGAAATAGTGGATAATGTGACCATATTTACATATAAAAAATCACGTAGCCCCAGTATGACCTTGATAAAAAACAATCACATTACTCCGAGAAAAAAGTTGTTTACTTCACTAAAACTATTTACAAGCCTATGGTCACAGCCTCGATCTCAACTTTATTATCCCACAATAAAAAATTAATAAAAAAATAACTTGTTCACGTGGCTGTTACTAATTCTGAATTAAGATCAGGAACCAGGTCAGCCTTATGTGTTTACTAAAATGAACATTCAAGGTCAAACTATTTTCTGGAAAAGTATCAAGTTCCTAATAAATGAAGCTACATTATTTTGACATATAATGAAATAAAAAAATTTTTTTTTAAAGCTTACAAACAATTAAATGAAATATACATAACATGCCCCCACCCCAAGAAGAAGAAAGATTTATATGATAAAGCTTTCTTTGTACCACAGACTAATTATATACGAAGTTTAAAAGAACTTATAAAGTAGACACAGTGTACATGAAATAATATTGTTATGCATGGGAAAGTGCATCTGCTATTAAATTATCTTTCCCTTCGATGTGCCTGGTGTCAAGATTATATTCCTGTACAAAAACTCAACCTTAATAGTCTCTGATTCTTATTTTTCATCTTGCCGATGAAAGTAATGGGGTTGTGGTCACTAAACACAATAATCGAAGGAGCTGAACTAAGGTAAACTTCAAAATGTTGTAATGCCATTATCAAAGCCAAACATTCTTTCTCGATTATTGAATAATTTCTTTGATGCTTATTTAATTCTTATTTAATTTTTTAGAAAAATTACACACTGGATGATCAATACCATTTTCATCTTCTTGAATCAAACCTGCTCCAACCCCAACATCACTTGCACCAACAAACAGTTTAAATGATTCACTGAACTTTGGAGCTGTAAGAACTGGTGCGCTTTTAAGCATGGTTTTTAACTTGTCAAAAGTCTCCTGTCATTTTTTTCAGTCCAAAAGAACTTGTTTTCCTTACTCAATAAAATTTTCAGGAGTTCAGCAATTATAGAAAAATTGGAACAAAATTTTCGATAGTATCCGGCCATATCTAAAAATCGCACCAGTTGCTTTTTATTAACTGGAACGGTTAATTCAGAGGCAGCCTTGACCATAGCATCTATAGGTTTAACTTGTCCATGTCCCACGATGTGTCCTAGAAAAGTTACACTAGCATAGCTGAACTCAAATTTAGATAAATTAATTGTTAAACATGCATCAGTGAGTCTGTCAAAGAATTTCTGAATTGTTGGTAGATGTTCTTTCCAGGTGTCGTTGCAGATGATGACATCATTTATGTAAGCATCACAATTGTCTAGACCAGAGGCAATCATATGCATGCAACACTGAAAGGTACTTGGCAACCCTTTCATCCCAAACGGCATTACTTTATATTGGTAAAGTCCATCTGGAGTCATGTATGCCGAAATTTCATTTGTTCTTTCCCTTAGTGGAATTTGCCAAAATCCTTTCAGGAGATCAAATTTGGTGACATACTGGGCATTCCAAATCTTATCCATACAGTCATCGATTCCTGGTAATGGGAATAAATCTGTTTTCTCCTTCCTATAATCAGTACACATATGGAAAGTTTTATCTGGTTTTGGAACAAGTATGCATGGTGAACTCCAATTACATTTACTGGGCTCTATGAAATCATTCTCCAGCTAATACTGAATTTCTTTTTTCAAGTATTCCTGTCTGAGAGGGTTCATCATGTACAGGTGTTGTTTCACAGGTTTGGAATTTACAATTTCAACGTCATGGAAAATTTTGTTTGTTCTTGTAGAACGTTTGGAAATAAGTGCTTGTATTCAAATAATAACTGTTTAAGTTCATTTCTTTCTTGCTCTTGCAATTGTGAAAGTTTCTGGTCCAGATCTTTCATAATTTCTGAATTCCAAAGATTTGTCACTCCAAAATCAGTAGAATACGATGATATTCCTTCACTTAAATCTTCAAAGAGTGTGACAGGTACAGCTAGATTATTCGCATGTTTAACCTGGCTATCTCTTTCAATATACTGGTACTCCTCTAATTTATTTTGATCCCAGGAGTACTGATATTATAATTTTAACTCATTCATTTTCTTCTTAACTTTGTAAGGGGCGTAATATCTAAAGAAAATTTTGAAGAATGAGCAAGAGAGACAGAACTCCATTATTACCAAACTCAAAAATTCTCTCCATTATAGTTCTGTCAAACTGTAATTTTACTTTTGACTTGCATTACTGAATGCTAAATTCATGCATAAAAGGCTGGAAAGTTTCAGACCTAAAAGTTGACCCTTGGCCCAACTAGATAGATTTGGGAAGGCCAATTTAAGCAAAAGACATTATCAACGCTTTTACTATTATTTTAAATTTTATATTCCTCAAGGGAATTGCCTCTGGAATCCTTGTTGATGCACACATAATGGTCAACAAGTATTGGTTACCTGACTTGGTTTTAGGTAAGGAATCAATACAACCTATCATAATTCTACTAAATGGTTCGTCAAATGCAGGAATAGGTTGTAGATAAGCCTTGGATATTTTCTAATTGGGTTTTCCTACCATTTGACAGGTATGACATGATCTACAGTATTTACCAACATCACTTTTGATTTTTGGCCAATAAAAATGAGTCAAGATCTTGTGATAAGTTTTATTAATCCCTAACTGACCATCCAATGGAGTTTCACGGGCCAGTCTAAGGATTTCCTGTCTGTAAGGATTTGGAACTACAACTACACTGGTCACCAGCAGGTACCTCGGGAGGTCTCCATTTTCTCACAAAAATTCCATTTTTAATTAAATAACAAACAGGAACTTCAGTAGCTTCAGATTCACTAATGACCCTTTGAAACAAACAAGAGATCTCAGGGTCTTTTTCCTGTTCAATGACAAGTGATTGTTGTTTATCACCCTGATTAGAATAAAGAGAATACCTTCTGATTGATCCAAACAAGGAGTGAAAGTGACCTCATCAAAAGCCTAATACATGTGTCTGCTAAATGAATAATTTCCTTATCAACGTCATTCTCAAAAGCTTTCTTTGCCATAGCTCTGGTAACTGCACAAGCTGGGAATAAACCAGGGAATTATTTTTCAAATGGATCGACTTTTTGATCCAAGCAAGGCTTGTCAGTTACAAGTGGATTAACTACAACCTTGTCTTCAGTTAGGCACTGCCTAGTAATAAATGAATGCCTTCAATGGGTAAAACAGACACTGTGCCAACTGTCACGGTTCCTGAGACTGATGACAAATTTGCACAATGGAAAGGAACATTAACAAAGCCGCACTCTACTCCCTAAGAACACTCTCATTAGAAGAAGACTTCTCAGAAAAAGGCAAAGTACCTCATAATAAAAGACTCTGAGAAGCTCATGTGTTGCTTAAAATTTTAATAGGGATAGGGTTGGCTGAATCAACCAAGAGTTATATAGAACCCTTCGACATGAATCATTCATAATTCTCCATAATAAAATCCGACAGGTTTATTAGACCCAACAAATATATTGCTTTCAATACATGACCATGACCTTGACCTTTTAGAAATAAGAGTATTTGGAATAGGTCTGTCTTGGTTCTGATGCCTATTTTTCAATTTGTAGCAATAAGAAATAACATGTCCTTTATTCTTGCAATACGTACACGTAGGAAGAGATAAGGATCTTGAATCAAGCTTATCAGAAGCTTGATTTTTAGATGTTGTGCCAGTCTGAGTTTTAGAAGGGCTTGTATTACGCTGAAATACTTTTTCTGCCAGAAGACTGTTGAGTAGAAGTCTTATTTACAAAAGGAACTTTATGAGTTAAAGGATACTGATCTGCAGCTCGAGCAGCATTTTCCCAGGTTTCAATCTGATGCTCATCAAGATAAGACTTAATGTCACTATGGACACAGTTTTTAAAATCGCCAAGTAATACTAGTTGTTTGAGACTTTCATAATCTTGTTCAACTTTCTTGGCTAAGCACCATCTATTAAATAAATGCTCTTTTCTCTAGCAAATTCAACATGAGTTTGTCCAGCTTCTGTTCTATAGTTTCTGAATTTTTGCCAATAAATTTCTGGGACTAACTCATAACCCCTTAAGATGCATTCCTTAACCACATTATAGTCACCACTTTGGTGAAATGACAGTGAACTGTAAATATCACTAGCCTTACCAGTGAGTAGACATTGTAATAACTCCAATGCTTCCTTGGCCTTTTCAAACTGTCAGAAACTTTTTCAAAACGAGTAAAATATTTGTCTACTTCTTTTTCTCTGAAAGGGGGCACTAATCTAATATTCTTTGCAAGATCAAACCTTAAATTTGGATTTGAAGTATGAATGTGCTTTTCACTTGCCAGTTCCATTTCTTTCATTCTACATTCATATTCTCTCTCTTTCTCCCTTGCATTTGTTTGTCTTGTAACTGCATTTGTTTTCTTTACCTCTTCCTTCTGCTTGCAAATGCTCTTGTTCTTTTTGTAACTGCATTTGTCTTTCTTTCTTTTTCTTCTGCTTTTAAATGCATTTGTTCTTTTTGTAACTGCATTTGTCTTTCTTTCTGTTTTTCTTCCGCTTGTAAAGGCAATTGTGTTCCTTCTTTATCTTTCTGAAGTTTCAGCTTCCTCAACTCCAATTCCATCTTGTATTTTAATTCTAATTCATTTACTTTGATGTCAGAGTCTGATACAGACTTGCTGATCAAAACCAAAGCACTTTTTATCTAAAACATTCTTTTCTACCAAATACTGAACCAAAATATTTCTTACATCTTGTTTCGTTAAGAAAGCTCACCTGTGTAGAATTTGAAAGAAAGATTTCCACTTTTGATGACATTTTAGAAAAAGCTTGACGATTTCACTATAAATTTCAAAAACTAGGGAAATTCAAATTTAAAAAACGTTTTCTGAAATATTCTAGTCTAAAACCAAAATCCCGGACGAGCCCCCAATTCTTATGTTACGTGTTTAGACTCTAATAAACAGTAACACAAGAAAGTGAAAACAACAAGCATTGAGAAATTTAACAAATAATTTATTTCCTTGGAAAATTACTGTAAAATTGAAGAAAGAAAAACACAAAAAGAACTTACGGTTTTACGAATCAAATCCAAAAATAATCCTAATAATGAAATGTTCTAATGATTTCAAGTTGAGTCCCGACGAAGAATTCAAGATGGAAGGTGATTACGTATGCTGTATCCGGTACAGTGTTGTCGTCTATAGTTCCTTGTAGAAACACAAAAAATAACAATCTGGTGTTGGAAATCCGAATAATTTTTAAAAGAACTGTCTTTGTTCAAAAATTTCTTATGAGCAACGTATATTTCCAGGAAAATGAATCAATTCTTTCGAATCCAAATAATTCGAAATAACTCCAAACTGACACAACAAAAGAACACCTTGACATCAAGTGTTATAAGCCCAGACTGAGATTTCTCTCTAAACCTCACTATTTAAACTAAGTAATGCGCAATTTTGGAAATGCCTAATTGAGAAATTGAGGATCACGTGATCATGTTTACATATAAAAAATCACGTAGCCCCAGTATGACCTTGATAAAAACCAATCACTTTACTCCGAGGAAAAAAGTTGTTTACTTCACTACAACTATTTACAAGCCTAGGGTCACGTATCCAACATAGCCTCAATCTCAACCTTATTATTCCCAAAATAAAAATAAATTTAAAAAATAACTTGTTCACGTGGCTGTTACTAATTTTGAATTAAGGTCGAGAACCATGTTTATACTATGTTTAATTGATGGTGTAGGTTATCTCCTTGGAAATAATTTCTAAACTTTTCATATGACTGACGTGTGACTTGTGATATTTTTCCTACAAACGGTTTTTCGTACAAAAGGTGTTGTATCTACCGTTTCTTGACCGGGAATCGAGTGTGAAATCTGGGCCTTATGGAGGACGATTTAGCTAGAATTATATGTAAAATAAGCAACATATACTAAAATATAAAGGGATTTGTTCTAGAATTGGATTAAATTATATTATCCACATACTGTCTGAGTAAATTATATTCCTAAGACATTCGTTAGTATGTGTCTGGAGAAAACAACGTCAAGTAGGTTAAATTCGTAAAGGCGAAATGTACAAAATTGGCATACAGTACTGAGTTGATGTGTCGTGTTTTGATTTTCACGAAATTTCGCTACGATATATAATCGATGTAATGAAACTGAATTTCTTGTCTTTTTTATATGTGCATTTTTTTGAGCAAGTATAAACATTCGTTACGTAGGTCTGATGTTATTTGGCGACTTTAAACAAATGACCGCAGACCATGCAGATAAGAAGATTAAATATTCGCCTTTCTCCTACAAAATTTGAGACATTCACTTTTAAAACCCCTTTTGTTTCGGATGAGATTTGGAATAACAACGAATTTCATGATCCTTCAGAAATATACCTCGCTACATGCAATTTTCGTCAAATTTGGGATACAATTAGAATTAAAAAACAAAATTTGAGAAAGTCAAATCACGTTGCTATATCTGTTATGTTGATCGAAACAATGTCATTTTGGAAAACACGAGTATCTGATGCTATTATACGAATTTTAACTCAAGCAACTTCGACGACACTTTCTAATTCTGACTTTGTCCATTTTCTCGGAATAACTGTTCGACGGATACTACAAAATGAACAAACGAAAGTGACCTATTACCAAACAACACCAACAGGATGATAATCACACAAATGACTGCATGTTGTTGCTGCATTGTGATGATGTTCATGATGATTATGATGATAGTGGTGGAACTGTGAGAGGATTGTCAGTGTCTTGGGATGGGAAGATGTGTTTTGGTTTTTTGTTTTACAGTACATCAACACAAGTAGATTATTTAAAGCCGAGGAAATTGGAGTATGGTGCCTTGCAGAAAGACACATGCCGATCGCCGACTCGGACTGATCTGATGGTGGGACTCGAAACGCACACTTTTGGTCGCGTGTCGGGCTTACTAACCACTTAGCACCGCAGCTCCCCCACCCACCCCTTTTTTTCCCTGGAGAAGACAATGATGCTGGTGAGTGATTGTTATGGTGATAATCTGGCGGAGTGACAGAGAGAGAAAGGTTACCTCTTCGAAAAATTGTTTCACTAAAGCTTCAGATAGTTGACCTGGTTTTTGTTCCTTAGGTTGTGGGGGCATGGCTCTGATGTCAAAATATTCCGGGTGTGCCTCATCTGTGTGCCCCGGCAACACGTCTACGGCTGCCATTGTGATTTCTAGCGGTGAAGCTGTATAGATCGGTGGCGTGGGTGGTGAACTTTCAAGATAAGGATTTTGAAGGAAACCCGACTCCCCAGCGAATTTAAAGTCGCGTCTTTTCTACCGGGGTTATCCTACAACGATCCAACGTAAACTAGTATAGATAACAATATCAGTTCCTATCTTCTCTGGGTTAAACGCTTCTCACATGTACTAGGGTTATATTACAGCTCAAACACTGCGCATTTTGTGCGTAATTGGTTTTAATTGGGGTGGGGATTGCAACATAAGTTGCACAAGGAAATATCAGTGAGAATCATGGGGCCAGCTAACATATTCCTGTAATGCACATGCACACGGGCATATATTAAAAACATTGATTGCAGTCGAGTACCGTTATACATGTACGCGTATCTATTTATGGGGTGCATCCCGCCTTGTCTGCTTCCAAACCAAGGATAAAGTCCTTCGTTTTCTCCAGCTGTTAGCTACCTACTTGGATACTAAGAGAGGAAAAAGAGAGATATGCAACTTTGGCCGAGTGCACAGGTGACTTCGGTTTTAAAGCTATTTATTTCTTGACTCGCGGGCATGTACATTGTGGAGTTTTAATACGTGATTTAAGAATGAAAGCTGCTGATTTTTAATACATGTACAAAATTAAGTAAAGAACTGGAAAATTAGACCGGTATTAATGAACAATAACAATATTTTAAAAGTGCATAAAGTTTGTACAATGCAAAAAGAGCATGACCTGCATGTCGACGCCTTGATCAATCATTGCTTTAATGTGTGAAACAGACCCAAAGGTCAGAAAGTTGAGCAAGCAAGCTGTAGCAAAATGTATTGTCTTTGCTTCAGTGCGTATGCACAAAATCTATCAAGGAATTTAGAAAATATCATCAAATAAAAAACAAAAACAAAACTGCAAATGTTATATTACTATGTCGCAGAGAATTATCTTTGCTTCATAAAGATTTATTACAATCATGTATAAACTCTGTCAAGGAGTGTAGAAAATACAATCAATTGACAAAATCCTCAAATCTTAATAAAATTTTGTATAATTATGGCCTTGACCATAAGGTCAAAAGGTAAACTAATGTAACTCAGAATGAATTGTGTAAGCACCATTATGGTTTAACATAATTATGAAAACAAAATCATCTGCAGATTCAGAAAATAAAAACGAATTTTAAAACTGCATCCCAAACCTTAACCTTATGAATGTGACCTTGACCCAAAGGTCAGAGGGTTAAATTAATTTTGTGCAGAATGAATCGCCTTAGTTTCATAATATGTTAGTGTAAGTATTAACATAACCATGAAGGGGCTTACAAAATATAAGCAAATGACATTTTTTAATACCAAAACCTTAATGCAAATCTATGATTATGACCTTGACCACAAGGTGAAAGTTGCAAGTGTGCATGTCACGAAATAAATTGCCTTACCTTCATAATTATTCATGCCAAGTCTGAGGAGAATCTATTTTAAATTCACATATGTAAATGAGGAAAGTTTAACCATAGCCTTAGAAAAGCGAGATAACCCGTGAAAGGCAAAGTATACGCCCATTCGGAGTTTAATAGTCCTCTTTGTATGTACTAGTAGGAGATGGATGACGCTGGAGATTACTAACGGGTCTCAATGACCCAAACCTATGGTCAAGGTATGTGATCTTAAACTAAACTTACTGTGCATGAGCCATTTCTTTTAAAACTTACCAAGACCGTGTCGTCTGATCTTCAGACCCCATAACCTATATGTTTATTTATTACCTTTACTGCAAGCGGTCTGCAAAGTTTGGTCAAGAATCTTACTCCTGAACAAAAAGCATGCAATCCAAAGA
Organism: Sinohyriopsis cumingii; assembly: GCA_028554795.2. NCBI lineage: Eukaryota > Metazoa > Mollusca > Bivalvia > Unionida > Unionidae > Sinohyriopsis > Sinohyriopsis cumingii. The sequence goes on from CM068825.1 coordinate 75,498,374, forward strand.
GTTTTTCTTTCAGCATACTGACCTCGACCTTTGACCTTCTGACCCCAAAGTCAATGGGCTTCTTCCATACCTTAAGTATAAACCCTCAAACTTTAGTTCAGATTTGTGGTCTCCTTTCTGCCACAGTGACCTAGCTCTTTGATCTTCCAACCGTCCCCAAATCGATAGGTTTCTTCCTATTAAGAAGTGCAAGCCATCCTCAATATTTAGTCCAGGTCTGTGATTAATGGTACTGAGCATAAACCATTACTCTTCTTTCAATTACAACGATCTTCACCTTTGACCCCGAAATTGATAGGATGAAAGCCATCCACAAAATATGGTAACTGTATTTTGCGAAATGAAATTGGTAAAAGATGAACAGACGAGTAATGAACATCATCCTAATTATTAGTAGACGTATTAATAAAATGCTGACTACATGGACGCCGACAGAAAGGTAACTTATTTTTCGCATTATAGCAACGTGACCTCCACCAAAAGAATAGAGTGGTTTGTTTATCTTTCAAGACTATACAGCAAAAGAAACACTGTAGGTGTAGATCGAGACAAATCAAACTGACACAACAGACAGCTGGGAGTAAACGAACTGGCATTGTAGGCGAGTTTAGACAAATGATCAAAGACGCCAAAAGAACGAATGACCGAGAATCAATGCAGACACATCAATACATTATACGAGTTGGGAGTAAACGCACTGGCACATAAGGCGAGTTTAGACAAATGAACTAGACACAGAATTTATGAATGACCAAGATTAAGAGGCATGTTTGGTTTTCATTTGGTATTTTACGGTACAACAACACACGTGGGTTTATTTGGTAAAGAGGTAAATGGAGTAAAGTCTTTTGCTAATGGATACAGTACAGTTGATCTGGAATTGATCAGACAGTATAATTCGAACCTGTACCCTTTCGTTGGAGAGTCCAACACGTTAACTGCCATGCCAGATGTGTCATCCTGTTACTGCCTCCAATATTCACCTCTTACGACATACACGAGGGCACAGTAAACCATTCTACATCGTCGAACCCGCAGGAGCTCGTCAGCCAAGAGATGGTCTACAAATGAAGTTGCGAACAACATCCAAGACGACAATGACCCATATGTAAAATGCAACGGTAGGGACTGACTACCGGTCCCTTGCGAGCAGAAAATGTGTAAAATAACAATAATGCTCAATTCAAAGGGTACGGGAAAAAGGCAAAACGTGCTGCATGAAAGTATCAAACAACTGCTGTGAATTATAAAACAATTAGCTTGCGAAAATTTACTGCACAGTCGACTTCTTGACCTATGCTCAATGTTGCTGGCAGAGTAGCCTGGCATCCTGAACTTTTTTAACTCATTTTTAGCTCTATGGTGTAAATGGAACTGACATACCACTGTATTAACCGTCAGAATACCCAATTAGTTTGCAGAGATAGTTGCCATTTGAAACTTCGAGGTCAGTCCTGCTAATCGTATCTCAAATGTATTTGAACAGCTTCCATTAGCGACCATTCGGACAACCTCGTAATTTACAAACACAGGATTGACCCAGAAGTTTTCATTCACAAGATTTAGGTCAATCCAGTTATAGAAATCGCTGAGATGGTCCGAATAGATTGCGTTTTCATTTGCGAAGAAATTAAAGGCAAGCAAAATGTATGGTTTTCTATAAATAACTGCGCCAACATACATCTGTAGCATATTTATGTCTCTCATAAATAACACAGGTGGTCTTAATGAGAAGTTCACATGACTCATGATCAATGTTTCTCTCTGATGACCATTAATGCATTCGCAACTTCGAGCTCAGTCCTGCAAAACATATCTCGAATTATGTCAATAGCTACCATTCGGATCAATTAGGATATTTACAAAACAAAGATCGACCGAGAAGCTACGAATGATCGAACTTTTTGTTGTCTTTTTGCTTCGTATCTTCTCAGTCAATCATACATTCAATCAAATCGTAGAAATATCAGAGGTGGTCTGAATACACTGGACTTATTTCTTAGTGGTGAAATTTCCGGTAAAATGTTTTAAAATAATTTTTCTGTAAATTATTATTTGACATAACATTAAAGGCATATTTTTGTCTCAAAGAAACATCTGAGGCAGGTCTGAACGACCATTAACAATGGGACCCACCTTAGCGCCCTCTGTAAACAATTTATCTATCAAATACAGACGTCATAAACTTATTTATACTATAACATACATTCACATCTGCGACGCTCCATGGCCTAGTGGTTAGAGAGTCTGCCTTGGAAGCGGGAGGTCATTGGTTCTAACCCTGGCCGAGTCATAACAAAGACTTACAAAAATGGTACTAACATCTGCCTCGCTAGACGCTCAGCATTAAGAGGTTAGTGTTAGGACTATTCGGCCTGGTGTCAGGACAATGTGACTGGGTGGGATATCATACTATAAACTCCACAACTGCAGACATCGTAGCAATATAACTTAATTTTTTTAAAAGCTATGATAAAAATTCTAATCACACACACACACACACACACGCCTCGCTAGGCGCTCAGCATTAAGAAGTTAGTGTTAAGACTGGTTGGCCCGGTGTCAGGATAATGTGACTGGGTGGGACATCATGCTACATGTCTGTGGCATGATGCCCCAGTGCTAGACATAACTATAAACAGCCACACTGCAGACATCATAGCGATATGACTGAAAACATTTTACAGCTATGCTAAAAATCCTAATCACACACATTTGCATCTGCAAATGAAAAAACAGCCACTGACAGAAAAGTGACTTCCATATTTTGCCACATTTTGCTTGATACCAATGTGGTCTCAACAATAAAAGTCAAATAGTACCTTTCAATACTAAATAGTGAAACACGCAATAAGGTAGTAATGGATACAGTAGACGAGCTGGGACTGGACGAGTTGTGAACAGTAATGGATTTAAAATTAGACAGACATGGCAACTGCATAGGACAGTAAAATTTAGGTGGAAGCAGATTATAAAGTGTGAGACTCTGGCCTTGTTAAAAAAAATATGTTCTGAAATAGAAAAAGCTCTAATTAAATTTTAATTATTTAAGGCTGCATCCTCTTTAAGACTGGTTTTACCACTTTGTTGTGTGTGTGTGTGTGTGAATTCTAACAGTGCCGAAGCAAAACCATAATTTGTTCGCTGATTGATAGTAAAAAGCTATGCAACAAACAGTTTGGGGTTGACAAAATTAAACTGGCCTTTTATTTACATGACAAATTAACTTTGACCTGGGTCCAACACACACAAGGATAAGAAACGCTGTAACTATCCCACTAAATATCTATTCTATTTTAATATGCCCATGAGGGTACTTAGTGCCACATATCACAGGAATCGTAAGGATTTCAGTTCTTCCTGGACAAGATAGGCTCATTTATGGTACATATTTTGTAAAGCACCCTGTTTCACCTTTTCATCAGTGACTGTGGAGACAAAACATCATATTAATTGCGAAAGATACAAGATGTATAAGTTCAATTAACTCAAATCTTTTGAACCACATATTTTGACAATGAATGTTGAAAGTTAGATTTTTTTTTTTAAAAACTGAAACAATATTGATCTTGATCATTGCTATTACCTTTTGTAAAGCACGTTACTTTTTCTGTAGGAATGTTACAGCACTAAATCTCATATTATAGACATAACATGCTATGAAATACATTTTCCATGTTTAAATCTGAGATCACATTTCACATTAAATAATACATTTGTTCATGAAGATCGCTCGGTTTCTATAACTGAAAAATAAAGAAATATATATCAGAATGGGGAGAGATAATGGTTTCTCCTTTGGAATAAATTTCAATCATATTTAAGTTCTTTATTTTTGAACTGACATGTTGAAATTGTATGCTTCTTCCATTTGAACAATGTTACGGCTAACTACAACCTCTATAACAACACCTGGGCATTATAGCTACTGGGCACAGTAATCCTCGTGATTTCTTTTGATGTCGTGGTTAAACCACAGATGCTTGACGCGAGCATGATGTTGAGAAAAAAGAAAACAACAATAATCTGAAGGGGAAAAAAATCATACAGAGTGACAAAAATGCCTTAGATTACTCCCATGACCTGTTCTGACAAAGGACCCTCTCTATCATACTATATATGAGAAGGTACGTAACTTCCAAATACTTGATTCCACCAATGACCCTCGATTTCCTTCTATTTCCGTCTTTAAAGGCACACATATATATGGGGCTTGTTTTACCCCTGAGATAATTTTGTATTCATCAAGCCATCATTGACTTTTCTGCGTTGTACCAAACTGATGTTACGGGCTCCGAAACATGCGATTTTCGCGAATTTTGCCTCTTGAGACAAGTCCGAGCTCACGTGACAACCGGTGAAAAGAGCTATACGTACCATGTTTGCGACTCCACGATACATCCCTTCTTTAATTACAGAACAGTGGTAGTTGCAAACGTTTTTACTTACCATTAACTCGATTCAATTTTAGGAATCCTGTTCTATGGAAGAATTACACATTGTCTTCTCCACTGCATACACCGTAAACAAGCGAATCTATTTTCATAACTGGTAAATTATGCAATACCCTAACATCAATGTCCGAATATCAAAAATGGGGTGGCAAGGGTCAGAGGAAACTCGGACTACGATTCCCCCTTAGTAAGAGCTAGTATCGTTGCGTGTGTGTGTTTGTGTGTGTGTGTGTGTGTGTGTGTGTGTGTGTGTGTGTAATAACCGAAGCTTTTATTATTTTATATAGTACATAATAGTATTTACATGCAAGTTGTAAACCACGATACGTGCACAAGTGTGTCCTCCCTGTTTTCGGTACCTTTGTGTCAACGAATGTGGTACTAAAATATACACCGACTTACATATGTAAAAGTGTATTCATACAAAGACTACATACTAATAAACTATTAAATCGTGGCAGTTCTAGACTTTTTAACTGCTATAACATTCAATTTGTATCCATCGGAAGATAATTAACGCAGTATTTACTTACCTAGGTCAAGGTCGACGATCATATACGAGTTGTCTCCCTTGTAGTGACATGGCGCAGGTGACGGTATGGGGAGAACTCGCCCCATCGAGAACTCCCCCCAAAGTATCTGGAGAAGTCGCCCCAGAGTGGTTGGAGAAGTCGACTCAATTGGTTGGAGAAGTCACCCAAAAACTTGTCACCCAGATAACCATTTTATAACAGAATTAAATCATCTTTTACGTGATTCATATTTAGATTTATATATATACACGATCATAAAAGAGATATTAACTGGTAATCATAAAAAGCAATATCATAGTAATATTTCTAAGGACGAAAGTAAGTCTTTATATAATCTAATGAATGACGACAGTATAGTGATTAAAAAGGATGATAAGTCAAACACTATTATTATTATGAATCAAGATGATTATGTTAAAGAAGGCGAAAGTCAATTAAAGATGAAAAATACTACAAACATATTATCGATGACCCGTCAATAGAAATTAAATCACAAAAATTCAACATGCATTAATGAGATCGCTAAACATAATAATTCTCTATATGAGGAATTTGATACTTTCCCTCTTAACATACGTACACCTCAATTACACATACACCCAAAACTCATGAAAATCCTGACCATACTTTACCTTTAAACTTTCCAGGTTGTAATTTATATACCGAAAACCTATCCAAATTTATTGATAGTGTTTTACAACCTTTACTGAAATCACTTCCTTCATACATTAAACAATTAAAGATACAACTACTTTCATTAAAAAGTTGAAGTCTATTCCACAGCTATCTGATAATTTCAATCTTGGTATCATTAGATGTAACATCACTATATACCAACATTCCGCATGCAGATGGTAATGAAGCGTGTAAATATTTTCTTGATAACAATCCTAATAATGGCACACTTTTTAGTGAAGATATTTGTAAAATAATTATTTTCAATTTAATAATACGAATTACATACAAATAATGGGTACGTCAATGGGTATTAATAAGGCTCCCACATACTCTTCCCTTTCATGGTAAATTAAAAAATGATTTTCTTCAAAACGAAAAGTTTAATCCATCTCTTTGGTTCAGATTTTTAAATGACATATTTATCATCTGGAACCATTCAACTGAAGAACTGAAAAAAATGTATTGATCGCCTAAATCATTTTCACCCGACGATTAAATTTACTTACACTGCATCTAGTACACATGTTTCATTGTTAGATGCAAATGTAATTAAAAAAATATTGATAACACTATCTCTACAAATATTCATATCAAGGAAACTAATATCCACCAATATGTGGAATATTCTTCATGTCATCCCATGTCATGTACAAACTGTACAACATATAGCCAGTCCAAAGATACCGACGTATTATTTCAGATGAATGTCAATTACAAAATTCGTTGAATAAATTCCAAACATATTTACAAAACAGAAATTATCCTACACATGAAAAAGTTGAAAAATTGCAAATTTTATAGATTTAATAAGTTATTAAGTTGAAGAAAAACAAACAATAAATAAAGCGTTAACAACCATGTGACGACATGTCAGAATTACTATATATGATTATTGGGGCGACTTCTCCAGGCGAAGTGGGGCTACTTCTCCGACCACCATGGGGTGACTTCTGACACCTGGGATGAGTTCTCCCAGGGCGAGTTCTCCATGGGGTGAGTTCTTCCAGGATGAGTTCTCCATGGGGCGAGTTCTCCGCTATTCCAGGTGACAAATACATGTAGTCCTTTGATAACACTGATAAAAAGTTGAGTTTGGTGGGGGGAAAAATCCGAAAGATTTATTATAAAATAGTAGCAAAATGAAGTGAATACATGTTTTTCTCAAAGATTCATAAAATACGACATTAACGACACATACCATTTTTATTCTATGGATGTAGTGAATCGTAAACTGAAAACTTCATGGAATCAACATTTATTATCTACCATATTTTGAGGAACATTAGTATGAAATATACCATTAAAATGCTTGAAAACAAACATACGCACTGATGCAGATTGAAAACAGGACATTTGATGGCCTGAGAGCATTGAAATCTGACATTCATGGTAAGAAAGCATGTTCCAACCACTTATCGCGTCAAAGTTACATTATCGAAAACTAATTTTTTTTGTACGCAAAACACAGCACGTAAAAATCTGTTAATGAGAGTATGTGCAATGTACATGTTAACAAGATTTCCACGTATGGCTGTTGAGAAACATCGCGTTTTAACGTAAATTAGACAACCCTATTTCTATCACCTTGTTTAAGTAAAAGATTGCAAATATTTTCAGGTTTTTACTAAGAATGAAGTTCACAAAACAAGAGGAGACACGTACCGTTTGTAACTACTTATATGTGGAGTACAAGTGCACCATGGGCTGGCAGATCAGGATCTGTGTTGTTGTTTGTTTTTTTTTTTATTGCTGATTCATCCTAACAGATTACACAGGCTTAGCTCTGCAAATGCATTATGTAACGGCAGATCTTGATCTGCGCAGTTGGAATCGACTTATAAGCGACTATAGCTGATACAAGACAGTTTTAGTTCAGCTGTAGCTTTTCTATACAGAAATCCCTGCCAAATCATGATTCTATAAGAGCTGCCTTTCCAAAGAATTTAATAATTTTATCACAAAATTTGAATGCCAATTTAAGCAAAATGTGCAGACACTTTTGACTTTAGTCCAGTGGTTCCCAACATCTAGGCCTCGGAACCCCTGTTGTCTGCGGGGTTATTCCAAGCAAGCCTGAAGTACAACTATTAGAACGCGGGGGTCCGTGAAACACACACACACACATACACACACACACGCGCGCGCGCGTAATGTTATTTCTTATTGAAGGATAACTACAGGCGTTCTATACTATTTATTAAATATAAGACATTAATACAGCTAGGAAGGAGAGTAAAGACTGCCCTGAAAGTATTTTCCCATGGAACTTAAACCCTAGTGAACATATAACATAAGCCAGCAGTTGGTATACATCAGTTCTAACCCAGTCTAGATTATCTAATAACTTTTACTGTTAAGTGATATTACAAAGCTAATTAGATTAAGGCTTACAACAGAACACACTGACACACACACACATCGATGGCTACCGGAATATTTTTTTTTTAAAATAGAAATTCTTTATCTTCCGCATTGTCCGCAGTTTGGTCTAATATTTATTTGTCGCTTATAACATTGACGTTTACATTTTTCAATGTTAGCAGGAATCGTAAAGCTTCACTCGAGACCAGTTTCATTTTTAAATTTTGCATATATATTTTTCCATTGCAGCTGAATATGTAATCTTAAAAAATTCAAGTTTAAGAATTCATTTTCACAGGGTTTTAAAGCGTGTAAGGTATGTATGCTTTGTTAATATGAGTGGATGAGAAGAATATAATGATATCTGCTCCATGGCATTTGAAACAAGTCTGAGCGTGCAGAATTATTGGAACCAGATAGATCTCTGGACATGCAAAATAAGTTATAAGTGATGTAAGGCATTTCAGCCACAGTTATGTTCGATATAGTGAAAGTTACATATTTATCTTCAGCTGTGGTATTTCACAACATAAGTTCATATAAATGAGGTAATAGTCCGTTTTATTTTATTGTTTTTTTTTTTTTTAGGGGTGGGGATTGTTAGGTATTTGAACAGTTATGGGAGATTATAGTACATCGCGTTTGAAAAGTTGGAATTCGCTGAGACAGTTAAGTAGCACAAGATGGTTGTTGCTTTCTGCAGCAGCTTATAATTAAGCGACTTTATATCTAACCCTACCTGCCTAAAATTGTATAAGCATAATATGTACCTACCCAGTCTTTCTGATTGGGGACATAAAATGGAGGACATTTGTGCAATGAGACTCAGGTCCTGTACAGGTATTAGATTCTTCCCATGGTAATCAGTAAAATGTGGGTGCCTGTTGCCATCACCAAGGTTCTACTTGCACCCCGAAGTGTGCATTATAAGCACACACTGTAATAATCAATATATGATGTTGTGGCGGTAATTAGTTAGTATCTTCTTAGACAACAATTCAGAGTTTTTTTAGATGACTTTAATATACCAAGATTAGAACTAAGGTCCAGTATTTAAAAGATGTAACTTTGAGATGCAGTATTATCTATTAACATGATCATCAAACCTTGTGGCCTACTTATTCAAATATTGTAAAATTGATATTGGCCTCTTCCCTTCATCGATTGTTTATATCACGTGATCATTTGAACCCTTGTGTCAAGACAAATATATTATACTTGAATAAGAACTGTAAATGGCCATGTGTTAGGTCAAATTTGTAAATGCTGTAGTTTGACTCAGCAGCTGATTAAAGAGATGAGAGCAAGTGTATATGTGTCTTCAGATCATACTGTTAGTCCTAATTTCTTTGTTGCCAATAAAACGTTACCATAACTATTCACAGACAATACACTGAAGCATTAAAGTTAATATTCAAATAAACCTAACCCTTCCAAATCAATATAGCCAGCATGTGATTGCATCTGTTTTGGGAAAGAGGGATATTCTAAATGTAACCACTCATTTTCTAGTTCATTAAAACAGTCCATTGATAGGATTGCAAATTTATGGCTTTATTATTTATCTGAGTACTTGTAGTAAAGTCAGACATGTTTTTAAATAGTATTTGCTTTGCTGCTTTTTTGTTATTGAATTTTCACAAAAATGATTTAAGTCATAGAACAGCTTTGACCTTACAATACTTTTAAAATTTCACAACATAGTATGGTCCCATATGTTTCTGACCTGCATAATTGCATCTTTGGGCTAAATCTTCAATAACATTATGTTTAGACTTTGCTTTCTATGAATTTTATATTTTCCTTAATATATTTCCCAGATGTTTATCAAAACAATCTAATAAAAAGGTACTTTCCAGACACAGCGATGTCTGCCATTATTTCCCAATGACAGTTCACTTAAGGTTTCAAACTGATTTTATGAAGAAAAATTATGCACATGTGGCAGGTATGATCTTCAGATCACTGATTCTATTCTTAAAACACAAATTGCTATTTACATACTATTGTTTAAGTTTTAAAACACAAGTTTATAAATTTTTATCATCGAATGATAACTTGTGGAAATCAGGCTGTGATAGCTGCTAACTAGTCGGGAAAGGGTTAATGGTCATTCATCTATCAAAACACATTCCTGTGAATGTGCAAGAGTTTGTGTATTGGTGCAGTTGATATGAAAAAATGCTTTGTTGGCTTGATTCATACCTACATTTCGACTTGAGCTAGAATACAACACCAGAACTGTTTGGCATGGGTGAGGGAGCATCTCAAAAGTCTTTCACTATGGTCACTCAGCGTACATTTAAAACATCACAGGGTGAAGTTGTTTATGCTTTCCTAACAGAAGAAGTTGAAGTTTACATTTTTAAGTTGACTTAGTCTCCCACTTCACTGGTAGCATGATCCCTGAACTTTAATTGTGTTCCCTTGGTGTAATACAATCAATAATGCATTAAAGCATGTATATGAAAAATCCATGAATTTGAGTATATGTCACAAGTTAAAAAATTCATGTATTGTTGACATTCTGTTAGAAAATACATAAATAAACACACACACACACACACACATATAGATAGATAGATATGGTGGTCATTAAACTGTGTCCCATTGTCAACAAGCACATCACTAAACAATTCAGTCTCCAGTAGCATGTAGCTGGATAGTAGTTTATATTCTGCATGATACAACTGAATTGACCAAAATTTTGATCTGCCTGAGACACCAAATAAACCATCTTGCTGAGGCTACCAAGCCGATAAGGCTATTCATAGGGAAGTGAAAACCCTCATTTGTGCATCAGTGACCTCAAATTTTTTAATTTGTCCCCCAGTTTGACTTTCAGTTTTACACCCTAGGGGAAGAATTGAGCAGTTCTCAGAAATGCCACTCCATTGACTGTTAATTTGCACTGCTGATTCATGCATTGATACTGCCAAGCAGCTCTATGTATCATAATTTTATTCCATGGGCAGTTATTTTACAAATTAATAAAAAGTGGCAAAGCATGACATGATCAAACAGAAAATGTATGGTGTAAGTTTCATTGCCATTTTGTTGATAAGTGTGACCCCGCCATAACTCGCCCTGCAGTAATGCAAATTTGGATATAACGCAGTCATGGCATGGCTCCCGAAATTGTGTGTATTCATTCGCACATGAAAACTATTTTTTGTTCAGAGTACTTGAAATAGTGTATAATAAATTTATTATCATTTTGGGGAAGAAATTGCATATGAATTTGAATATAATATGGTTGCGGCATGGTTCCTGACATTTTAAATACATGTACGTGTATTTTTCTTGTATCGCGATTTTTTTATATTAAGTATGAAAAATAATGTGTAAAACTTTTATTATCATTTTGGGGAAGAGTTTGCTTATGAATTTGAATACAATGCGATCGTGGTGTAGCTTCTTAAATTTAACAATTTCACCAGGTTCTTGAAATGTTATGCCAAAATAAACATTATCAGAAATGTTACTTATTACTGAACCATGAATAAAACCAGTAAGTCATCTTTGTGATTGTCTTCAATTAATTCTGTATACAATCATTGCTCAAACAATAGCCATAGGTCTCACAAGGATTTTAAAACTAGGTGTCCAGGACTCCCATTTTGGTAAAAATTGGAGTCCCACCAACAAAAGTTGCAGTCCCCTCCAGGAGTCAAGCTAGACTTGAATTTTAGGGAGAAGTGTCTTCTCCTTTTGGACAGAAAAGGGAGAAATGAGACCTCAACAGGGCAAAGTGGATGTGAAGCAAGAAATGCAATATATATAATACATACATACATACATACATACATACATACATACATACATACATACATGTTCTCTCATTTGAATTAAGCCCTCTATTTCCCAGTTTTCATACTTGCATTTAGCTTTGGATTTAAGCAATACTTTATTTTCAAGTAGACAATTTTCTAAGTTATTTTGGCCATATGACTCTAAAAGAGAATAACAGAAACTATACTGGAACAAATTTTAACTGAGTAACCAGATTATATTACTGTGATTTCAAGTTAGTAAAAATGCTTAATCAACTACCCTTAATCAACTTTTTAAAATTCTTTTTATTTGTTTATACTTTGTAAAAGTTTACAATAATGGCACTTTCAAAGATTTCTAAACATGTTTGAAACAACCCTTGTACCATGTACATGAGTGCAAATGCACATGTCTTCAGATCATACTGTTCGTCCCCATTTCTTTGTTGCAGATACCTTATTACCATAACTATTCATACATAACACACTAAAATGCATAAAGTTACGGACATGTCTCCTTTATAGTCAGTATATGAACTAACCCTTCTTTCCTAAAGAATCAACACAGATGTGAGTGCATCTATTTTTAGAAGGAGAGGTTTTCGTAATAAAATCGCTCACTTTAATATAGCTTCATTACAACAGTCCATTGACAGGATTACAAATTTATGGTTTATTTATTTGTCTACTTACTTGTAGTAATTTTGGGCAATGGTTAAATAGTATCTGCTTTGGTGCTTTTTTCCATATTTACACAAATACGTCTCAAGCCAGAAAACAACTTAGGCCTTACAACACATCTCGTGAATTCCACAACATAGCATTGTCCCATACGTTTCTGACCTACATAATTTGCATTTTAAATTCAAATCTTTAATTAAAGAATACCTTGATTTTTGCTTTCAATGAATTGTATATTTTTCTGAATATATTTGCATGATGATTTACGAAAACAGACAATCTAATAAACTGGTACATCCCAGACTTAGCGATGTCCACCACTATTTCCCGTTAGGCCTACTGGTTCATTTACAGTTTCAAACTAATTTTATGATGAAATAGTGTACAAGAGGCAGTTAATATGTATCCAGATCACCAATTCTGGTCATAAAACACAAATTGCTATTTACACAATTTTTGTAATGGAATCACATTTATTATGGATTAATTGCAAGCCCCAACAGTACGATATCAGATGTCAAGTAAATACTCTGTTCATGCTATATAATAGAGGTTGAATTTAGACACAATGATCTGGGACAAAACTATTGAATACTGTAAATCTGTGTGCAATTTTTCAGTGGAATTACGTGCATTATGGATGAACTGCATGCCACGACAGCACGATAGTGAATGGTGTTGATACCCTATTCATCATATACATCAGACAGCAATACACATATATGTGCCAATGAGTTGTTCTCTGAAAGAAAGTAAAATACTGTAAAACCCTGCTATTAACACAATCCAATTTTTCGGACCCCAATTATCACGTTATAGCGGGGTTCCACTGTAGTTGATATATGAAGCTAAAATCACTGTTTGCTATGTTTTGAAAAATTTGTTAATTAAAACAATAGCAATTTGTTAAAATGAACTTCAGTTCCGATTTTGTAGGCCTTCATATAAAAAAAATTACTTCAGTAAGTATAACAGGTATCACTCTGTCAATGGCAAGAACTTTGCCATATTTCTCTACTGTATTTAATATTGTCATCATGTCATCAGTGACATGTAGCAAGAAAAATAGGATCATTAAAAGTGTGCTGAATGTTATCTTTGTTGTGGAGCCCCAGATGGCTAATTATGTAGTCTAAATTGCTTACCTTTCCTGATCAGTGACATGTCACCTCTTTCCATTTTGCTTTGAGTTTTGGGCTTGACCATTGTGGGTATATGAGAAAGCTTGCCAGCAGCTTACCGTGGTTCGGTTGGTCTTCTTGTGGTTTTTCTTCCACCGATTATACTGGCTGCCATGTTTAGCCTATTGTGTGCTGAAAAATGGTATTAAGCCCAAAACAACAACATTTTGTTGTTCAAGTTTTTTTTTTTAATTAACATTCACTGTAAATTCTTTTCTTACATTCTTAGGTGATACAAAGAAAAAAATGAGTGATCTTGATTTTACTGATGATGAGATAAGAGAAGAGTTGTCAAAGCTTGGGTACCGTCAAGTTCCAGATTCAAGACTACAAGAATTTAAAAAAGGTGAGTTCTTTCATCCTTGAATATGAGTGTGTTTAATGTCTCCCCTCGGCCATTTTAGGATGGCGCTGTGTCTAACCTTTCTTTTCCCATGCCAAGATGGCTTTTTTGTTTCATCACATCATGTTCCTTTCCCAATAACTTGCATTTTATTAGTTGCAAATGTGCTGAATTTAATTTCCGCATTTTTTATGATCATAAGCTGCATTATATTAGTACCCAGAGAAAAGACTGTTCATTTTATAGCAGGCCTATTAACGTCACATCGAATTGCATGAAGGAGATCTTTCTTAATACAAACTGGTTGCTCATGCCAGTGTGTGCATTCACTAGACATCATATTGACATGCAGTTGAGCATATATGATTAAATGGATTATTTCTTTGCAGCCTTTGATTAGGAACAGCCATTTTTTAAAATTCTAATTGACACGCTGATTATTGTCCATTCATCTGAGAAACTTCAAGAAATATGTGATAGCAGTGCATTGAATCTGCACCTGTCAGATTTTAACAAATAGTTTCTGACAGCCTTGGATAGTTGTCATTTAATAACTTAATGATATTCGTGTAATTTATTGCTTAAAATTAAAGCTGAAAATTGAATAACAAATATGTTCTGACATGGACAAAATCAAAGGGTACTACAAATGCTACTGATTGGTAATAACATTCTTTCAAAGGCACATCTAATGAATTAGGAAACACACAGATCCTGCCCTGCAATACATTAAATCATAGTTCTTTCAAGGATTTAAAGGATGTATAAAATAAGAAATATAAGTTAAAACTAATTTAAGACATTTTTTTTATATATATGTTATCTATTTTCAAGGTAATAAATGGTTATTGTTATTATTATTGGTAAGACTATAACATTATATTGTGCATATTACTAAATATGCATTCAGTTTTCTTTCAAAACTGCTGCATGTATTTTTTGCCTTGGAAAGATGAAGAAAAGAAGAATGTTAATACTCTTGCATTGTTTGGGGTTCAAATACATATAACACATGGCATTTTTAGAATTTTACAACTTGTCTACTCCTCCCAGTTTCCTAATTTTAAGACAGTGACAGTAATAATAATAATAATAATAAGATGAAGAAGAAGAAAAAAGCCCAACAGCAACAAAACTAACAACAGCAGCAACAACAATTTACAATAAAATATGGTGCCCTATTGGTCATGAAGTAAGTTTTGGAAGGATAATTATATTCTACATAATAACTTATTATCATTTACCTACAATTTATCACTTGCAGTGACAATATATATGTTGAATACACCAAAGAAGTGTGTAAAAATGCTGTATTGTAGAATGGTTACCCTTGGAAGAGACTATTACCATATTCAAAATCCCCTGAAAGGCCAGTCATCTTTCCTGTACTCCTTATCTGGGAACAACACTGCACTGTGTCACATTGGACTAACAAATGTTATCCCATCCAATTCTTTTGCATCAATGAAATTTTCTTTTTGTTTTAAATTTGACAGATTTAGGTATCCTTATTCACCAGGAGAAGAGCAAGCTTAGTTCTGAGAATACCAGTTTGTCATCGCATACACTTCCAGACACATCCATCTCATATACAGGTAAGCACTCCTCGCACACACATACACACATATGAATCTCTGAAACAACTTTCACATTTAGTTAGTTACATTTCCCACACTCCAGATACATCAGTCTTTGTACATGTAAGCACATGTAATGTATGTACATGTATATGTCTGTTTCACAGAAACATAAACTGGGTAAGCACATGTCAGTCACTTCCACATGTATCAGTCTCATTTACAAATGAGTAGAACTTGCACACCTCCAGATACATGTTGCAAATCTCATGCATACTTTAGTACCTCTCACAGTAAACCAGGTTTACATCTATGTATTTGTCTGATATTAAGGTAAGTGCTCTCTCACTTACCTGATTTGCTTATCATACCTGAATTATGCTTTGAATACAACATCAGTGTTATGAGTTTCATCCCTATTTAAACGTATTAACTCTTTCATGAACCCAGGTGATGTTTTTTATGAAGCCCAACATTATAAGTCATCGACAGTTTGACATATATGACACCAAGTCAGTATTTGAACTGAATCATAATTTATTTTAAAGAACCAGTGGTGCCAAAGGTGACTGTCCAGCGTGAGAGAGTACCACTTGAAGAAGCCTCCCTCTCAGATAGGCAGGGATCTTCTGAGGTTCGTTCCCACTATCTTGGTCATGGCAAGGAAAATCGACTAGAGTTCAAACATGACTTTTTACGGAGACATAATATGCAACCTGACATAAGGCAAAATGACCAGTATGACATGTATGAACCTGAACTGGATCCTAATCACAGGATTGCAAGGGACTTAAGGGACGATGTCTCAGAAACTGATTCAGAGAAGAGACTTGTGAAAAGAAAAGTGTTAAGGTTAGAATTTGAATTTTCAAGATTGGAAAGTTATCATTTGTTTGTGATGTTCTGTTATGGAGAAGATTTTCTTTTATATTGATCATGAATATATTACCAGGGATTTAAATTCACCTATATACCACCTAGTTATGGATATAGGTTTTCAGATTTCAAATTGTAATATATAAACCATTTTGAGTGAGAGATAGTTTCGATTTATCAGACATATTTATAGACACATCACAGAATATAGTCGGTATGATGCTGTTAAATTTTCTTTTGAATCATGACATGAATTTTTGTTCCTATTGGTCACAAATCAAAAGGATATTTATATTTTATATCCAGTTTGACTGCAATCTAAAATGGTCTTTAAGAAAATTGTTCATCCCATTTCAGTCTAGGTGCATCCTTTTTAATTTTGCATATAAAATATGGTAAATTGGACAGATGATAAATAAAGTGGAAAGTTTGTTCATATATATATTGTGTTGAGTCCAAATGGAAACTATACAGACCCACATTTGCCTTTGCATCATGCAAAAGCAGAGCAAGGTCTATGGAGCTTTTTAAGGTAATTAGTAGAACAAACAACATGGGCACTGATTGGACAGCACATTAGTTGAGGGCAGATTATCATCTATTTTTTTTGCAGTTATATGTTGACTTATAAACATCTGTCACTAGGGACAACTCAGTATTCATTTTATTCTGTATCCATTGGAACACATTATTCCATTATCCATATATCCCATTACATTCCTAAAGAAAATGTGGTGTTGTTTCAGGGAACTTCTTACAGATATATATTTATCATTATCTGACAATTTTACTGTCCAAGCTAATTAGTAATATTCTGAAAAATAACGTGAAATTGAAACCATTGTAATTGTTATTTTAATAATGTAAGAATATATTTATAGTCTAGCAACCAGTGTTCGGATTTTAATTTCCTACGATTTCTGATCACTAAGTGGTTTGAAGTCTGAATTTAGAAACTATTTGTAAAAGTCTTTCCCTACACTTTGTTGCAAAAACACTATGATTTCTGATTGGAAAGAGATGAAGCATATGGTATTTGTGCATATATGTCACATACAAATTTTGCATAAGGAAGTTACACAGATTTATACCTTGAAATGCAAGAAAATTTGTGCTGAGACCATATTGGGTTATTTTGTTCCATCCTTTATCTGATAGATCCATAGTGCTATGATAGTTGTCAACATTTCTACAAAGAGCAACAGTTTTACCCTTGTTAAGATATTTTGGAAATATTAACTGATGCGCCTGTCCTGAAATTGTATTTTGAATTAAGTGAGTCAGGCATGTAATCCAGACCGTAAGATGCATTGCCACCATGGCTGGATTAGTACATGTAGTTAGTGATGTCATTCAAAAGGTTTAAAAATATGTTACACTGCAAAAGTATGTCAACTTTTACACCAAATGGGCACACCATATAACAATTCATAACTTTTCAATCACTGGATATGAAATTGTAATAGGTTTGATTACCAGCTTAAGGGTTACAGACTACTAGGCTACACCTTTGGTGATTGTTAGTGCCTGCATATAGACTTACAAACACAGATTAATCCCTTCTTATTCTTGAAGAGTGTTGTTGAGTTTTATCTAAAATTTTAATTTACTACTCAGTTTTCATGTGCAAGAACACATGCAATTGAAACAGTGAACAGTAACATGCATTTACATTCCTTATTTGCCTGGATTGTTTTTTTTATTTTGGAGTAAATCAAAGCAAGGTTAATTCAAATTTACAGTCAGGGACAATTCATCCCCAAATAACCCTAAATAGGAATTTAGGTAAAGGGATACAAATTGTCAATGTCTTTTTAATACACTTGAAGAAATATCACAACATTTATTTAGCTCTTGGTACTATAAAATATGTTTTATACTTTGACCTGTTTGGAAATTATGCTGATCTCCAAATGTCACAAATATTGACTACCGTATTTCATGTTTGTTTTGTACACGAAATATAATTATTAATTCCAGTGTACGAAAAATTACATGTAAAATAAATAGTTATCATTTGGTGGTACTGACCGTGTACGAAAAATAAAGGGATTGTACCTGAACAAGTTCTACGGAACACACGCTACTCGACAACCTAATGTTACAAATGTACAACGTAAACATGTATTTTCTGTCTCATTCTGCTCTCAACTCAACAATCTAATTACAGTAAAAATAAAAGTACTCAGAGATATTTGTTATTAGTGAACGAGAGAAAGAGAGAGAGGATTATGTCTCAGTGTGCATTCTCATCTGCAGTTAGAGCATATGTTGCTGTTATGTTGTGTAATGTTGGCAAAATTATTAAGATGGTTTAGTTATGGGTATTATTTATTGGTAAATTGTAGACAACGATATGAGACCACATTGTCAAGAAATTAAGTGCAACTTATACTTTTACAGCAACAATAACCTCATCAAATTGTGATAAAAAAATAAAGAACTTGAAATCACATTTTAGTTAATGCGAGCATGTGTGTGTCTGTGAGAGAGAGAGAGTGATGAAACAAAATTTTGTCAGTGTACAAGACCATATTTATTCAGGGTGGTTTTTATTTGTAGCATTTTGCAAAGAGAAAAAAGGGCTATTTTCAGTTACCTGATGATTGTGATAATCCTCATGTATTATAATCCTACTATATTCCATTATCAATAAACACTGCTAAATCAACGATTCATTCTTGTTTTAAATACAGTGTACATTGTCACGACAACCACATGGCTTTGCAGTCTTATTTACATGGTAATTAAACATGCTTAGCACTTTGGTTATTCCAGTTCAAACCAGATTGAGTGCAAGAATTGACAGAAGAGGTCAGATCAGCGAGGCTGCCAGTAATGAAACAGGGCTCTCTTTAGGGAAATTAAAATCTGTCAATGTGCTATTGAAGCCATTGTCCATACAGCAGATGTTATATATAAGGACAAGCAATCATATGCATTACTTGTTATTCAAACTCACCAATAAAGATACTACTGGGGTATATCGTAGAATAGATTTGCAATAAAATGTTAATTATATCCAAGTCAAAACAGAACAAGCACTTAAAAGATAGTATACGTATATATATATATGTATATTTGTATGCAAATCAATTTAACTGAGTCCAAGACTTTCATATTTATGATAAAAAATGACTAGGTTTTTATATTTTATGTTTGTATGAGTTTAATGAAACAATAAGACTAGTTGACCAGTGGTCTGTGGTCTTCACTTTAGCATGTACTGAGATGTATTGTAAATACTGTCACCCATTGTAATTTTCAACAGTGATAGTCATTTCAGTCCTGAAATCATTGCCCCAAAAAATGAATACTTCAGGGACTGCAGAGATTAGAAAGAACTGTCAAGAGTTGCAGTATTATTATCTGCAAAACTGACAGTGAAGTTGATTTTAATTTTTATTATATATTATAAAATTTCATTCATGAGTTAGTTAAGCTGTCATTTCTTGTAATTTGTATTGGAAATAAATTAACAGGAAGAAAAAGAAACAAAACTAAGAATCTGGTCTTTTTAAGAATAACAGGAGTTTACTTTGTGATGTCACTTTCATACATATAAGATATAAAATGATTTCCCCATTTTATTTTCTATAGCTGTATTTTTTTGTTGTGCAAGGCTGCTTGTGGTATTTATAACATTTGTTGAGTAATTTGTTTCCCAATATTTATTTGTGATATTTTTAATCATCCTTGAATCAGTCTTGTTATTCTGCTGTAAGTAATAATTATTAGAGACATGTGCAGTCATTCCCAAAATTTCAAATTCTAAGGCAAAACAATATTGCCAATGAAAATGTCTGTCCTGATTTCTTAATTAATCTTTGTATTGCTTATTCACTGGTTTTTGGTATATTTTCAGGAGAGAGAAAGATGGTTCAAAGAGAATAGATGAATCCTATACAGAAAGTGAAACAGGTGAAATTTTCATAAGAAACATGTATATCTACTCTACATTCCTAATGTGTAATTTTGACCTTGCTTTAGCTAGACAGAATTTCACAGATACTTCTCATTGACCCACATACCCACCTATGCCCATTTTGTTTGCTTTCCATGTATCCCTTTGGTATTCCCAGCTGCTTGTACAAGCAAGAAAACACCTGATAATAACTGATGCTACATATAATAACTGTGATGCTACATACATGTACATATAAGGAACTTTTAGAAAAATGTTATTCTTGAAGAAGTAGGTGGAGTTTGCTTCAAGCAAAAAAAAAGTACTAAATATGACACCTGTATGAAAATGCATCTTAAAGCTTAGAAAATGCCCTTGGTTTCAATTCTGTACAGTGTGTTGAATTAGTGGAGTGTTGGTCTCTTATAAGCAATGGTTCACAGATTCATTATCTGCCCAGGCCAGCCTGTGTTCACTGCCTTGATGTATCCTTTCAAAAGATACTTAGCTCCCATTTTTTCCAGCATGATGTAGCCTGTATTGTGTTTAAAGTGCCATTAAAATACAACCAACCAGCTAACCCACCTCCACATGAAAGAAAATATCTAGCAGGAGCACTCCATGGCACTTTCCTCTTCAGTAATGCTTTCCAGTTTGTATTTAGACAAGTACGTTACAGGTAGAAGGAAAGGTATTATGTGAACATGCTTCATGCTTCACTGTCATAATATCACATATCATTTTGATTCGATTTAGTACATTGCTTCTTAATGAGTTAACTTGTAAGTTGGAGATCTCAGGTGCACTGTATTTTTTCTGCATCTAATTGGACAATTAAAATCTTTTTCGACTTCGTAAATTATTATTCAGAGTATCCATGTTTTGAGAAATAAGTGGTGTAGTGTATATATGGAATTTGTTTAATCCATCCATCCATCATATATGTATTCATCCCACTTTGACATGTAACATGCTCCAAAATTAGGTCACTGGCACTTAATTTCCAATTTCTTTTCAAAAATTGTCTACAAGCACAGACCTATGTTAAAGATTGTTGAAATACCTTGCGAATGCCTGCCTACAAACAACTCTTACTGCATTATTTCTTTGAAATAGTAGAAATTAAAATTTAATTTTTCAGTTCGTTCATTTTTACATATTCAGCATTTCAGTCAGTTGAATCAGAAAGCAGAGTTTTGATTGGCAGACTGTATTGTATGTTGAAGTCAATAAATCACAGACAAATATGTAAGGTGAAATATCTTATTATGCAATGGAAGATTTAAGCTACAAGATGAAACAGTTTTGTGTTTGAACTGTCATGCTCACTCAACAAGTCAGAGTTATATGCTGGAGATACAAAAAGAGCTAAGAGAAAAAATCAAGGAACATATTTGGGATATGAGACAAAATTGTGACAAATCAATAGTTTGTAGAAAGTAGTCATATTAAGAATATTATGAGAGTATTTGTATTAGGAAATGTTCAAAGAGACATCTCAAAGATAGTAAATGGATAGATACTCACATTTAAGTCAGTTCCAACTGCAAACAGCATAGACCCTGATCTGCCATTGCACAATATGCTGGAATATCAGGGTCATGGTCATTTATTCTGTTAATTAATCCAGTCAGGCTGGTGTATTAGGTGACAGCATCTGTGCTTTTTGAAGTTGGATCTGACTTGTACATGACTGTATGCAGTAGATTAAACACAGAAAATCAGATGGATATAAACACCAAACGGAAAAAGTGCTAATATTATTGTAATTTGTTACCATAATGTTACAGTGGTGACACTATCACACATGTGATGCATTACCACACATATGATGACACCACCCACATGATGACATTTTACCACACACCTGACATTACTGCCCATGTGATGCTTTGCCACCAATATAATGATACCACCCACACAATGACATTACCACCTATGTGTTGCATTACCACCCACATGCCATTTTACCACTCATGTGATGCATTACCACCTACATGATGACATTTTATCACACACATGACATTTTACCACCCATGATGACATTACCACCCATGTGATGCATTGCCACCCACATGATGACATTTTACCACACACATGATGACATTACCACCCATGTGATGCATTACCACTCATATGATGACACCACCCACACAATTACATTACTACTCATGTGATGCATTAACACCCAAATGATATATTAACACCCTATGATGCATCACCACCCACATGATGACATTAACACCCACATGATAGATAGCATTGTGACAAATGACACTATATCCAAAAAGTAATTTGAAATTGGATTAGAATGACAAAGAAGAGACAATTTTGTAAGCATCTTACTGTAAAGAAAATGGTTTTAAATGTACTAAAAATTAGAACAATGTTAAAAAAGTAAACAGATTTGTGATGTTACAACTTTATGATTGGTTGAAGTTAATTCCATGGTTTACTTTTGGACAGTTTGACATAATTATAACATTGTGACTCTTCTTGTGACCAATACTGTAGCAGCAAAGTTTGATATGTTGACATCAAAACTTTTCCTGTGACCAATACTATAGCAGCAAAGTTTGAAATGTTGACATCAAAACTTTTCCTGTGACCAATACTATAGCAGCAAAGTTTGATATGTTGACATCAAAACTTTTCCTGTGACCAATACTATGGCAGCAAAGTTTGATATGTTGACATCTTAACTTTCCCTGTGATGAGTACTATAGCTGCAAAATTAGATATGTTGACATGAAAACTTTTCCTGTGACCAATACTATGGCAGCAAAGTTTGATATGTTGACATCATAACTTTTCCTGTGACCAATACTATAGCAGCAAAGTTTGAAATGTTGACATCAAAACTTTTCCTATGACCAATACTATAGCAGCAAAGTTTGATATGTTGACATCAAAACTTTTCCTGTGACCAATACTGTAGCAGTGAAGTTTGATATGTTGACATCAAAACTTTTCCTGTGACCAATACTATAGCAGCAAAGTTTGATATGTTGACATCAAAACTTTTCCTTTGACCAATACTGTAGCAGCAAAGTTTGATATGTTGACGTCGTAAATTTCCTGCGACCAATACTTTAGTACCTCAGATTGATCTCACTGTGTCACCATGATCTTCTGTGACTAATTGTGTAGCACCAATCTGATATCATTGTGACATCATGACCCTTCCTGCTACCAGTACTTTAGTACCAGTTTGATTTCATTGTGTCACCATGACTTCTTGTAACCAACACTGTAGAAACCTCAGAGCTCAATATCATAGTGACTTTTCCATTGACCAACATTGTAGCATCACAGAGAATTATATTTTATACTGTTGTATCACCATTGTTTTTCAAAGTGTGGTTTGATTAGGAGGTATGTAGTTTATTGTACAGTTGTAAAGATTTATTTTTCCCGCTTAGCTGATGCTTTGTTGGTATAGCTCACTTTGCATCAGTGAAACCAATATTAGCATTCTTCAGTCTCAAACGAGTTGTGATTAGCGGTCCAGACTTGCACACAAGGTATGTCCCTGGACAAGATACTTTTACTCTCATTGTCGTTACTCTTTATTATCAATTATGGTTCATGATTCAAGTTGTCAAATACAATACTGGTATCTCCATTTTTATATATGATGTCAAATGTCTGTCTGTTTTACAGGTAGTATAATGGATATCAATGAGAGATTACAGCAGCTAGGAATTGCAGACTCGGTAGATTTTTTTGACAGAGGAAAGTCACAGCAGTCATCCAGAGATGAGGTATAAGCTCTGATGTGAAAAGAACTACATGAATTAATTAGACAGGAATGATTAGTATAAGGAAACTAAACTATGAAGGTCACTGATGCAAGTAAAATGTCAAGAGTTTCTTTAAGTACATAACGCTGACCCAGATATATTGAATTCATATGCAACATTAAGATTCGTTACAACATAACTTCATTCATTTATCTGACAAGGGAATACATTTGATAATGTTTAAAATGATAAATTTAAATTCATTGTATGTTTCAATCACAATCCACTGTGTTGTACGCATGGAACTTATTAAATACAGATAGAGTGTTAGTTTGGATCATACAAAACCTGCATGTTTAAGCA
Source organism: Sinohyriopsis cumingii (assembly GCA_028554795.2). Classification (NCBI taxonomy): domain Eukaryota; kingdom Metazoa; phylum Mollusca; class Bivalvia; order Unionida; family Unionidae; genus Sinohyriopsis; species Sinohyriopsis cumingii. The sequence continues at coordinate 75,522,841 of CM068825.1, forward strand.
ATATATTTACATATGACATTGTTGGTACCCCTTACATACAGTGTAAAGTGTGTCCTTACATACAGTGTTAAGTGTGTGCAGTTTAATAATTTAATTATGATATGTCAGCATGTTATAACATATCATATAATGTGAATGTGATAAGCCAGTGAAATTCTTGTACAGTATTTTTATTAGGTTACAACTGTGGGAATTTTCCTTACCTCACCTTCTGGAACATTTTTCCTTTGTACTTTTATCAACAATTTGGTGGCCATCTTTAAAATTGGTTGTCCAGAGGGTATTGGAAAAAAAAGAATATTGCCAATTTATCCCACATGTGATCATTTACAAATGAAATTAAGATTATTAGTCAATGGATAGAAGGGGCATACAAGCATAAAACTTGAAGATCAGTACCTTGTACACCCACCCCCAGGACAAGTGTGGTTTAAATGTCAGTGTATGGGAGTAACTAAACTCATCTCTCTTTTGAAAACTAACAGAAAGTTATCTAGCTGCAGCATTCTTCCAAATCAAATAATACAAATATTTGGTCACAAAACATTAAATTTTGATGATTATTTTACACATTGACACCTTTATAGACTTGATTTAGTAAATTTTCTGCATCCAGTAATCATCCCTTAAGATAAACAACTGGAAAGCTACTTCAGTTGACCCAACACACTTAAGGTGGAAATAATGTAAACAGTCTCATTTTATATATATATATATATATATATATATATATATATATATATATATATATATATATATATATATAAAATCACCTACTCAAAGCAAGTGACCTATATAAAGACATCACACAGGAAATTCCATTGGTGATCCCATGTCTGTGTCAAATGTTCTTTTGATTTGGAAATAATGTTTCACTTTGAATTATCATTTGTAAATAATCTACTTATAAATGTTACAGGATATCAAATTGTGCATTATTCATTCAAGTTGCATCTTTGAATATTATTTCGTGCACAAAGCAGCATTTGAACCAGATTTTAATGAATGCCAAAATTATTTTGTTCTTCTTTCTATCAAATCTCTGCTAAAATAAAATCTTTGTAATAAAATGGGGAATGATGTAATACTAAATTTATGAAATTTGTTAAGTAATTTCCTGTTATTGCATGCCAGGGCTGCAAAAGCTGTAAATCATTGTACTCATTTCATAAATTCAGTATCACAACATTCTAACATTACCTATTTGAAATCCTAATTTTATAAGTCAAGTCCAACTGTGGACAGCATAGACCCTGATTGGCTATTGCATAATGTGCTTGCAGATCAGGGTCTTTGTTATTTGCTATATTAATTATTCTTAACAAACTGCATAGAAGTGGCCCTGAGTGGCCGAGTGGTTTAAAGCGCTCTTCATTATGGATTACTGCCATCTCACCTCTGTCTGCGTAGGTTCGAGTCTTGGATTCGGCCAGTGTGGGTATGTGAGAAAGCTTGCCAGTATCTTCACGAAGGTCAGTGGTTCTTTCCAGGGATTTCCCGGTTTCTTCCTCCACCATTAATACTGGCCACCATGTATAGCCTATCGTGTGCTGAAAAATGGCGCTTAACCCTACACTAACAACAACAAAAAGAACAACAACAAACTGCATAGATTAGATCTGCCAGCATTTTATGCAATAACAGAGCTGGGTTTTTGCATTTGCAGTTAGTCTCCACTTATAACTGAGTATATAAAGTACATGTATAGATTGTGCACAGATAGAGTATGTTACATGATAGCTCATTACATATGACATTTATGAGGCAGATTTGAATGATATATATTGGTTACGAGCCTCATAGAGCAAGGGTTGAAATTATTTGTCAAGTTCCATAAATTTCATTCGCATTGAGAACAAATGTAAGATTATAATTGTAAAAAAGTTGGATCTGATGGCAAATTGCATAGACCCTGATCTGTTAGCACATAATTAATGAGTAGATTTGTGTCTGTACAATTTGTTAGAAGTAGTCAGTAGAAGGAAGAACATAGACCCTGATCTGCTAGCACATTATATGATGGTAGATCAGTCTGTGTTGTTTGCATTTGGACTCCAGTTATATGCATATATATATATATATATATATATATATATATATATATATATATATATATATATATGTATATATATATATATAGCATTGATTACATGAAGAAAAATATTTGTTTTATTTGACAAAGCATCATTTTGCAATGAAATTATTGGGAATACATTTTGATGCCTCAACCAGATTCCTTGTGTCAGATATTATTTATAACATAACATCAGGTTTTAATACGTATAAAAAAATCTTTGCATTGTCCTAAACAACACAGTTATGAAAAAAAAGAAACAGTCTGGATAAATGACGTCTGAAAAGAGTTTTACTGTAGCAAATTATCTGGTTTGTGCATATTTTGAAACAGGTACATGTTTTCTGAAATAGAAAATGTAACAAATCCTCTTAAAATAAGCTAATGCAATTATTATTTGAAAACAAGAATTTGTGACAATTAATTGTGGAATTGGCTTGATTAACCTGTAGACCTGTACAGTCTTTTATATATATATATATTTTTAGCCACCATACAGACTGTCTCCTGATGACCCCAGACCAGCTTCAGGTATTACAAATATTTTTCATTCTTTTTTTTTTTTTGCCTTCTTAATGTATTGTCACTCCATTTATGCCTTTGCATAGTTTTCCTCTTATCAAAGAAGCTTTTCTGTCTTTGAAAAAAAATAGGTTTGAGTCTTAGGCTCAGTTAATTTGGGTATGTATCTTTCCATGGGTCAGTAGTATTTAAACCTAGGCTTTTGGGGGTTCTTCCTCTACTAGTTACCCTGGCCAACATGAATAGCTTGTCATGCACTTAAAAAATGGTTTTAAACCCAAGACAACATTAACTTTTTATTTAAAAAATGCAATTTTGTATCTAATATTGTGTATTCAGTTTTATTTGTGTGGTACTAATATTGTTATGATTTTTATGGTTGCTACAGACAGAATTTAAAGAGGCAATGAATATTAATTCATTTGTGAAGTTAATAAGACCCTTTTTCCAGTCAATGACATTCCTTTAATTTGAATAACGATAGCTTTCTTGTCAAAACTGATGCCTTCATTCTGTTAAATTTGTAATGTTAAAAAAAAACTTTGTGAAGATCGGAAGTATTCTTGAGTTGTAAAACGTTTTTGACATGGAACCTTTGAAAATTGGACTCGTCCAAAAGCAAAACATTTTCCCCCAAGTCCCATGTAGATTTAATCATTTGAGGCCTACCATATTTGTGACGCCAGTATAATAAGAACTGCTTCCTTATGACTTCTGTCTGATATTTGGAGAAGGTACATTTAAATTAGGGTAGACTTGTAAAAGCTTTTCTTTAATTATGCATCATTTGGACTTCAGTAGAGGCATTGATGTGTATCTCTTTTTGAACAACTGCCTTTCTTGGGAACCAACTTTGCATGTTTAAATGGAAAGCCATTTCATTTGATTTTTAACCAAAAATTTCTGTAACCAGTCTTGTAAGCATCATCTTTACTTTCTTTGTTTGCTTTCATAATATCTAAAATTTATTCAACATGTTGTGTAGAATTATATGCTGTCGGGGCATATTGCTCCATTCCAAAAAGTTTATTAAATTTCATATTTAATAAGCATGAGTATGAAATTCTATTATGTCTAAATGCAGTAAGTTTACCTACCTGTGGTGTTGATACAGTATGTGTTACATCATATTTTTATGTTGCAACCACATAAATACAGGTAAAACCCATAATAACACGATTCATTATAATGTGATTTTGCTTATAATGCTATAGCAGCATGGCTCCCATTTTTTAAAATTTAAGGTGCTCTCTTTTTAACAACCCAGATACATGCTGTCGGAAAAGCAGATTGTTCATATCCCTAGCAAGATTATATGATCAGGAGGTTAGTTAAAACTGATAACATTGAAATTTCATTGTATATTTTCTATGGTGAAGTTTTTTTAAAAATTTGTTCATGCAATCCCGCTTATACCGTGATGTTCATCTTTAGACCCCGAGCATCATCTTACAATGGGTTTTACCTGTAGGTAGTGAGACTTAGCAGTTTCCAGTGTTAGCAGCAAAGGTGTAGTTGGTGTCAAATCTGATTTAAATCACATTTCCACTGTCTTAGGTGAAGAACTGACAGTGACCGCTTAGGGGTCATGTTCTGATGACGTATATTATGATAATCGCTAATCTTTCAACCTGTCAGATGAAGTGTTATATCATAGTCACCAGAAAATGACCCCTAAGTGGTCACTGTCAGATCCTCACCTAGGACAGCGAAAATCTGACTTTAATCAGATTGAGCTGGGTTCAACATTTTGTTATGGTGTTAGTTAAAGTTTTCCATTTGTATGTATTTCCTAGTCCTCTTATTATATTCTCAACCTACACAGAATGCTTGCTCTTTCCTTTTACATTGGTGTCCAGTAAATCTGAAAATTTGCACTATACTTTTGGTTACAGTGTTTTCATTTGCCATTATTTCCAAAACTCCTTGATAGATTTTGTCATTCTTGGCCAGTGGCTTATGAAACCAAGGTAATTAATTATACCACATGCTTGCTGGCCCATTTTAATTTGGAGTTGATGTTACCATTGTAGAAAATATGCATTACAGTTTTGGTTCTAGCTTTTCTTTTTTTATTTTTCCTCAAGAACTTTGCTGGATATTCTTCATACTTGTCATGAATCAATATGAAGCCGTGACAATTCAGTCTGTGTTGCATGCACTTTCCTCTCTGACCTTATGGTCTAAGTCAGAGAAGTTATGTTGTATACATTTTTTTTTGTTTTGTTCCTAAACCACTCAGTGAATTTTCTTCAAACTTAGAATGAATCATTATGAAGCCTAGCCAATCCATTCTGTCATATGCTGCTCACCCCATGGATCTTGTGATCAAGTTCAGTCACAGAAAATTGGCATGAAGGTTTTGGTTTAACTTTTTCATTTGCTTATATTTACTAAAACCATTAGTGGATTTTCTTCATGCTTTGGATGAATCATTGTGAAGCTGTTTTTTGACATGCTTGCTTTAAGCTTTTAACTAAATTATTATGGTCACATGTTTTATAGCAATGCTGGGTTGTGGGATTGATATTCTGACCCTGGTCTTGTTATGATGTGCCATAATTATGCTTATACAAACAGTTGCATGTTAATATCATGTAATAAATGCACAACACTATCTTCTTTTGATAAAATAAATGTGTAACATGAATTTCACGAAGGAACATTTCAATTCATTGTGGATGAGGGGGGCACCCAAGTACATTAAAATGGAATAGCCCTTCATGAAATTATTTTATACTTGTTATTCCTCTAAAATGTGTTGTTTCCCCCAAATCCAGGTAGATTGAAATGGAATAGCCCAGATAAAATGAAAGAATAACGCATTTTCATTTACTTTAATTTTCCAGTCATTCTTCGGCAAAGTGAGCATCCTCATACTAAAAATTTACGTAAATCCGATCCAGTTGCACGATATCAGCAGTTTCGGCAGAGTTGGATGCAGCAGTTAGCACCAGGAGAGAAATTTCACAAACAATTGCGATGGAATGTTAGAGAACAGATGCTGGCACAAGATGTGGTGTATGAAAAGGTACGATTTGTAGATGTCAAAGCACAAGGAAAATAAGTATAACATTAAAATATCGTTAAGTCTAAATTTTGTAAGAACTTTAATAAAAAGGAACAAAGATATTAAGTATAATGACTTAAGATGAGGTATTTGAGAAATGATGTGTGAATGAATGGGGAAAAAAGATATAAGTTAAAATCAGTGATCATTCAGCTTGATGTTGGAGGTAAATCAGCACTTCTTTGATACTTCAACCCAGTAGAATGGAGAGTTCAAATGCATATTCACTCCTATGTTCATTCTCACTTCAGCAGCAGAAGATAAGAGAAGAAAAGCTTAGAATAATGTGTAATTAAAATGACAGACCTTGTTGAGCAAGAATAAAAAAATATTAATTCCATTAAGATTCTGAAAGATATCTGATCTATATCTTTTCTAATTCTTATAGCTTCATTCTTAAATTTGATTTTCACAACATTTTTCCCCTTTCACATCCATGTACTTGTGGTAAGGAAGAAGCCTATTGAATTTGAGGTGAAAGGTCATGATCATTGTGACTAAAAAATAAAATAAAAAAATGATTATTGTACAACATTTAAGTATTCGACCATGTAGTTTTATTCATAAATTTGATTTTCAAAATTTTTTCTTTTCCTTGCATTTGCAGTAAGGGAGAAACTTATTAAATTTGAGGTCAAGGTATACTGAGACTAAAACAAAAACAGAAATGATTTGCGTACAAAAATTTCAGAGGGTCCAAGGTGGCAAAGTGTTCTAAAGCATTCACCTTCACTGATCACTGTCATCTCACCTCTGTTCCTTGTTGATTTGAGTCTCAAGCTCAACCAATGCAGGTATGTGAAAAAGCTTACCTGTAGCTTCCTGTGGATTGGTGGTTCTTACCAGAGTTTTCCCGGGTTCTTTCTACACAAGTTATACTGGCCGCCATGTATGCCCTTCATGTGCCAAGATTGGAGATAAACCCAAACAAATTTTTTTTAATTACTTGACCATGAACCTTCAACAGGCGTTTGGAATGACTTACATGTCGTTTAATAAAGAAGCCTATTGATAATTTATTGAAAAGGTCAATGTTGCTGCGAGTGAAAAAATAAAAAGAGCTTTGGGATAAATTTTAAATTTTATGGATGACTGGCATACAAGGAGTGGAAGAGACCTTTTGATTTTAGAGTCAAAGATCAAGTCATTGTGGGTAAAAGAAAAATGGGTTTTGCAGATTAACCTTTGTTCTAGAATAAGTTCTATTAGCAAACATTGTGGCTGGCTTGTTTTTTTCTTGTTGCTGATTTTTTGGTAATAAAGAGACCTATAGATTCTTGGTCAGAGTAAGTCCAAAAAGAAAATGTTTTTTCATAGTTAGTTTAATTTAATACCACATACCTAATCCAGGTCATTGCGACCCTTTTTGTCTATCTTTTGGCAGCCATGCACTACTAGTGCCTGCAAAGACATGGAATGGGCGTACACACTTCTCCCTCGATAACTTGTGCACATTGGGGTCCAGAAACATAGATCGCACTATAAATGAGGGTGCGAGTTAACTAGGGACCTCTAAAAAATCTGCTAAAAACTTCTGGAGAACTGCGGGGGTTTGTTGGGGGTGGGACTGGGCTCTTTAATGACTGAATCCTCGTTTTATAATTGCATTGAGAATAATTGTCAATAAAGTGCTTTTTCTGATGAAGTTGTTCCTTATTCTGTATAAATTATATTTATTTTTATAATGCCCAACAGCTGAAAGATGAATAACATAATTCAAACTGGTTTCAACAACCAACCTGGTACGCGAAAACATTTGTGTATTACATCACAACAATTTGTTTTGTTGATTAGTCTGGTTCTGGGAGTGGTGTGTATAGTATTTTGCAAAACACAGAGTCAGTGAAACAGGGAACCAGACTAACTGTTGCTACACTACCAAACAAGATTCCTTTTTATTATAAAAACGCAACATTTTGTGAGACAATCATCTATGTCGAAACTCAATTTTTGAATTGTTCAGTTAGTGAGATATTGATGCTATGATTTCATTCCAAATAACAGTGAAACTTCTTATCATCCTTGAGGATATCTCTACATGCACATTCAGGAATTGTCTAAAACTATTTTCCCCATAATGGTTCATATCTGTGAAACAAAGCTCTTTATTTTATGAAGTACTCATTTTGCTTGGTTGCCTTTCTATCTTTAATCAGAGTTATGATTGAGTAGGTTAATTTAAGGTAGTTTAATTAGATTAAACACGCAATAACATTTATAACGGTGTTCGATTGATCAACTGAAATGAATTACCTGACATATGACTGGGGCTGCGGGTTCTTAAGCATGTAGGATTTGTATGCCTTTTTAACTTTTTGTTTATTCCACCTCCTTTATTTGATTCAAAAGATGTAAATAACATGATAATAGAAAAGGAGGCCCACTTTTATTTAGTGCAACAATACAACAAATGCAATATTTAAACAGCACTTAGATTCTCATAGAAACGCTCACGGACATAGCTGTTCCAGTAGATCGACACATATTACGTTTAACTACAAGAGGACACATTGCATTTATGATGATTACACTTAAAGGAACTAAAAGATTGAATTAGACCACAAATTTCAATTGATAAAAAAATTATTTAATTGGTATTTATTTATTAAAGTACTGCCTCCACTAGGTGCAGCATTTTCATTAATCAAAATTTCTTTGAGTATCATCAATTACGGTGTACTAAGAAGGTCATTTGGAAAGACAACATACCAAATTTTATGAATTCTTTTTACACTTGATATTTCATAAAATTTCCAGGTTCTATTTACTGTTTTCAATGATATAATGAGCAATGTATCAAAGTTTCTGTTGACAATTTTGATCACGATTTTCGTCAAGTTCAACAAATAGGGATCAATTTTTGGCATTTTCTGGTTTAAAAAATGGGATCCATGCCTGACCCTGCCTTATAAGCAGGTTCGTGAGTTATCAGGGTACAAGTTATTGAGGGAGTGGTGTAATGTGATATTCACAGTACTCATGTCATAGGAATACTTAGGCACAAAAAAGGTTTCCGTCAGCCAACCATCTCTGTTTTTCAATGCCAACCCTAGCACTTTTCCCCCAGGGTAGAAAAAAATAAAAATTAAAAAAATAATCCTGAAATTGAGTTTTGTATCTAGTTGAGCCAGGTTAGACCGGTACTTGAAGTGCTTAGTACATTATATAAACCAATCCTTATAATAATATATATATAATGTGTTTTTTAAAAATCCCTACCTACCTACCCTAATTTTAAAACCAGTGCAATAGGAACATATTTTTCAGAAGACCTTGTGCAAATTAGTCACATCTTTTTAGTATGTCAATTAAATGAGAGACTCTTTCATTCCATCATAGGACCTCAGAGTTTTAGTAGTAGAACGATTCATTGATTTGATTTTTCATCACACCTTACTCATTAATATCATTTGTAACTAGAAGCCAGAAGTACTTACCAATTAACGATGTATCTTCTTTAAATTTCTTTTCATTATTCAGTACCAGTACCATTAATGAAATAGCAGTCTCTTGGATTTGAAGCTAAAATCAGATATTTTCTCAAAGATTTTCAACTCAAATGTTTTGTTTCCTCTGCATTTTACATCCTATGTAAATTAAACAATATGTTTCTTGTAGATTTCAGGGATTATCTTAAAATCCTTGTTACATAAAAGTCACAGCAAACAATTGAAAAGTTTCCATTGTCGAAGTTAATCAATGCTGGTTCATACGTAAAGTGTTTAGCTGTGAAATGTTCAAGAAAATTTGATGAAAGAAAAAAATGAATTTACCTCTTTGCAAGTTGAGTCTGACATCAAACAGTGTTGACCCTGACTTGCCATTGTATAATGTGTTGGCAGATCAGGGTCTATATTGTTTGTTCTACTGTTTACTAATTATTCCTAACAAGATGCATAGACCCAGATCTGCTGGTGCATTATGTGATGGCAGATCTGAGTCTATGTAGTTTTCAGTTAGACTAAACTTTCAAGCAAGTATATATGGTAGATACTTTTACATAAATGCTCATTTCCAATGCAAATTTTTGAAACTCCATGGTTAGCAAAATGTTTATCAGTTTCACATGAATGAGAATTTCCTAGAAATTGCAAAGCATCATGGGTAAACATTTTTGGAAGACAATATGAAGCCATATTTTTGTTTACATAAGTACACATATAGTGATAACTTTCTGACCTAAATTATCTGTTAACAAGTTGGCATAGGCATTGATTTAGTTTGATTATAAGCTCTTAAGACAATTGGGAAAAAGTTTGTAAACTGCAAGTATGTGAATTTTATAGAGGAGGATCATGGTGAAACGATACATCAAGTATCTTGCTTATATAAGCTGCAACCAAGCAGACAGTGCAGAGCTTAACAGTTGATTGTAAGTTACAGCTGGTGATAGTTGAGTGTAACTTACATCTGGTGAGAGTGCTACAGCCCGAGTCAGAATGTAACATTGGGATATGTCCCATAACTACGCTGAACTTTACCTTGCACTAGTACAAATGTAATATGGTCAGTCCATTTTTTTATACAGTATTTGTTTACTTGCATATAGTCTATAATGGGTTTAGTAAAGTGGTTCAAAAAGTGATTTAATGAAACTTGTATTAGACAGAGTTGGAAATTAATTTTTTCCACTGCAAATGTTATGCTAGACACAGCATAATTTGGACTTTTCTGTTTTCAGAAACCACACAGGGTCTATATCCCCAACAGTTACAAAGTTCCATCAGACAAAAAGCGACAGGCCTTGCGATGGCAGATCAGAATGGATATGGCACAGGGCCAAATGCCTCAACATGGATTTTACCACGAGTACCACTAAAATTGCTCTTGGTCCTGTTTCCAATAGTTGTAATTTTAAAATGAGCAGTACATGCATTTTTTAAGTTTTTGGCACCTACATGTATTCACAAAAAAAAGTTATGCACAAATGGATGAAAACAACTTAGAATGGAACTTAGGAGGCCAATGAAACAAAGCAAATAATAACTGTAGTCAGATTTTGAGAGCGCAGTGGCTGGAATCTTTAGCATCAATCAAATGACTCATTTAGTACAGGCATAGACTTTTTATGCATGTGACCTTTTAGGAAAACCCAGACAAAACATGAACAATTAATAATTCAGAAAAAATAGTCATGTTTTTGAGTTTATGGAAATGAATCTGATCATGCAGGTATTGACCTAAATGAATATTTTTCTATTATAAATTTATTATAAATGAAGCACCAGGAAGTCATATCAGAATATGGCTAGAGTCTTTATGAGGAAGACATTACAAAGGTGTTGGATGATCTAGGCTTGAACCCACTTGCTGTAAATGATAAAAACTTTTTCTTGAAGCAGATATCTATAGATTTTGTTGATGATACTTAGTAACTATTTGACTTGTACCTTCATTGTAGCATCCTGATATAGAGTCTGTCTGAGAACATTAACCATTGAATATCAAGAAGGTAGACTCCTTGCCATATGGGTGGGTGTAAACATTATCAAATCAAATGTACCCAAACTTGTAAAGGTTGTTAATTGATTCTAGGATTTCTGACAAGTATGTTTTTCAGTATCACAGGAGCTTATTTTAACATCGAGTTATAGACATATTTTCATTTGGATTTAAAGAAGACCGATTACATTTTTGATTAATTAATTGCAATTACATGTGAATTACCTTAAACATTTAAATGTCTAATTAGCATATCTGTTTTTGATTGAAATTGCTTTTTCAGTTAAAATTGAGAAAGTTGAACATTGTTAGCAATCAGACCACTTCTTGTTGAGAATTGAACCCCAATAGAAAATGCCATAGAAAGACCTAGATCACAATTGTAATGAAGAATTGATGCAATTAAAAATCTTTTTTTTGTTTTACATTATGCTTTCTGACATTGACATTATATAAGTAATCTTTAGAACAGAAGACAGTGTAGAAAAATTGACAGAAAAGCTTGTAAAATATTATATGCATTTTTTCTGTGATCACATCCTTGGTTAGTTTCATTGCCACTGACTCTGGTTTTTGAACATTCTCTTTAGATGCCAGTGTGAGGTAGATCATGAATTTAATTGTTTTATGTGGCTTAATGTATGACTCCCTACCAATAGATTTTTGTTACAATTCTAGCTTGTTCTTTTAAAATGATTGGGATTTACTTTTTAGATTGTGAAATATACAGTAAATTATTTGCAATTTGTTGAACATCATTTTACTAGCTACATTTAACTTAATACCTGCATATGCCTTAATAAGTTTACATCTTGATGTAGGTAAAAACTCACCAAAAATATCCCATACTACATATATTGATCTTGGATGTCTTGCAGCAGAGAAGCAGCTGCTAAAAGCTGCCTTGAACTTATCTTCTTGAAGCTTTCCACAATTCATGGCTGACGTCTTGATGCCACTCAACTGTGTGGGTTAAATTAGTCTTAAAATCTAATATGACATATATTCCATTCGGTACAACATTAGGACTGATAGAGTGGGAATTTCACTTAAGGGGAGTTAATTCATCTACTATGTACATGCACAGTATTGTTGGAATGCACTTCAACTGCGCAAAAGTTTCCAAAATAATAATATAAAAGTGCACTTTGTGGGTTTTAAGTTGAATACAGCACATGTAAAACTCGAGTGGAGATTTGTTTATTAAGCTCAGCTTAAACTAACAGTGACATTGATATTTGGAAATAATTGTCCAGTTTACAGTATATATTCCAGCCAGATGGAAGCACTATAAACATAAGTAATTTTAAATAATAAGTAATTCAGTTCATTAATGATCTTTTGATTGGTGACAGTGCAACAGCACCAGTGAAAGTAGATGCCAAGCATTTACGCTTATTGCATATATTGACTTGTACACCATAAATGAAAGGCAGGCACAAAGTTTTGTAAAAATCTTTGTTTTGAATTTTGTTTTAAAAAGGAATGATTTGTAATACATAAAGCTTATACTTTATTGCCATTTATTCCAGAAATGCTTATTTATGACAACTTGAATTAAGGCTTTTAAATAGAAAATATCACCTTATTGTATTTTACTAAATGCCAATTATTTTCATATCAAACAAGGTCACTGACAGATTTGTATGATTTACAGAAAAGGTGTCCAAGTGCATTGTAAATTTGGTAACATTACGTTTAAAGTAAACGTTTAATAGAATTTCATGAAACTTGGAAAATCATTTCCAGTGTCATGTGGATAGTAAGACAGTGTAACTGTAGATAGCATATATGTTTTAGGTGTATATATTTTATATATTTATTGTACCACTGTAACAGAAAAGAGAAAAGCTGCAGAAATTTTTAATAAAATACAGATAGCATTCTTTGGCATAATTTTTGGTTGCTATGTACAAATTACTTAGAGAATAAAATTGATACCGAAGACGATATGGTGAAATATTGCATGAAACAGCTGGTACTGTAGTTTTCATTTATGAAATCAATACTATATAAAGATTTTTCTTGTGCTTAAATTTGGATAAAAATGTGAAGGTCTGTGCTAAGAATGAACTGACATGCTTTACATTTTTTTGGTGTCATCAGCATAATAACAACATATTTCATTTTTGGTGTTTGGTTGGTGTGGCAATGGAGAAATTTTAGAAGAAATCTTCAGCCTGATAACAGCTGCAAAACATTCTTTCACTGAATTGTAGAAAAAAAATTAAATCCATTTATATTAGTTAAAGAAAAAAGAAAGTAATTTATTTTGAGATAAAAATGTAAAAATGTTCTGATTCAAAATATAATCCCAACCACCAATTTTCCCTTCCTGAAAATTAAAGGTTCAGTCCCTATATGAAAGATGTGAAAGCGCACATCAGATTGCATTACCATATGTGCAACAGTGTATAAAAAACTGCTGCAATCGATGAAGAGTGTCTGGCACACACTGTCAAAGCGGTTGTGATTGCAAGATGTACAGCACGTGCATTGCATTTTACAGAAAATCCACTTTCCCATGGTGGACCTTTATCCTTTTCACATGGTTTCTGTCACAAACAGGGCATAGTGATCATCATAGATTGTCCATGTCATGGCTTGTAGGGGAACAGATTAAGTTTTATTGCCCCAGTCACAGCAATATAATTATATAATTGTGGATATCCACTAAATCGCTTGGAACTTACCTGTCAGCTCTGCTGCAGTATAGTGCTCTTTGTAAGTTGTACACAGTGCTGTTCAGTATTCAAAGACTTGCCCACCAAAATGCAATCACACACGTGTATTGGGAGAGATGAAAGATTTCTGAGCAAAAAATGCTGAGACTATTAAGGCTTTTCACAAAATATACAGTTTATTTATAGTAAATTTTAATGAGAGAGAAGAGATTCTGCTTTTAAACAAAGAAAAGGAAAAATAAATCACACAAGTATTAACAGATTTTATTCTGTAATTCACTTTTAAACTGTTCGTTTAACATGTTCTCACACAATGAAATATACACAGCTCAGTCCAGTATGCAACTTCTGGTAGTCCAGCTTATTCAGTACTTGCGACCAAAATATAGATGTCCATGAGACACATTTTCTAAGGAACTATTACATTTATCCTTGACCTACTGTTAGTATGCTATGGAGAATATGACACCACATTCTATAACCAACAGCTTAAAGAAATATACTTAGGATTGATGGTTTGATCATCTGATGAGCTTATATGTAATATTACAAAATGGAAGGGTGAAACTGATGAAAGGGGGTAATTGTAGGATATTATTTTCTCTGGGTCTCTATGAAAGCTAATTTATGTTGGGGATAATCACATATTTTCTCTGGATCTGCATAAGCGCAGAATTCTGATACTGAGGGATTATATCATTTTCTCTAGGTTTGTTGGTCCCTTCTATTAAATGGTATGAAAACGTGATACAGTGTATTTAACAGAAAATTACAAAGTCTGTGTCTTAATTATGAACTTGCAGTATATACTGGCACCCTTGGAGTACATTTTAAAATATTTACCAAACTTAAACATATGGAAACTGTCAAATGCAAATGGAAGCTGTTATTTTTAATTATCCAGTGCTTTATAAACATAATATGGGCTAACCAGTATATGAAAATATAAGGATTTTAGATCCACTTTTCATGAGGGCCTGTTACTTTTCAAAGGGCATGAAACTCTTCAGGCTGACACATATGTACATGGGGCAAGAGATCCATCAAAGTTCATTTAATCTTTACCTGTGTAGTATAAAAATTATGTGTACTGATATAAATCTTGTGACTCATTTATGTGATAAAAGAATGATAGAAAGACACAAAATGAGAAAGAATTATTTCATATGCCTGGAAATGGAGACCAAACAATGATGCTTTTATCCTTGCTTGACCCCAATAAAATCATGAAATGTGGCTAGATTTATGCTTCATTTGCAGCCAAAAAATATAATTCTAACATAACAAAATGTTAACACTTTGCAATTTCTATTACAAAAACCTGATAAGGTAATTCTAAATATTATATCAGCATGCCTACCGAATGTAATTTTACCTATTCAAGGATGTAATAAGACTTACAAGATTTTCACAAAATAGTCAACATTGCAAAAAAAAAAGTACACAAGATGGACAAAAATTCAAAACCTATCAAGTCATCAAAACATTCTAAGAAAGACAACTACTAAATCTTATTTGTCTAGGCCAAGTGGTTTCTAAGCAATTATGACAATAAAGTGTTCTTTTTATTGGCCTACATGTATACACAACATGAAATTTAATCAGTGTGGCTGAGTGGTCTGAAGTGCTTGCCTTGACTGATCACTGTCTAATAACCTCTGTCTGTGTGTTAGAGTCTAGAGATTGGCCACTGTGAATATGTGAAAAAGCTTGCCAGTAGTTTCCCATGGGTCTGTGGATCTTTCTGAGCTTTTTTTCCTCCATCAGTTTAATTGGTTGCCACATTTAGCCAACCATGTCCTGAAAATTGGCATTAAGCCCACAACTACAACATGAGCTTAAAAGCAGGCCTTTTAAATTTCTTAGGTTTCAGTATCTGTGTAGCCAATCCTGGACAGATAGAGAGATATATAGGTATGTACACATGAATAAAAAAAAAATGGCTGGACCAACAGCAGTTAATCACACTGCACCTTTATTGGGAATATAAAAATAATATAAAAAAGCATGCTTGTAAATATTTTACTTCTAAAAACAAATTGTCAAGTCTGGTTGCTGTTACTTTCAAAAAGTTTATCACACTCTTTCTCAAGAAGTCCTTTAAATACTTGATAACGATGATTAAGACCAGATTGTACATGGAGTTTGAGTTTTGTTCCAAGAGCTCCATCTTTGCTGGGGCTGCCGTAGAACACTCGCTGAATTCTGGAATGAACTAATGCCATGGCACACCTGGAAAGAAAGAATCCACATGCAAATCGTTACCTATCTTGCATATCAGTAGGTTGGTACTTAACTTGTCCAAATAACCAAACAATTATGCTCTGAAAAATACTGACATGTATAATTATAAATCCAGTCTATGGCTTCATTAATAAATATCCATAGCTGCCAACCCCTGACTACAAAAATACTGACTGCTTATGACAAAACTACTGATTTTCAGGAAGAAATACTGATTTTTAATATTTTACTGCATATGTAACTATTTACAACCATCGCTAAAGTAGGTCAGTAAGTTAATTATTTAATGTCAAAGATGCACGTGTTGTACTCTTGTACCTTCTGAGTAAGTCATCAGACACCGGATGTTTATATGAGCCTTTTCCACACCTTGTCTTTTCAATCATTATAGATTCCAATGTACCATCTTTCATGGATGATCTGAATTGTTTGCGATTTTCTTTTTACTGAACTAAAAATCCTCTCACAATCAGCATTAGAGTGTGGTAAAGAAAGAAGTCCTAACGTAAAATAACTCGGATTATCATAAAGAAAGTCTCCGCATGAATTCTTCATCTTTGACATCACAATCCACAGTCCATCAACACTATCGCAGGAGAGTATTGTTTCAGTCAGGGAGCTGATTTGGTATGTGGTAAACTGTCCTCTAAGCTTGTAGTGAGGTATGAGGCAAACTGCTCTAAGCTTGTCCTGAGGTACGAGGCAAACCATGCTCTAAGCTTGTCCTGAGCATCAGAAGATTCATCATCTTTTTTCAGCAGTAACAAGGAAAATTTCTTGAGAAAGAACCTGATGTCTGCAAAAGAGACCTCCAACCTTGAGCTAATATTTTCAACTTGGGCATGTGTCAGAACCTCATCCTTTAAGGGGAATTTCTTTTGCATATAGGTGCAAGCATTTATGAAATATCTCTTCACAGTACTGAAAAAGTTCTCTCAATGCCTGGTGCTTAAGGCTTCCAAAGTCTCATACACACTGTCTCAACATTCAAATCCTCATTTTTCATGATATTTTCATCGTTGAAATCAAGGGGTAGTGATGTCATTTGTCCCAACTATGACTGCATGCTTAATAAATCTGTACACCAGGTCTTTGAAAAGATTCGTCAGACAATCTTGTGATATATGAATTTGTGGAGAACTGCCCTGTAATAGCACATTGCTAACCTCAAACATAGGAATTACTGACTTAAGGAAAAGTGGATATGCAACTGTCTCCTTGTTGATCAATCGTTCATATATTGACAAAATCCCTGGTTTCCCAATGGCTGAGGTTTCATCTTCTTTGATGATGTCTCTTTGCCACATTTTTGCTGGCCATGATTGTCAGCTTGAGGTTTCAGAGTCAACTTTTGTGATGAAGTTGACTTGGTGTCATAAGACAGTGCACATGTGACTATCCCATTTGAACCACCATCTACAGCAACTTTAGGTATCTTGTACAATTTCATTGGGCTACTAGATAAACATTTCTGAAGTGATTAATTCTGTGCTGGAAGAGGTTTCTTGGGTTTCTTTCCTACTGAAAGCACAGAGGTGGTGGTAGAAGTACTTGGCTTGGATTTCTGCTTTGCTTGGAGATGGACACTTGCCTCAGCTTTGAAGAAAGCTATGAGAGGTTCCCATTGTTCCATTAACCTGTTAATGCATGGGCCAAGTGACAGCCATCTGGTACACATGTTTTAAAATTTTATGCACTTTGATTTTGTACAGGCTTTTTAACTCTTTGAATCTGTGAGCTCTCTTGGCACTTTTATCGACGTAATAGAAAATGTCAATTAGCAGTTCATCCATTCTTAAAGCATCAGCTGCCTTTAGTGCAGCCAAGTTGATACAATGGCAATAATATCTGGTTGCTTCCTTCCGATAAAAAAAATGACCCATTTCTTGTTACCCATCATTACTGATGCATTATTAGATACAAATCCAATGACATTTGCCCATGGTATGCCCAACTGCAACAGTTCATTGCTTATCATATCGAAGATATTTTCCCCAGTTGATGTACAACCAGGTTTGTTCAATGAAGTCATCATATCTACAGTTAATATAATGACTTTCACGATCTGAGTGTGATAATGGGGTAAATAAACGAGTTTCAGTATTTCCATATCAACCTGTTAAAGAAACTTTACACCTTTACACACCATTAATACTGGCCGCCATGTATAGCCTATCTTGTGCTGAAAAATGGCGTTAGGCCCTACAACAACAACTTACACCTTTACAAATAATAAATGGAGCAACTGCAAACTTGTATCATATAATTACAAGCATGATTTTACAAAAATCACAGGCTACAAATGTTTCTTTTGGTTAACACAAATAAAACTGGAGTGGAAGTTATCTTATTAAGTTACTTGAGTTTTTTTTGCATATTTCTTTTTATTGAGATCATTATGATTTGGTTGTATGCAGAGCTTCCTCTTAACCTAAGAATATACTACGTACACAATTATTTCCATGTTTCCATATATGGAATTAGCAGAATGTGGAAAATTGTCCAAGCAATCACTGAGAAATTAGATATTTAGTTACTGGTTTGCTCATCTGAATTAAAGAGTAAAAAATGTGCTAAATTCATTTGTTGGGTGCACAAACCCTACAATGGCATGTCTTGGCTGAAACACTGCCACTGGTGATTTTAATGATTCCAAATGCCTATATATAAGAATTCAGAGCAAGAGTACTACAGGACATGGAGAGTTGCCTGCAAAACTATACATTATGACACACTATATGTTTTAGAATGATAAACTTTTTTCAACATTACCGTGTTCTTCATGCGCAAAAAGTTTTCAAGACTAAACATCACACTTGTGAACTGCCCATCTCCATCCATCTACAAATAACTGTCAGTCAGTGATAATTAAAAACTGCAATCGACTGTTAACTAGTCTCAAACCAGGATATTTGTGAATCATTAATAACTGCACCTTAAGTGTTTGGCTTATATGACACGGAGAAATTGTATTTTTAACTGTACAACAGAAATATGAATAACTTTATTTCATACCATTCATTTTTTAAAAAAATAACATCTGATTTTCACGAACTTTTCACTGTAAACAGAAAATTACTCAATTCCCAAAGATAAAACATTTAATAAATGCTTTGCTCACAAGTAAGAACTCGGGCAATTTATTAATAGATTAAAACGGGCATTTGCTATAAATCAATAGGTTTATCTATGCACATCAGGTAAATAAACTAAGCGAAATTTCACGGTTGAGATATTTACAAAAATTTAATGACTACTAAACAATGATTTACAGTATGACTATTAATTCACACTCCTACAAACATATAGATGAACACAAGTAGCCTTACATAACACAAGGTTCCCTAGTCACAAACAGGTCATATCCAGTGCAGAGGTATGGAAGTGAGGAGTCATTATCTCCTCTGTTTGACTGCATGGCAGGCACTGAATAGAGGTCACAATCTGAAATGCAAGTAAATGACACTGTGAAAGAGGCAAGGATACAATTTTCCATACACACTGAATCACTGTCTTTCATGCAGTGCAAAATGGAAGTGTTTTGAACTAATAAGCAAATTTACCATTTCCATTCATTTCTCCCCATGGGCTTAAACTGACTAGAAAAACGGTGTATATCTGAAGACCAATGGACTGATAAAAGAATAGACCATTATAAGATCAGAAATGGGAGTCTATAAAATGGACACATGAACATGAAATAAGGGGAGGTAAAGTAGTACCCTTCACTTGCTTTCATAGTAATGTACTAAAGATCATAAATTTGTGGAATAAGTGAGATTTTTAATATTTCTTTTATTAAGATGTGCATAAATTTTGAGTGATCCAATATACAGAGGCAAGCCATACTGAACTAAGGGAAGCAACTCCAACTACACTCATGAAGACAGGCAGCTGTATTCATAGTGTTTACCTGCACATCAGCACAATCCTGACTATTGCGTGTTGAGTAAAGTTAGTACAAATAGTAAAGGTACATGAAGGGAATAAGAATGAGGTTCTCTTTATTCTTCATCTTTGATCATTTCATCAGGTAAAATAATACCCTGTCCAAATTTCCACATGCCTCCACCTTGTGACCTTGCCACAAGGTCAATGCAGATCATGACTGCATGGTGCAAAGGGTGGTTGCCATGGCGATCATCATGTGATTTGGCTATTACCATGTCTGTGCTGGGATCAACGATAACTGCACCAATGGGCTCCTAAAATTAAAAAAAAATACCAAAGTAATGAAAAACATGCTCTTTACACACAACAGTGCTGTGGACGTATTAATTATTTTCATTAAATGTTTTGCTTCTATGTTAGTATGTACAATATCAAATTACTATTGCTACTGTTGAATAAGTGTGTGTAAGCATGTGTGTGTGTGTAAGCATGTGTGTGTGTGTGTGTATGCATGTGTAAAATGTGTGTATGCACATGTGCATGCGCTGCATTCCCTGTATATAAGGCTCTTCATACACCATTCCTGTTATAGGGCAGGTATGTCATGGGATCAATTTCAACATATAATAGAAAAATTATATGTGTGTACATCTTTATAAGACAGTCCCAGTTTCACTATAAAGAGGTATACTATATGATTCATGACAGCATTATAATGAATACTCTATGTGTGTGTGTCACATGTTTGTATGTATGTATGTGAATGAGTGTAGGTGTTAAATCATCACTGTTATCACACTATTACACACACTATATGAAATATGTTAAGTCTTCAAATACAAACAATGCATACAAAACCTGAAAGCAAGATAATGTTTAAAACTGTAGAATTGTAAACCCATATAAACAGCCAAAATTGTTTTAATAGACCAGTCACCTTTGTACCAATGAAACAAAGACAACCTGAGAGATGAAGAACATTACTACAATCAAAATACTATATTTGGAGTTGAAAACCACAGATTAACTGCTATTTTTCATGTCTGTTATCTAATTTTGAAACAGTTTCAGATATAAAGAAGAATGTATAGCATACCTGAAAGTTATATGTAAGATACTAAGAAAATCCTATAACATACATCAAACTTCTTTGACAGATACTAATAAAAAGTATAGTATACCCAAAGCTTGCCTGACAGATACTAAGAAAAAGTAAAGTATACCTGAAACATATCTGACAAGTATAAACAGAAACCTTGTATATCTGGGACCATTTGCAGTCATCACTGACCATTCGAAAATGGCGCTATTCTATTGAAACATACATGGTACCCAGGGAAGGCAGTTTTGTAAAATCATATGTCAAGGTACTCTTATTACTAAAAGACTTCACAAAAAAAATGATAAAGAATTCTCATTTGCATATATGGGTGACTAAATACACATTAAGAGTGCCTTCTCTGGATCCAATGTAAATTTACTGGAACAGCCCTAAATTTACAGGACATTTTAAGAGCAAAGAATAAGGAGGACGGGTGAATCTGGCTGTTCCGATTGGTACAATATTATACTCTCACTAGTTGACCCATAGAGCAAAATATTTGCAAAGAAGGAATCTAATACCAGTGATACCCATAATACTTTACTGAAAATTACCCACAATGACTTGCAAAAATGGCAGATTGGTACATAAGTTTTCACATCAGGTGTCGTCTTCCATAAATTCTACATAAATAGAATTAACATTCATTTACTTGCTACAAATTAAAGCGCTGATTTTGTCAGGGGTTGTATTATCAGTTTAATTTGTTGAAGTATATTTTAAGAAAATTGGAAGGGTATACCTATTAGATCATGCTGAAATGGAGTATGCTGAAATGGAATATAATATAAGAATAATAAAAGGTTTACTATGTGCAAATTTCTGCATACAGCAAACCATCTATAATCAATAGTGGATCCTATAGAGGACAGTCATTTTTGGGATAGTTTGAAACTGGTTGTAATATAAAGATGTCAGATATGTGGAGGTGTATATTATTTGGCGGTTATATTATTTGGAAAGTAACAGATTGGGTCTTTGAAAAGGTGGGTCTTTGAAAAGGTGGCTGTATTTTTAAGGGTGCATATTACACTGATGTGGCTTTTAGTGAAGTTCTGATGGTATTCATACATGATCAGGTGCCATATATATTCTACACATCGATTTGCTCCTAAGAGATTTTACATAAATAAAATTCTGTACTTCAAAAAATTCTGACATTAAGAGTACAGCTATTGTCACTAAAGCATACATGTCAAATGTACTAACCAGGATCAATCATGTGAGAACACAGGTTAATCTGTCATTTTAAACTACCACCCAAATAACAAAAGGTCAAAGACATTGATTTACCTTAGACAAAACCTTTGCATTTTTGGCATATTCTACTGCCGTCATCATGTGCCGTTCAAACCTGTTAGTTTCCTCCTTGCTGAAGTAATTACCACTTAGAAGGCTGGCAATACTGTAAATTCAAATAACAGTGAAATCATTTAATTTCGGGGGTGGAGTGTAATTTCATGACTTCTTAGAGTACTGGAGTTCTTTCTAAAGGTAAAGCTCCATTAGATGCAAAGTGGAAAGAGTCAAGGGCAGACTCAATCATGGGTCAAAGAGTCAAGGGCAGACTTTCATCATAGGTCACTGATTCAAGGGCAGACTTTCATTATGGGTCATAGAGTCAAGGGAAAACTTTCATTATGGGTCATACAGTCATGGGCAGACTTTCATCATAGGTCATTGATTCAAGGGCAGACTTTCATTATGGGTCATAGAGTCATGGGCAGACTTTCATCATAGGTCACTGATTCAAGGGCAGACTTTCATTATGGGTCATAGAGTCATGGGCAGACTTTCATCATAGGTCATTAATTCAAGGGCAGACTTTCATTATGGGTCATAGAGTCATGGGAAGACTTTCATTATGGGTCACAGAGTCAAGGGCAGGCATTCATTATGGGTCACAGAGTCATGGGCAGACTTTCATCATAGGTCATTAATTCAAGGGAAGACTTTCATTATGGGTCATAGAGTCAAGAGCAGGCATTCATTATGGGTCACAGAGCCATGGGCAGACTTTCATTATGGGTCAATGAGTCAATGACAGACTCTCAAGTGATGAAACATGAATTTTGCTTTGATGAATCTGACTCAAGAGAAAATAATAAAGTATAGATTGGAAAAATGTAGCAGAGACTGAGTGAAATGTCACCAGTTCTACACTCCGAATATACCTCCCCGTTTGTTTGTACCCCCCTTCCAGTTTAAAAGACGAAAAGCACAAATGAGTTAAAGATGCACAGTACTTAGTTCATTTAGTGATTTATAATTTCAAACCTGATTATGCCCAGGTTGGACCCTAACATCATTATTGTCTGTGCATTTCATTCCAAATGAAAGTTTTCAGTGTAAAAGATGACCTGTTCGCCAGCAATTTCCATTTCTTGGACAAGTCTATTTTCAGCAATGGGGTGTGTGCACGACTACATGCGTATGTATGTAGGAGAAAAAAACTGTCGTCTGCTTCCGATATTTACAATGTCGAATGCAGGAAAGGAATACAATGACAATTAAAAATTTCCTTTCACGTAGATTTAACAAGCAATGTAATTTCTATGTACATGTGTGCAAAGGATATAAGTCAAAACTCTCAACATTATGGTAATTTACGGAATTATCTGGCAGTTACCAAATAGGATGAACTACAACACAATGCTGTCTGAGGAAATCAACTTGCCCAAAGTGCATGCAACATGGCGCTTTGTTGGTATGGAAAGTCCACTAAGCATGAAATGCGCAGAGAATGCCAGTGTTAGGGCCACTGATCACATTCAGGTTAGAAATTATAAGTCAGTGAATGAATTGACTAAGTGTACTTTTTATCACATTAAAGATTACTGTTATTGAAATCGGCAGGGGGTACAAACAAACTGGGAGGTATAGTCAGACTATAGGTAAACTTTGGAATAATATGGAATACAATGTATTGGTTTCCACTTCCAATTTGCACTGGTCAGAAAAAGCTTTCTGTATAGGATAGCATGGACATATCTATGTGGTCATAAGCTAAATACAAATACTTAACAGATGTCAGTAAAGCAATAAATGTAGGTCACAGTGACCTTTAGCTCTAAGAATGTAATACCAGCAGAGATGCATCCAAGTACCAAGTTTCATGATTCAAACATGAACAACGCCCAATAAATGAACTTAAGCACAAAATCCCAACAAAGTCACTCAAGCATGAAATACAGGTCACACATACCTGTTTTGCAATATAAGTGAAGTACTTATCAAGATGCATCCCCTTTATTTTATTCTAGGTGGGATAGTATGCACAGAGCATGTAAAAAAAAACCTCATGTGATCATGAGACAAATGTCAAACCTGAACCAAAGTCAGCTAAAGATGAAATACAGGTCTTGATGAGTGACTTTAGTTCAAACAGTGTGGTACTAAGAAGCATATTGTCATCAATTTCATGAACATCAAATACAAAACTTACGTCAGTGACATATAAAAAAATACATATCTACTTTCATAACGAGGGAGGTATGCTTGCCAAGTTTCATGATTCTAGATATTATAGTATATACACAGCATGCAAAAGTGTATGGCTTTTATGAGGTAATTGCAAAAACTAAACCAGAACCAGTAAATGTGAAATGTAGGTCACACTGATATTATTTGCATGAATGTGGTGCTAACTGTAATGTATACAATCAGTGAGTTTAATGTAGCAGTTAAAAGACACGAAGTATGGGTCACAGTGACCTATTTATAGTGCATGTCAAGATGCATACCCTAACCAAGGTAGAACAATATGTACACTGGGTGCAAAAAACCAGTATGGTCATGAGCTCAGTGCAAAAACGTAACCAAAAGCAGGAAAATTTGCAGTGTAGTTCTAACTGACCTCCTATTATTGTAAGGGTGTGTTAATTAACAGAGGTACATACAGTCATAAATTTTGATAATTTTAGCATGAACAGAGCTCGAGAAAAAAACTTAATACACAAAATGTAACCAAAGTCATTGAAGTGAAATATGGGCCACAGTGACCAACTTTTGTGATAAAGGTGAAGTACTCATTGATTTGAAAAAGGGATAATATTTCTGAAATTAAAGATTCAAACAAATTCAAGTTTGTTAAAGTATAGTGAATGTTATAATATCTTAGAGGGATAAAACTTGTAATAGTGACTGTATGCCTGCCCCATATATATTAGTCTCATAGTCCTCTCTGACGATATCTTAAATCATTTTGCAAAAACCTTTCATCTTCTTTTAGTCACAGAGACCCAGACTTTTGACCATTTCAGGCCAAAATCACCAGGCTTCTTCAATGCCACAAGTGCAAGATATCCACAAATTTTGGTCCAGATTTGTGATGTAGAACTGATGTCATTGTGCAGAAACCCTTCTTCTTTGATTCAGTGACACTGACCTCTCACCTTTTGACCCCAAAATCAAAGGGCTTCACCCGGAGTGGAAGTCATCCTCAAAGTTTGGCTAAGTTATTTCATTTAGAACTAATGTTATTATGTGGATGACATTTTTATTCTTGCATTCACAGTGACATTGACCTCTCACCTTTTGACCCCAAAATCAATGGACTTCAACAGCTTCTTCACACTGAGTGAAAGTCATCCTCAAAGACTGGCTGAGGTATTTTATGTTGAACTAGTGTTATTCTGTGGATAATCGTTTTTACTCTTTCAGTCACAGTGATTATGACCTTTGACCTTTTGACTCCATAATCAATAGTTTTTTTCCTTATATTAAGTGCAAGCCTTTCACAAAATCAAAAGTAATATACAGTAAAACCTGTTATGAGAGACCGCCCCTTCTTCCAACCAAAAGTGGTCTCTCAAGACAGGTGGTCTCTCATAAGAGGTGTATGAAAATGGACTGGTTTTCAGGGTCAATAGTTAGCATTGCTGAAAAATAAATAATACCGATACTCACTGTACATGTATCATATCCTTTATTCATAAATCTTGTTAAATATTGCATGCATTCCTCTCAAAATATCTTTATATAATAAAGATATACATCTATCAAACAACGAGAATAAAATTTATATTTCAACATCACATTAATATGTACAAAAAATGAACAGTTAGATATGATGTACATGTACTCCTTGCAACACAAAACCATCCCCATACTCGCTCGTTCAGATCTCTGTAAACTGTCCGTCGTGCCATGGCATATTTCCTCTGTGCTTGTGCACCTTTCTGCCATTCGTTTCTAATGGACTTCTTGTCTTTGATTACATTTTGAACTTGCGTTTTACCGACGCTTAAGCTGACTGCTATTTTGCAAGTGGTCTCGCCTTTTCATTTCTTTCAATGACATTAATCCTTTCTTCCAGTGTTAAAATTTTTCTTTTTTTCAGCGGAGATTCTGCCATTGTTATTAGTGTTGATGTTATAAAGACTATCAGTTTTGATCAGGTTTTGGGGAAATGTGGAATAAATATATATTATGTACCAATGAATGAAACCAAAAGACATAATTAACTCATCAAGAAACAATACATTTATTCTGAGACGAAGTTTAAATCAACAGCGTTATAGCTCGATAAACAAATGTTCCGACCATCTGCACCCAGGTAAACAGATGGTGGCTTGGTGAAACACTAACAAAAGAAATAAAAAATAATTTTAAAAAAATCTGGAAATGATTCCCACTTACTAGTATTAAAGACAATGAGCTCATTCACCCTCCAGGCATTATGGATTACCTGGAAAGACAAACGACGTACTCAAACCTACACTGAAGCCCTTTCAAACGATTTCTCACTGGGACATAAGGGCTACCGGCGTTTTGTGAGTTTTCATAAAGATAAAGAAAAAATACAAACTTCTAAATTGACTGCGTATATCCATCATTACTCCCTTTGATGTTACTCTTACTGGCTATTCACATGACTTCGGCACTACAATGGTGGTTAGTGACATGTACTTTAGTCTGGTTTACTGCAGTTTACAAATGACACCGTACACTGGAGTTGTAAATTTCACAAAACTGGTACTGTAGCAAGACAAATTCTTTTTAAATACTTTATTAGAGCAATCTTTGCTATTTATGCAGTCTTTGTTACAAAGGTTTAAATGATGGTTAGACGTGTTTATCCTGATATATGGTTGTTCAACTATAGTGTTACTTAATGTGCACTTTGTTTGCATACTACATTTATCCCAAGCTCTAGTGTTTACAAAGGATCAAGTTAAGGTCAGTGGTGTCAATCTGTTTTGATTTTTTGGTGATGCGGTCGTTCATAGCAGTGTCAAAATGCATATTTTGCCAAGAAATCGCGGTCGTTGGTCGCGTTCAGCAGGTGGTCGTTCATAACAGAGCGTTTATATAGTAAAATCGATCCGTGCATTACGATTGTGATCGGAAATGACAGGTGGTCGCTCATAGCAGAGGTCGCTCATGACAGGTTTTACTGTAAGTTATTTACAAAATCAGTCTCATGACTTTTGAGTGATATGCACTTCAGTTGCCATCACAAAACTTCCAGATAGAAATTATTGCTCACTGTGGCGGTTAGATGATTAAACTGGGTTAAGAAATGTGGACATCAGGAAAAAAAATTCCCATACATGTGCTTTCGTTGCGCCATGATAGTGTGCAACATTCAATACTGGATCATGCCTCATCATCTGAAAATATCCATGTACTTTAACACCATTTTTGCTGAATGTATTTCTTGGGTCCATGATTCAATATTATTAATGCCCAGTATAATGAGAATCTATCAAGAGTTATAAGAATAATTAGGAAATTAAAAGCTTTAAAAAACCTTAATGCATATTTTCCATGACTGGAACCTTGACCCAAAGGAAAGGGTTTAGTGAGAATGTCACAGAATGAATTGTCTTAGTTTCCTAATGATTCATGCCAAGTATGACGATAATCTAAGGAGCTTAGGAACTTTATGCAAATGAAACATTTCAAACAAGCCATAACTGTTGCTGCCATCACCATGAAAGTGACTGCTATGTCTCAGTTCCCGCTAACATGGGCTTGACATTTACACTCTGATATGATCCAACCGTCTGATCCCTTTTGTCTAATGTCTTATGGCACTATAAAGATTAAATAGCATCTAGAGTCAACGCAAATAATGACCTGCAGATATGAAATAGATGCTACTATGTATGATCAACATTATAACAGTGCAAATATTTAAGCATTTACTTTAGTCACAGTCAATTAAATCAGACTATACATAAACTCAACACACATTTGTCCGAAATAAAAGAAAGGGAGATAAGCTGCACATCTGCACAGAGATTGTATCAATACGTGTATACCAAAACATCTTACTCACTACTTGTCCTCATGGAAGCTGACAGGCCAGTACTGAATGGCCTCTAGATATTGCTGTCTAGTCAGAGGTGGATATCGAGGAACTGAAACACGGTATGGAGTGCTGAGCATGCTTTCCTCGCCAATGTCAAGATTCTTAAATGCCTCCTCATCTGCATCATCTACTGGACAGACTATAATTTGCAGAAGTGCATCTAAATCAGAAAAGGAGATCATGTTCACGCAAACAAAAATTGCACAGCTATAATGACTTTCTTGTTTGAAGCACGCAGGCTGCAACATGATTTTATAGAGGAATGGAGGGCTATAAATACATTTTGAACTGACCATGATTCCATTTGAAATAAATATTTTTGAGGCTTATTAAGACCTACCAGATATACTCACATATGAGTCCAACTGTAATCAACACAGACTCAGATCTGCCATTGCATAATGCACTAGCAGAGCTGGGTCTACATTGTTGGTTATACAGATTACTCCTAACAAACTGCATAGATCCACCACCGTCATGAATTCCCATTACTGCTTTTTGTCTTAATATATTTGTAATAATGTAGCCATAAAGTTTCTCCTCTTCATTGTTAGTTTTGTCACTCAAAGTTATATAGTGGTAAAAGTAAAATGGTGTGGTCGGGTATGACATTACAGTAAGACATTCCAGAATATGGGGTGAGGGGAGCAGTACCTTACCAGTAAGAGTTAAAATGTACTTGCACTCATGCACTAGAGCCAACAAATCAGTTGGGATAGAGCAACAACAAAAAAAGAGAGAGACAGTTGTTGTTCTAGGGTTTAACGTCATTTTTCAGCACAAGATAGGTTATACATGGCGGCCAGAATAACTGGTGGAGGAAGAACCCTGGAAAACCCCAGGAAGAACCACCGACCCATGAGAAGCTACTGGCAAGCTTTCTCACGTACCAATGTTAGCTGAGCCTGAGACTCGAACCCACGCAGACAGCGGTGAGATGGCAGTGATCTGGAATGGTGAGCACTTTAGACCATTCGGGGCCCCAGAGAGAGACAGAGAGAGAACTTTATTTTAATGATACTGGACACATAACAGACACATTTATAAATACAACAACTTAGTGTTAGTCTTACCAATAATGAGAATGAGATAGTACATGATAAGCCTGATATAACCTGTAGTGACAAGTAAAGCAGACTGCTTACAGGGAACCGATATGATTCAATAGGATCTAATTATTTTCTGCTGACAATGAGATATCCTAAAACAAAACTGACATGAAATGCTAGCTTTAATGATGTTCCAAGAAAAATTCAGTAAGAAACTATTCCAATTATTGTGGACCACAAATAGCATTGACCCAGATCTGGCAGCCCATTATTGGCTACCTGATCAAAGTCTATGCTGTATGTTATTAATAAGAGCATCTGCTAAGTCTTGTGCCCCAAACACAGGAGCTACTAGAATGCTGGATCTGGGCAACCATTTACTGATATCAGATAGCCCAGTGGGATACTATATCATATCATGAATTTCAACATGTCTATAAAACTAGTTTAACAAAGGATACTAATGACATGTGAAAGTAGAAAGCTTGAAGCTGATAGTAAGATATTAAAATGCCTAGTCTTCTTAGGGCTACTGAATTTAAGATGGGCTACCAGGTTCTTTTCCTTGTTACCCAATGAACAACTATTTGATTTAGAAATTTATAAGACCCTGCTAAAATCATACACCAGTGATGACACTGATCTGCCAGTGCATTAAACAACAACAAATCTGAGTACACACTGTTCACAGTGAATAAGTGAATACTCTACAGTATCATATACTGTAATATTTGTCCTTTTGACAACACAGCTGGTGAGAGAACATAAAAGGTAATTGGACAATATTTTCCAATATATATCACCATCCAATGACATGAATCTACCATAAGGACACATTGTTTGACATTATGATGTGATAGATTTTAGCATTATGCAGTCACCAAATTATAAATGACATTAAATAAAGAATAAAAGAACATATTATTTTAATATCTATATATTTTTCTTCAAACTAACGTTAAGGCAACTGATGCTAATTATAAAATAGAGTACTAAATACAAGTTAATGTATGTGCACTGTCTTAATATTTTAATGTGGGCTTGTTCTGCTACAGCCAACAAGCTGCCACACAACTCATCTATCGAGTGCTTGAGATATCAGACAGTACACACACAAATATTTCTCAGTTTGCATTAGTCAACATTCTTACAAAGACCCATTATTGAAGTGGGTGGGGGTAGCGTGTATGCAAGTCTAACAGGTTTTTGTTTCCTACCTCATCTACTTCAACAGCAGTATCTTTAAGTGAGTCTCAACACAATACAAACCTTTGGCCTTTGACGATTTTATTCTTTTCAAGTGAGACAAATTTTCAAGTGGAAAATCATTAGAAAACTTCCTGAAAGGAAAAACAAGGTAGGAGTATAAACTTTAGTTCACAAGGCATTTTGAGCTTTAATAAGTAACATTTTAAAAATGGAGGTGAAAAGCTAAGCCTTTTTAAAGATGCAAGTCTGGTACATGTACAAAAGAAACTGTGCACCCAGTGATGAAACTGATTTTGGATCAGAAACTGATAGTCATGGGAGACAAAGTTTTGACTCTCTACACAGAGACCTCAATAAGGACATGGCTACAGAATTAAATATAATGCATGAATCCTGTGCTACTAATACTCTCCCTCATTATAACACAGTAGTCTTGGTCCATCACCACCAACTGCTTTATGTGCAGAATCATGTTATACTGAGAACCTTGATGTCTATGACACCATGATATATTGAGGACTGCATAATAAGAATCATGGTATAGCCAGAACTATCAAATTTTGCTGAATAATGGTGTTCTGAAAAGGAAATGAAGATGTAAGGCAAAGTTTTAACTTATTTTCTTTCAACTCTTATTGTTAAAAATTGGTATGATTTTGGTTCTGGGGTTTACAGCAACACCACATTATATCATGAACTGCCTGCATTATAATGGTTAGAGCTATAATTGCTTTTAGCGTAAATCAGACCCCACTTGTACATTTCTTATAAAAGATCCCCCTAGTGCATTTCTTGTAAGAAACCCTTTACCCTGAAGCACTTCCTGATAGACCGTCTTTATCTCCAACCTATCTGTGATCATTACTAAAATGTTCAGCACAGGAAGGAGCTCTTTGATAAGTAAATGTGTCTTGTATTTTGAATTTCTTGAAGGAAGTTAACATTTATTACAAAATATGGGTTTTATGCAACCTATTTTGCTTGAGTATTCTTAAGCTGTGTTTGTACTGTCAATCACCCTAAATATAAATCTTCATCCCTTTAATATAAAAGAGTAGGTTATATAAGTATGGCCAAATCAAATTCATGCAATGATTACTTCCTCCTTTCAGATAATTCTGTTGGAGGGAGGCCATTCAGCTAAGGAAGATTTGACCATATGGAGCTTGTTACTGATAGCATAATTTCATGATGCCTGCCACTTACTAAATAAGGACTTTTTGATGCAATGTCTAAAATCAGTATATGACATTTTAAAACCTGATAGCCTATTCTGGCAGCACAGTCTACCTTTTTATTGCCTTTATTACAAATATGACTGGGTAACCAACAATATATTACATTTGTGACTGGTAAACAATTTCGCATGTTTAATGAGAATGTTGGTCAAAAATAAGTTTTCCACCTCCTCATTGTGGGATGAAAGAAGCACTGATAAAGATGATGCAGCTCTGGTTAAGACATTTTGCCCCGATTTATGCTGAAAATATTGATGTACCATCCTGCAAATGAAGTTTTGAAGTGTGATTACCACTAATGAAGGCCATAACAGCTGTTCCAACATCCTTTGAGCCATTGGTTTAACACTTGACCATATGTATCAAGAGCAATTATCTAACTTTTTCAATTGTACAGTTGTTAAGTATTCAATTAACATAATAAACAGATCAATTAATCAATAAAGGAAATGCTGACTCATACTTTATTTGATGCACCTTACATAAAACACTTTTAAACTGTTATGATGGTGAACAGCAGTAATTTTTATTTCTCCATCTGATTAGCGACTGCTGAATTTTCAGTGATCTGTTGGAAAAGTCACAAACTGCGTTTTTAGATAAGTTTTAATTTTGAGCCTGTCTACAAATTTTAATGTCATTTGAATTGTTTCTATTTTATGGCACAGCAAAACTTAGTAGGTTACCATATATCCTTGCTTACAAGTCAAGTCCAACTGCACAGACCCAGATCTGCCAGTGCATTATGCATTGCAGATCTGGGTCATCAGGATCTTTGTTGTTTGCAGTTTGACTTGACCTATAGACAATATCATATGGTATATAGTGCCGACATAAATATGGAAAAATGCCTCATCCAAGGACACGCCACGATATATGAACTGATCTGATCCAAGAAAAGATCTGGGAAAAGAACCTGCACCCTACTGGTAATAGTTCCAATATGCTTTTTTCACACAACATGAAATGTCAAAAGTTACTTGGATCATGAGATTTTTTGTTCATTGGTACATTATGATAATGACTAGTGAAATATATATAATGCTTGACACTGGAATGGAAATTTTATTGGACTCTCCTTCACCCACATTAGGTTTTACCTCAGAACTACTGCTGTATTCTTCTTGTTTTTTAATGTGCAGACAAAAACATCAACTGAAAGGAAATGAAGCATTTGTGTAAGAATATGGCACTGAGAAACTCAACTGGATTCATTCACATATAACTCTGCACATGACACAAAAATGACTCAAAAAATATTACAAGGAACACATTGTACTGTAAAACAAATGATAACAAATGCTAATTTTGGTTGGATGTGGGTTAGGATTAAAAATGGCTTTTGAAAGGAAACAATAAATTTCAGAAATGCCTGTAAATGTTTCAAGACACCAAATTTCAGATCAAAATACTGTAATTCACTGGCATATTTAGTAAATGCCTACAAAAATGCACCTCGACACTATCTGAAATATAATAATATACACAGCAAGATTTTAAAGATCTGTCATACTGTACAAAATACATATAATGAAGTCAAGATGTAAAAAGTATTCTTCAGTTTCTTGCTTCCCTGACTGAAATGGTTGCCAACATTGCCTTCTGCCACCTAAGATTCTTCTTTGAATTTTATTATTCTTTCCTTGTATGCATGCCATCCATTGAATCCACTATCTCTTGGCTGTACCAACCAAATCATAACCCTATTCTCTGTAATGAGGGGGAAAAAATGCGATAACTTTGAAGACTTGTTGAGATGACTTGTACATGTTTCATGGTAATCTACTGAAAATGATGAGACTTGCTGACGTTTGCTGTTACGGCAATATATACAGCAATACAATTTTGTGTACCGCATTTTTTTCCAGGGTCTTCTTTTCATCTTAAAAATCTGTGTATTTGCTAAAATTGTATCCAATTTAATTCAAGAGCCATATTTTCTTTTTCTCCCAGACCCATCCTTACCATGAGAGTGAATGTAAAACATAATGCACAGTACCATTATTCAGTATTCAGGCAAAGATTAAAGGGGGGTGGGGTAGTCAAGTCCAGGGGATATTTTTCCAGTTAAAAATAATTCTTAAACTTCACTTTGATTCATATGTTTATGCCCAGTTCCTAATGACACTAAATGAGCAGTACTCGATCCAGACTTCACACAGTGAAGCATGAGGTTGACTTGTTCAGGAATGAATCCCTAATAATGTTAGATAAGGATCCTTTGACATGGTCGAAAGCTCAGCAATAAAAGTTTCCACTTCTTGCACAAGTAGCAAGAAAAAGGCTATGCATTCCTGCAACTTCCTTCCCCTCGGACAGTCTTTATTACAACAGGAGACATTGTTACCACACAGAGGGCTGCTTTGAGTTCAGACATTGTTTATATGTTACTTTTCCTCAAGAAAAATATGCGACTTTTTTAATGT
This sequence comes from Sinohyriopsis cumingii, assembly GCA_028554795.2. Lineage (NCBI taxonomy): Eukaryota > Metazoa > Mollusca > Bivalvia > Unionida > Unionidae > Sinohyriopsis > Sinohyriopsis cumingii. The sequence goes on from CM068825.1 coordinate 75,557,110, forward strand.
CTTGCTCAACAATTTAAAAAATATAATTCAAATGTAATGAGACATTTAAAACATGCAAAATTATTAAAATACAGACATATGAGAAATGACAGTGAAATTTTTACTTGCTAATAATTATACTGCTTTCAGGTGTTTGTAGGCTTGTTTCATTTATATGTTAATTTCATATGTTCATCCAACTACCATTTGAAGTTTTACACGGTAACATCACTTTGACATATTGTTTTGTTTTAAGTAGTTAATGTCATAGTGATTTTCTATCGTTTTCGTTAAGTGTTGCAATACATATTGCAATATGGTTTTGGGCACATTGTTATGCGCTTATCAGTTACTAAAAACAAATTATGTGAGCCGAGTGATTTGTCAATATGTTTATACTTAAATGATGACAATTATTCTCAGGTTTCATGTTGATCCATTTAATTCTGTGAGACTAAACTGTATTGACTGGATAGTGTCATACACTACATCCTGCCGCGAGTCAAGATAGATAATAATGCAAGCAAAATCATAGGAAAAAAGTGATTTTGTTGTGTTCAGATTATGACCATAATATGTATCTAGGATCATATCAATCCATTAAAAAAATCAGAGACTAGTTGAGTTCACAAGATTCTGCCATATAATGCATTCAGCCGCAAGAAGAAAAGGGACAATAATTCTATCAAAATTGCAACTGCTCTGGTGGCCTAAGTGGTTACAGCATCTGCCTCTGATGCAGGAGACTGTGGGTTCGAACCCTGGCAAAGTCATACACAAGACTTACAAAAATGATACTAGCAGTTGCCTTGCTTGGTACTCTGCATGGTTGGTCTGGTGTCAGAACAATGTGACTGGGTGGTACATGATGCTACATGTCAGTGGCATGATGCCACAGTGCTAGACATCACTATAAACTGCCACATTGCAGACATCATCGCAATCTGACTGAAATTGTTTTAAAGCTACATTAAAAATCCAAATCATACACATACTATCAAAATTGCAGCAGCAAATTGATTTGTTGATATGCCTATTTTCAAATGAATCAATTTACTAAGTTTCATGCTGAACAACTGAAAACTGGGACTGGTTGTGTCTACAAGATTCTGTCATACACTGTATACAGCTGCAGGTATAAAAGGGCCATAACTCTTATATAAATTGTGACAGCAAAGTTATCTGTTAAAATGCCAGTCTTCAGGTGATGACCATAACATTTATCAAATTTCATGGCAATCCATAAAAAACTATGGGACAAGTTATGCGACATATGGAAGGACAGACAAACAATCACAAGGATTCCTGGTACATCTGAAAAACTTTAACTTAATCAAGAGTGTAGATGGACAAACATGCACATCTGCCAAAGTGATCACTACACTGAGCCTGCACCAGGGCGGGTTCAACAAAAATGAGCAAATGGAACCTATTAATGCTGTCCTTTTTGACCATATTCCCCATTTAGTATGCACACAAAAATCTGGCAAAGTTTGACACCTTCTCCCCTCCCTGTACACATGCATCCTTTTTTTTACACACCCCACCTGCGTACATACGCTTGATGCACCCCTCTCCGAATTCTATAGAACAACCTATATTTAATACACATAGAAACAATCACGGATTAATAATATTAATGTGTTTAATAAAACAGATATTCCACCAACGTTGAATGTCTGGTTGCATCAAAGAAATAAGCTGCGTAACTTTAAAAAGTTTGTTTAGTGTCCACTAAAATTCAAACGCTGACTGAACCCAGTCAAACAGGTTACGTATTAGACAAATTATTATCAAGGTTTCACCCACCCACCCTGTTTCCATTGAGTATGTACATTATCAGTAGATCCCCCTTATGCAAGGGTATGCATTTGGGTCAACCCCCCCCCCCCATATGTACATACTAAATGGACAGCCCCATATCCTTTATATGAAGGTGTCTGCTATGCATGGCTCAGTATATTTTGATGTGGAATAATAAAACAATATGCATACCAGTCTCCACCGGCCTGAGGTAAACATCATCAAGGACTGGTTGCAGGAATGGGCCAGATTCATCTTTAACAGCTAAATTGCCTGCAAATGTACAACTGTATATGTATATATTAAAAAATTAATAACCTATAAATTCTGTGTTTGCAAATTTAATTTGTGCAAATGCCTTACTTTAATTTTCTTTTTGCACCTAAAAGCTAGGTATGTATAAATTACATTAGTGAATAAATATAGACAGTTTTGACATCCAAGTCTTTTGAGGTGGCCCAAAGAAGAAACTGTCTTTATCGAAGTTTAAGGTTAAAATGTGAAATAAAAATGTATCACCCACTGGCATTATGTTCTAAAAAACTACAGAGTGGCTTTTCTTAAAACAAAATTGTCAACATTAATTACAGTATCTTTTATTAAGGTAGTAGAATGGCATACAAATAATGTCTGAAACATGGAATGTGATGGCTGTTCATAAAAGAAATGGCAAAGGGCAGTGCACTGTCATGAAACATGGATATATTTGTGGTTACTTCAAGCTATTTAAGAAGACAATCAGGACCTACATGTTGAGGCCACACGGAAAGCGATAAAATATGTGACCACAGACCCATATCAAAATGTTTAGAAAGCATGTTACATATTGAATCATCTTAGCTTCATCATGATTCATTATAGGTATGAAGAAAAATTCACCCAGTGATTTGGCGAGTATATATTAGCAAAAGATAAAACTTAAATTAAAACCATAATGCATATTTTCAATGACAGTGACCTTAACCCCAAGGTTAAGGTCCATGTGATCGTGTCTTTTCTTCATGACAATTCATGCCAAGTAAGAGGAGAATGTATCAAGCAGTTTAGAAAATATGAAAAATTTGAACCAAAACTTCATTAAACTTAAAGACGCTGACACTGGAAAAACAACTACAACATCTCACTTACCTCTGACACAGGCTTGACAAAATCTCAGTGGCATAGCAACCACCCAAGCATGCAAAAGAACTGACAGGTGGGGGTGGGGGCAAAGGCACAGGCCAAACATTTTCATCAAATAATCCTTTTTTCTTAGGAGGGAGCCCAAAATGTTTCATGGGGTAAGATGGGCCATAATTTCTTGCTATGTCACTGCAAAGCTATATACTATTGCGGAATTTGGGTTTAAAATTCTCTTTACACAAAAATGATTTGGATAATTATAGATACTGCAACAAAGTATACTAATACAATACTAGTATCATCAGGGTACCCATAAGGTTCAGTACTATGACCAATCCTGTTCTTGGCAACAATCCAAGTTTCCTCCAACATTTCCCAACCCATTTTAGATTTTTGGACAGTCAAGTTGGGATGGGAAGTCAGAGTGTATTGATTATCCATTCCGAAAAAGTAGTGACAAGAAGATTTTTTTTAGAGAGTCATCATGGAATCTTCACTGTATGTATGACTGAGATCATTTGAGGACATCATGAAAAACCTGTCACAATGATCCATTCAAGGAAAGTAGCCACATTTGTCATGACAGTCATGCTGGGTGTATGAGCGTAACCATTTTCACTTAGGACCAACTAGGTATTGTAAGAAGTCTATTGTTAAAAACTCCATGATGATAGTGTTACAACTCTCTGGTCTTCAACTATGTAACAAAAAGAAGCAAACCCAACAAGTTCAGTCAAATGAAAAAATAATTTATTTCTCTAAGTTACAATGTGAAAACTTAAGAAACATATTCTTGTGGATTAAATCCCTAATAATCCTAAATGTCCTATCACAAGTGTTACATTAAATGGCTTAAATTAAAGTAATAAAATTACATAAAACACAAACATTAGCATTCAAATTTTCCAAATATAAATTTATTTAAATTAAATATAAAATCAGACAGAGTGAAGGAATTAAAAATAAGTTCGAGTGTATGAATTCCAAGTATGTAATTCTATCAATTTCTCACTAAATCTGGAAACTGTCGCAAAATATTCCAAATGAAGGTTCTAAAGTGCTTATGTGTAACCATGAAAACACCAATGAATTTAACATAATTATTAATTCAACTATTTTTACTTCAATGAAATCTCATGAAAATATCATATCAATGAAGTCCTGGAAAGTTTCACATAATCCAATGAAATAAGTAAAATATTCAAGTCACTGAATTTAATGACATAATCCCAAAGTACTTAATGCTTAAATCAAAGATTTATCCATCAAAGATTTATCCAATTATAAATCATAACTGCACAAGAATAAAATATACGGTGCATAGTTCATTATATAGAGTCCATTTATGTTTCAAGTAAACAATCTCTGATTCACAATAATTGCCAGAATAATTTGAATCATATTATTCCCTTTCACAATAGCTTGGTCATCAACATTCACAAACAGTCCTGTTCTGACCTTCACATTTTACTGAGCGCATGTGTTAACTCTCTATAGTGCAAATGCACTTTGAATTACATGCATTGTTTATATGACCCCCATTCATACTCTTGTATCATTCTTGACCTACTTATGGTAGTTGTTGATTTCACCTTAGCATCAGCCTTGTCATGAATGAATTCTTATGAAGAGCACATGTACTTTTACAATAGTGCTACCCACTGAATTACTGGATTTAAAATAAAATTTTCATAGTCTCAAATGATTTCAATAAAAATTAAATAAAAAATTTGAAAGATGATACATAATTCTGTAATACAATTCCAAAAGTATACAATAATCTCGAATGTCCTGATGTACAACAATGATACAATCCAGAATGTCTTTGAATGAGTTCTCAATAATCCCAAAGAACTGTTTCAGTCCAAAAAGTCAATGGCACATTGTAATTTCAATGAATAATTGACATAAATAATTCTTCTCAAGTAATATCTGAACATAACTGTAAATGAATCCATAGTGATAAAAAAACAGGAATGAATTATTGTTTACCAAACCATTATTTATGCATATTTCACTTGGCCTACATCACAAAAAGAATGTTCTGATAGTGTTTCAGTCCAAAAAGTCAATGAGCACATTGTAATTTCAATGAATAATTAAAATAAATAATTCTTCTCAAGTAATACCTGAACATAACTGTAAATGAATCCACAGCATGATAAACAAACCTGGAATAAATTATTGTTTACCAAACCATTATTTACACATATTTCCCTTAACCTACATCACAAAAGATTGTTCTGGAAAACTAATGGAAAATTTCACTAACCACTGAACTCATATTCTAATAAACATCTTGTTTACTACTTAAAATCATGGGGCCCCGAGTGGCTGAGTGGTCTAAAGCACTCTCTGTTATGGATCACTGCCATCTCGGCTCTGTCTGCGTGGGTTCGAGTCTCAGATTCGGCTAATGTGGGTATGTGAGAAAGCTTGCCAGTAGCTTCTCGTGGGTCGGTGGTTCTTTCCAGGGTTTTCCCGGGTTCTTTCTCCACTATTAATACTGTCATACTGTCCACCATGTATGGCCTATCATGTGCTACAAAATGGCATTAAACTCTACAACAACAACTTAAAATCATGACAAAAGTCAGGTAGGCAAAACTTCATTCACAACCATCAATGACAATCTTGACATAAGTCAGGTATTCAAGATTCTATCCAAAACCCTCAATCAAGATAAAAAATCAAGCACACAATATAAATTAAATATACATGAAAACATAGTCGTTAATTTTAAGAGAAGACATAACAATATTTTCAAGATGGCTGCTTGTGTTGCCATCTTGGATGTCAGATACCATTTTCATTTATGACCAACGACACATCATAATAAGTTTTCTGGTAAAAACCTTACATCAATATGACTTTCTGCTCAAGAAGAGTTTTGATAACAAGAATTTTAAGATGGCTGCCATGATGGCCATGTAGGATGTTAGATTAGCAACACCCAGGACCAACTAGACATCAGAAGAAGTCGTTTAGTGAAGACACCATTTTGATATAGCCATCCATTCAGGAGGAGCAGCAATAACAAGATTCTCATGATAGCTGCCATGGTGGCAATGCTGGATGTCCAATCATCACTATTTTTAATTAGGTTTTAGTTTCGTTTGGTGTTTCTTCTAATAGTCACATCAGTTTTATCTGACAAACCTTACTGAAAGGAGAAAGATATGGGTTTAAGATATTGTCAAAGTAATTAGTAATCTAGTCGCATTTAGCTCATTCAAAGAGTTTTTATATAGTTGGGAGAATGCATACAGGAAGATAGTTTTATTTAACAATTGAAATGTTATTCGGGACCACCTGGGCTTACTTGAGTCTTGTAGGGAAAATGTTTTAGTTAAGGCTGTATTTCATGAGTTTGGTTATAGGACCAGTCAGTGGTTGAGTTCCAAGTTTTGGTGAAATAAGATCCATCCCATCTGCACCACACTGGGGTATTAATAGCTTGATGATGATGATGATGATGATGATGATGAATTATAGGTTATAAGTATAATGGATTTTTAAACTGTTGACAAAATGGGGAATTAATTATTAATAGTATACCAGTGTCTTTCAAAAATTCGAAAATAAAGTTCAGTGCTCAAAAAATCTGATTCCCTGATGCATGGTGCCCCTCTTATTTTAGATCTGGCTTGTCCTGTATTCTAAATGAGGTGCCTGTAAGGCTTGTCAACAAAATTCAAATTTGCCTGAGGAATCTGATCATGCTGATATAATGTGTAAATGTATTTTCAAGATACTAGCATACATGCCATAATACTATGCCATCTAAATCAGGTCACCAATGTCCTATGTGAAATTGAGATCAAATTTGTTATCAGATTCAAGCATGGCATGTCAATCTAAAATTAAGATTTTGTACTCCCAAACCCAATGACACTGTCATCTTTAGTGAAAATACAATTTTCATTAATTTTCAACAAAGAAATTAATAAACACCACTCTCCATATACAGCATGTATAAATGGTAAACAGTCAAGATTGAAACTGATGTAAAACTATCCCTTAGGTAGTTTAAATAGCAGCAATTAAAGGCAAAGCAGTCAGGTACACACTATCATTTCACATATTACTTAAGAATGACAACAGCTAATGAGAATTGTTTGAAGGTTGCAGTGGGTGAGACCATTGTGCTAATTTGCATTGGTAGAATCAGAAGTGGAACAATCCATTGTAAGTACATCAAAGAGTTGCAATATGCCTGTAAAAGAACAAAAGTTATTACACATTATTTCCTTGAAATTGAATGTTTAAGCCATATGTATGATATTTTTGACTAGTTTGTGAACAGTGGCAACGTTTCATTGAAGTTGGATTTTATTGCATATATATAATGCAAAGCATGATCATTTCAGTTGTGGAATAGTGTTCAAGTGTAATTCATTTTTGAAGCTGATTTAGGTTAGCTATCAGTTAAGCCAAACAAAGATAAATTTCAGAACACTTGGTTGACAGAGTTTCACTTTGAGAAGCACACCAGCATAGTGAAGAACACTGATGACATCTGCATTACCCTGAAACCCCTTTGAATCATACGGAAATAATATCTGAACTGTAGCTTTTGCAACATTTTGGGACACTATTAAAAAAGGGAAATTTTGGGCATGTGGAAAATGCAGTCTGGGATTTTGGAATTTCAGTCAGGGCTTTTTAGTTTATTTAAGTCACTAGCCCAGGGCCTGTATGTAAAAAAAAATATTCTTTGACCACTGAAGTTGCACATTTCATCATCATGCTAAACAATTTATGAAGCAAATTAAGCAGCACTTTTCTCTTTTTTCAATTTACAAGCGTGACAGGTAACTTATTTATAGTGTTCGAAAAACCTCTGGTTTGTTTGGATACCCCTACCTATTTTAAAAACAAAAAGCATCAATGATATAAAAAAAACTTGATCATTTCATTGATTGATTTATAATTTCTAACTGGACTCTCACCAAAAGGTCCCCAACAGTCTATTAACTGGCATTTCAAAGCAAAGGAAGCTTTTAGGGTTTTAGAATAGTTCCTTTCAATACAAACTGTTGTCTATGTCTAGTTTTAATATTTCTAAAACAAACTGAACAAATAAAAAGGAGGACCTTCTGTATACATTGCTATGTATATTTAATTTGTATTATCTGTTGGCTTTTCTAAATGTTTATATGTTATATATATTTGTATTTTGTACTTTATCTTGTCCAAAATCAATTTTACTGTGTACCCATTAGGGAAATTGATTTTGTAAATAAAATACATAACTAATATTTCTCTGTGAAAATGGATTAAATATTTGGATCATTATAATGGAGGTAAATATGTTTATCTTAATTCGAGTCTAGGACATTATAATCTCCCATGGAAAAACTTGGTGTACTTGATATTTGCCATGTTCTTTATTATTATTTTTATAATAGACCTTTTCTTGTTGACAATACAGAATCATTTAGAAATGAACTTTTGACCCTCAATCTGGTTCTATATTTTGCTCTTATCTTTATATATAATATTGTTTACTTGAAAAATTACTCATTCTTGCCTTAACATCTTACAGAAGATTCAGTCGTATTGTTGTGTTCAATTTTTCATTGGGTGGAATTATTAATTCAAATTATTATTCACTTAAAATACAAAGTACTCATCAATAATATTCTTGGACAGAAACATTAATTGGAATCATAATAAATTCAAATTACTTTTTTTGATTATATTTTTGTGACACATCAAAAGACATCACACTCCAGGCCACTGGCAGACTTCTACATTAAAGACTACAGGTACATCAACACATTCAATATTTAAACTTATTTGGAATTCACCAGAATTCAGTTGGAAATTTACACATTTGGGCCTGTGATAAAACTTTTAGGACTACTTGGGATTTAAATCAAAATACTGTAAATTCTTTGAAATATTTACTTTGTATTCTATGGAAATAAATTATCTGCTGAATTTTACAAAACTTGTTGGTTTTTGTTCTTTCTGTTACTTAGATTAAGAGTCGTAACAATATTTGTTCAAAGATATGTAACTAAAAATTTACGGAATTATTGAGATTATCAAATACAATAAACTACATCACATATATTGCTTAAAAATATAGAATCAACCATGCAAATATGGCCACCATATTATTAAAGAAACTCCTGTATGATTTGAAACGCCAGTGCCAGAGATCATGGCATCAATCAGGTTTGATTTTAAATTTTCTGCATTTTTTTATATCCTTGATGCCATTGTATTTGAGATCGTTTCACTCGTAGTATTTAAAACAAATTAAGTACTTTTCGCTACATTTAATGATGCCGACTTTAAAATTTAAATAGTTACTGAGAGGATAAAAACTGCAATGATGAGTGGAACGAACTATAGAATACAACAGGGATCCAATCTGCATTTATCGCGAACCCATACAATCCGATTTGTTGCTGTTGCTCTGTTATTAAGGAGTCGTTCCTACCAGCAGTTTACTACATAATTTTTGTTTTAGTGTTTAAGAGAATTACGACCATAGTACAGATACATATCAGTGGATGAAATCATGAAGATCTATACAACTCACTCCTCGAAAATAGGTGACTAAAAGCCCGTACACAGAGAAGTGCAGAACAATTTTGACTTTTATGCTGAGTGCTTCCCTTATGGAAGAATATTTGCCCATGTCATTAACCTTTTATTCTTTTATGGCTGACATTCTTCGCGCTTGTATTTACGTCCGTCACGTTATTCAACATGTTAGTTACGTATGCTTTCCATTTCTGAAATATGTATGTAAACTCTGTTTTTATTAGTCATTTTTCTGTAATCACCCAATTAGATTGCATTTAGCAAAACTGTCAAGGGCGACTAATCACTTCCGTTATCAAATTTGACTGGTGTGCAGTCCCCAAAGGGGGGCATATTTTACACATTTTCTCTGTTCTTTAGGTAACAAGTCTGTATTTCTTTCCGCGCTTACGATGGGTGGGTGAGAAGTAATGTTGTAGGTTGAACAGCATTATACATGTTAATTTATAAGAAAATGAGAAAGTTCTTCAATTATGTTTATTTTTTTTATTATGCGTTTTCAAATTTAAAAATGTTGTAAAGGGAAATTAAATTAGCATTTAAGTAAGCGAGAGGGTATGTGGCAATTCTGGAGCATTAAATTGTAAAGATATTGCTGTGGCAGTTTCCATTATTTAGTTGTAAAACACTACCCTGTACGTTATGTCAGAGTTAACTGCTTGCACGATGTTTTGTTAGACACCTTTACACGTTTATCGATACAAATATATAGAGCCACAAGCCATAGACTATATTATAGTTTAATCGCTCACCGTTTGAAGTATGAGTTTCCTTCGCATTCTACAAGCAGTTATATGGCTTCGGACCAGTTCATTTAACTTGCAGGTACTCGACGCGATCTTAATGTTCAAAAGCAATAACCTGAAGAGAAAAAATCATACCGAGTGAGAAAATTACCTCAGATTACCCACATGACCCGTTCTGAATTATATCCTATCATGCTATAAAAGAGACAAGGCGACTTCCAAAAATTTCATTCCATGCCTGACCATCGATCTCCTTCAGCTATTTCCATCTTTGAAGGCACTTAACAAGAATCTATGGCTTGTTTTATGCCTGAGATATTTTTCTGCTCATCAAGATATCGACTGATTTTTCTTTGTTGCACCAAACTGGTTGTGCAACAGTGATGACTGGAATTAATAAAAGAGTTGCATCCTATATTTTGAAAGTGTACATAACATGTTGTCCCTATCATTTGGTGCACCTTCTTAGAGATTATTATGCTACAGCTTGTGATTACATGCTCCAGAAATTCCCATATGGAGATGAAGTGCTTTTAAATGCTTCAGTTGCTGATGTAAATGAGAGATGGTCAAAAAGCTTTAAAAGTGTAAGATTCTTTGTCAAGAGATATCCCTTTCTATTGCAACTCTTGTCTACCTTGGATCATCTGGAAGGAGAATTGCTGAAGTATCAAGTTGGCATTCTAACTATGTACTTCATACATAGCTGATGTGTAATTGCACCTTATTTCCCATCTAAAAGACCCAGTCACTGGAAGATATAAATGTCCTCTTCTTAGTCAGGTTATGAAAGGTATATTAGTTCTTTACCATTCTAATGCTGACTGAGAGATGTTCAGTATTGTTAAAAAAATAAAACTTAATTCATTTCTAGTAACCCAGTAATTAGTGATATACATGTACTGTGTGAAAAACTTTCATGGTCTAAGCTGGTACAAAGTGTTTTTTCACATAACTGCCAAATTTCTAGGCTGTATGTATGTCATATTTTAACAGCTGTCTTGTGCTGCAAATTTTTTGATCATGTCAGCAAACATGAGAGAAACAGCCAAATATGAGGTCCACTATTTTGGCTCTAGTTGCAGCTTACTAAAGAAATGAAATGTGTTTTGACTATTATGTCTTAGAAAATAAATCATCTTTCTATCAGTTTCATGCCGGTGGAGTGCAATGCAAAGTCAGTCTGATTGTGGGTGTCTGCCCTATTATGCACCTGTGCAGTTTTAGTGATTTCCAGCTTTAAATAGAGGGATGACCTCATACCCTCCCTACCAAAATCTTAACAGTGGGTTGGATAGGCAAGAGGACATTTGCAAAAATTTGACCAATATCAGGGATGGTCCTGGCTTTTAAAAAGCTGTCGCCAAAAAAATCGGATGGGATATTTTTGTCGCCAGTAAGAAAAAAAAAATGCAATTTGCGACATTGGCGAAGCCCAGGACGATCCCTGAATATGGCCAGAGTTGAGAAGATGCAAAATTAAACAAAAGTTTTATCTTGTATAGCTCAGACTTATTATGTATGGATGTTTCTCAATCATTGTTTACATAAAGAGCTTTAAAGAAATTATTATTTTAAATTTTGACTTGTTAACTATCTAATATTATTTGGCATTTTCTGCAGATTTTTTCCAATACATTGCAATATTTATCACAATACACTGTCCGATATCACAGTGTATCACATTGCAAAAATTTTATTTAAAAAAACTTGCTTGCCATAAGGCAGAGCATGTTTTGTTGTGATATTGACTAGCCACCTTTCTATTAGTATTTTCGTTTCAGGATAATCACTTAAGCTGTCCACCAGTTAGTTACCAAACTTGGTGTATGGCTTGCATTTTGGGTTGGAAAGAATCCTAGCAATTTTGTGGTCAAAAGGTTGAGGGTGAAGGTCTCTGACTAAAAGATAAGTGGTTTCAGCACAAAAACTTTCTCCTTCAACAACAGTTAACTAATTTTGTGGATGGCTTGTAGTTTGGGTAAGGAAGAACTTGTTGATTTTGGGATCAAGTTTTTGTGTGTGAAGGTTGTATGGTTCTTTCATATGGATGGCTTGTACTTTAGATAAGGAAGAATCTGATGATTTTGAAATCAGTTTTTTTTGTGTGAAGGTTTTGGGGTTCTTCCATATGCTGAGTTAAGTTATTTATTATGGACTGAAAAAGACCTGTAGGCAAAAATAAAAGTGGTATTACATAATGTCTCAGAGCCCCAAATGCATCAATTAGTCATTAACAACATATTTGATTTATTCATCTCTTTTGTTAAATCCCTCAGATGGGGGTGATCGTGGGTTCGAGCCCTGGCTGAGTCAATATCAAAGACTTTTTAAAAAATGGTAGTAGCAGCTGCCTAGCTTTGCGCCAAGCATTAAGAGGTTAGTGTTAGGACCAGTCAGCCTATTGTCAGGATAATGGGACTGGGTGGGACATGATATTACATATCTTCAGCCCCAGTGCTAGACATCACTAAAAACTGCCCCACTGCAGACATGTTTGCGATGTGACTGGAGAATTGTTAAAGCTACATTAAAAATCCAAATCACACACACACACACACTTGTTAAATCCACACTACTGCAGATGTAATATGATGGGTCAAGTTGGTCAGCCATGTATATATCCATTTATCCAGCCACCAGTGTTTGTAACCTGAATTCTGTCTACATGGATAGAGAGAAATTGACTGAATTTGTATGATGTTTTAGGAGGATGAGTAGTTGATGGCAAATCTTTGGATCCTTAATGTATCCATCTCTCTGGGGTTTCTTGTGTGTCACATGTCACCTTTTAATATGGATTCATCTTTATAAGCTGGACTCAAGCTTTCAATCATGATCATACTGCTTTTGGCCAAATTGGCTAGAGCATCCACCTAAGATGCAGAACGTCACGGGTTAGAAACTCAGCCGGGTCATACCAAAGACTTATAAAAATAGTACAAACAGCTGCCTCACTTGGTGCTCAACATTAAGAGATTCGTGGTAGGCCTGGTGTCAGGATAATGTCACAGGGTGGTGCATATCTGCGGTATGATGCCCCAGTGCTAGACATCACTATAAACTGCCACACTGCAGATGTCATAGCGATATGACTGAAAAAAGTTTCAAACTGAATTAAAAATCCAAATTGCATGCACCCACAACCGTGATCGTATTTGGTACAATGTTTCAGGAGGATGACTAGATGATAACTTCACCAGGGGTGAGCGGGTTTGATAGGGGGAGAGAGTTTTAAAAATGTAGATTGTGTGATTGGTTCCATTTATTGTTTATTCATTTTCTGACCACATCTTGATTTCTCTTTCCAGAATAAGTTGAAGTTGTGATCAACTAAAATGGAGGAACCCTGTCGACGGCTAATGGGCAATAAGTCCATCCATGCTGCCAAACTTCAGCAGCATCTGTTTGACCAAATGTTGTCCCAGTCAGAGTTTTGTGATGTAACTCTAATCGTTGGATCATATGTAAGCATATTAGAAACTGAAGTGAATTGTTTTCTCGCATGAAAAAGATGGTGATAATACTTTTAAACAGGTTTTTTTTTCTTTTTCTTCAAAGTTGCCAAGTTAGATATGTGTTACTTTCCAGAGTCACAATCATCAGCATTGTTTCAGTTTCAGAATAAAATGCTAGGTGGGGGGGTGCATCTTCATTGAGGATTAAACGAGCAGGGAAGTTGAATATACCTAGGAAGAAGTAATTAATTGGACTATTACAGTACAAAGAAGTAGAATAACCATGTAATACTAGTGTTGGTGTAGGGTATTCGTGAAAATAATGTACATTGGTTCTTTGACAGATAAGCTAATGGTAATTTTGGCACTTGAATTACACAATGGCTGAGAGTTCATGAGACATAAATTGAAGGTATAATTGATCAGTTGTGAATTTACCAGGTGCATTTCACCTTTCACAGAATGTCTGTTGGCAGTTTGCCACTCCTTTTTATGCAGATAATTCACAAACTATAGACAGTACAGTGTAGCATGGGCCTATTCCATCAGCAATTTGCCACTCATTTATATGTAGATAATGCATAAACACTCCACAGCACAGTGTAGCATGTGCTTAGCTTTTGTACAATAATAGCACTACAGAGATCTCGGAAACACTTAATTACGCGTATCTGGACGCCAATGTTTGATCTGGAATGCAAAAAATCACTGGCGGGAGTCCTCCATACACATGTAATAGGTGTGCAGCAAAATTCAAAGACTTGTCAGTCCTGCTTCAGCCACCTGCTTTGTGGGAAATGTGTTGATCAGTTAGCTGTGCTGATATTTGCAATGACAGAATTCAGTGACTGAAAGACTCCTTGATGTACATACATGTTGCCATTATATGAGTACAAAAAAAAAGAACACGATGCAATAGCTGGGAGGCAAGTTCAAGGGCTTTGACTGGCAGCCTGGTGGGAAATTTTATACTGATATTTACAGTGATTGAATTCAGATTCAGAAAGACCCAGATGTACATGTGGTCATTTATAAAAGTAAATCAAATAAACAACTTTAGTTTTCGTTATTGTGTTCATTTCCGAATTTATCGGAATAAGTAATGCACGAGAATCAAGACATGTTGAGACTTAGACAAAATGCCATTCGTAATTTTGGATAAGTATTTTGGGGTTAAATGGCAAACTTACGAAGATTCTAACGAGATTTAGAAGAGTGCTAAAGCTGCTAGAATTGATAGTTCGGATAGAACAGTAGCTAAGGGTAAGAAGGTGTGTGATGCCTAGCTTAGTGTTTGGAATAAGTCCTTACTTGGATTGTCAAAATTCAGTATCACTCTGATGGACGAACAAGAGCTATTTAAGAGGTACATTGACTGACCATACTTTTTTTAAATGCCCCTCGCCTTAGCTGGGTTAGTTCTAGTGTTGTAGCGAAATGTATTCATCAAGACATCAGTAGCTAGGCCTAGTTTTTTTTTATATCAGTTACGTTGACAAACAAACTCTTGCCCATTCACAAGCATATGTTTTGATAGCTGATTGACCATTAACCCTTTTCCAAGTAAGGTAGCAACTATTAATTTCCTGCATGATATCCTTTGATGACAAAACATGCAAACATGTGTTTTAAGATCAGAATCGATGATCTGGATATATATTAACTGCCTCTTGTACACTATTTCGTCATAAAATTAGTTTGAAACTGTAAGTGAACCAGTAGGCCTAACAGGAAATAATGGCAGACTTTGCTAAGTCTGGGATGTACCAGTTTATTAGATTGTCTGTTTTCGTAAATCATCGAGCAAATATTTTCAGAAAAAATATACAAATCATTGAAAGCAAAGCCAAGGTATTATTTTATTAAAGATTTAACTTTAAAAATAAAATTATTTAGGTCAGAAACATTTGGGACAATGCTGTGTTGTGGAATTTGCGAGATGCGCTTTAAGGTCTAAGCTGTTTTCCGACTTGACACGTATTTGCGAAAATACGGGGGAAAAACAGCAAATCAGATACTATTTAACCATTGCCTAAAATGACTACAAGGCTGTAGACAAATAAATAAACCATAAATTTGCAATCCTGTAAATGGACTGTTGTAATGAAGCTATATTAAAGTGAGTGATTACATTACGAAAACCTATCCATCTAAAAATAGATCACTCGCGTCTGTGTTGATTCTGTAGGAAAGAAGGGACTGCAACTTTTAATGGTAGGACTTCTTTTTTTACCAAAATGAGAGTCCTGGACTCCTAATTTTAAAATCCTAGTGAGACCTCTGCACTACCCTTGCAAGAATGGAGTGTGTGTGATTTGGATTTGTAACAGCTTTAACAATTTTTCAGTCATATCACTACGATATCTGCAGTGTGGCAGTTTATAGTGATGACTAGCACTTGGGCATCATGCCGCAGACATGTTACAAACAGGGGTGGTAAGGAGGAAGCTGGATACATTTATTTTAAGTCTGAAAGTGAAGTCAGTATGTTAGATAAAAACAATTTTGATGCATATGGTCTTATGAATCAAAGTTTGTATTGACAAGAGAAGTTTACTTATGCCACTTGTACGTCTAATGAAATCTCTCCTTAACAGAGCGTTGAATGTATTCTGTATCAGTTCATTTTTCTATCCATGCAGCATGACTCGCCTGTTTACCCTAGAAATGGTTTCCTTTTCATTCGACAATTCCAGTGAATCTTGAGCACATGGATTCTCAAAATTATAAGAATTGGCTTGCCAAGGCAGGAAAGTTTGAACTTGCCTCAAGCATAATATCCCAAGATGAAAAAAAAAAAAATAAGATAAAATGTTGCATATTTTAAGGAAATTGTCTTATATTTGTTAAATTTTATTTCCTTTTTTCTCCATTGGCACCTTAAAACCATATTCTGATAAATAAAGGTATTAGATTATATATGTGTAAATACTTTCCTAACCACTTTTGTCGCATGCCACCCATGTCATCAAAAATGATTAGTCCCTTGCCCATGGTATATTGTTAAATTTCTCATGCTTATGTCAGCATAAGATAAACAAATGTACGTATCAACAGAAGCCCTGGGTCCCAACTTGAACAAATTGTTTTTTTTTTCTTCTAATCCTTTATGTTGTTGTTGTTGTAGGGTTTAACACCTTTTTTCAGCGCACAATAGGTGGCAGCATAAAGTGCAGACTAAATTTACAATCTCTTGGAACTAAGTATCTTGCCTATAAGGAAGTTGAATGTGGGACATCTCACAATGATGTTGGTGACAAGTTTTCACTTACTGACAGATTTTCATTTCCCTGCGAATAGCCTTTCCCTTGGTAGCCTCAGCAAGATCATTGGTTTGTTATCTCATGCAGACTAAAATCTAGGCAGTCTAACTACATGTAGCAAGTAAACAGCTATACAGCCACTGTACAGCATCAGTGAATATTGTAGTGGACATGGTTTTTAACAATGAGATATAGCTAATAGAGTGTTGTTTGCTTAATTGGTTACATAGTGTTACATCCTGTTTTGAGAGACCACCTTGGCAGAAAGGGTGGTCTTTCAAGACAGGCTGAACAGTATTACATCATGTAGTTTGGATGTTTACTTGAGTGATGATACTGCAAGATTAAGAATATTTATCATGTATATGCAGTGGCTACATTTGTAGAATTAACATTTAAGATTCAATGTTATAATTAAGCATTAAAGTTTTGTCAAATCACAGTTAAGGGGACATATCAATCTATGCATAATCGAGACACTACATTGTTTGGAACCTATGTTGGTAAGCTTTGACATGCTTTTAAAATCTGGGTAATTCATACTCTTGTGTGATGTAAATTTTGTTTGGTTGTTTGAATAAATTGTAAATTCTTTCATTTAATCCAGACTGTTCCAAATAGACTGTCAGATTAGTGGATTCATATTGAAATAACTAGCTGCAAGTTGACATTCTTTGATTTAGCTTATGGTACCATGTGCTGGAAGAACATTTTGCAGTGGATGAAAATAAAAATTATTGCATGTGTTTCATTTTCAGGAGTTGAAAGCCCATTGGTGTGTACTGGTCTCTTGCCCTTACTTCCAGTCACTGTATGACAGTGGATTAGAAGAGAGAGTATCAGGTATTGTAAACAAATGATTTCAGTAATGATGCTAATGAATGATATGTACAGTTACAGTTATTTTAAATTTCACATTCAGGCACACAAAATTGTCGGGTTTTGGAAAAGAAAGTACATTAAACCATTATATGAAATTAGCATCAGTTATAATTCGCTTGCACTCTGTTAATACATGGACAAAAAACTGCCTATTCATTGGCATACGATGTTTGTACAATGGAATTTTTTAAATATTTTTTTATCCCACTATTAAAGTTAAAATTCTGGTTGATGGTGAAAATTTCATGTTTTTTGAATGATGGCAGTTTTTAAATATTAAATTTCATGATATTATATAGTCCAAACTGTCCAGATGTTTAACTATTCAGGGCTCAGACAGTCTTGGAAAATACTTAAATTTTGGTGGGTGAGTTGAAGTGTAAGGGTTTGAGGCTGGCACAATAAAGTACTAGACCAAATGTTTGACGTTCAGTAGACTTTGAAAAGTTTTGAAAATTTTATAAGGAAAATATATCATTGAAAAACACTATATTTCTGAAATATGAAGATAAAACTTAAAGATCTGTTAAAGAAAGTTGGAAACCCAGGCATTCTTAAATTGTAATTCAGTGTTGGTTTGTTTATGTGTTCATTGGTTGGAACTCTTACATGCTTATTAGTGCCCAAACCTGTTTTGGATTAAAGGCAGAGCATGATGTAAATGAATGAATGCTGTGTAGGCTGGGCTGTTAAGTCAGATGCGAATGCTCCGCAGTCAAATGCTCCGCAATGAAACAGTGTATCCCCCAGGTGTGTAAAATTGAAGGTAAAAAGTACCCTAGGTCTCAACTGGGGGTTAAACAAAAAATGGGTGGGTGGGATCGAAAATATACTGACAAATTTTCATCTGACTCATACGTTTTCAGCTTGAAATAGGATATTGCAACTTGCACAACATACTCTCTCAAAAAAAAAATACAAATAAACCAACACGCACAGTTAAGAAACATTCATGGTCCATTCTAAGAATAATTTTATTAGTTCATTACTCTTTTAGTTTAAAGTTGTACTTTTAAGTCTCTTTATAATCTTTTTGTAGCAATATTATAGGTCAACATTACATATAAATCTATAAGCCAATAAAAAAAACCACCAAATAAATCGTTTTAACCAAATGGCAGTTAATTTTATGCCTATCATAAAATGTTTGCTGTCATCGGTTTTATTGTTTCGTTGTAGAACACATTTATCCAAAAATCTAAGAGGCTAATGATTCATTTTTTTATAGTAAGTTACACATAAACTTTTAAATCTTTCTCTTATTGTAGCTCTTATGTTACATGTTTAGGCTCAAATAAGCCTAAAGAAAGAGTGAAAACAACAAGCTTTAAAAAATATAACAATTTATTTCCCAGGAAAAATTCTGTAAAAATGACACAATATGAACTTACAGTCTTAAGAATTAAATCCAAAAATAATTCACGAATAAAATTGTAGACATCCTAATAACAAAATGTTCTAATGATTTCAAGTTTGAGACCCGACAAAGAATCCAAGATGGAAGACGATGACATATGCTGTAACATGTAGTGTTGAAGTCTACAGTTCCTTGTAGAAACAAGAAATATCACTCCGGTTTTGGAAATCTGAATAAATTTTTGTAAGAGCTGTCTTTGTTCAGGAATTTCATATGAGCACACATTTTTTCCAGAAGAAACTTTTTAATCCTTTTGAATCCAAGTACATTGAAATAACTCCAAATGACACAACACCTTCTAATGTAAAGGAAAAAGCCCAACTTTGTTTACTTTTCTAATACAGTGGTTTAAAACTTGTATTTACGTCCTGGATTAGGGTCACCTGGCCATGCTTGTTTTAATTATGGTATCCATTGCAACAAGAGCCACATGGCTGTGCATGCTATGTACATGTTAATTAAAGGTCTAAAGCTTTAACCTGAGAAGTTTGACTTCTCATGACCTGTTGTCCTAATAGTAACACCTTTAGATCCTTTAAGCTCAACTGTTCTGTTCATTGGAATATCAAATGTTAACAGCGCTTCGTCCATGTTTATCACGTTAGTCATTTCCAAATTGTCAGTCTTAATCTTGTCTTGGACGTACTCCTGGAAATTGTTAATTTTTTCCAGAAAGTCTACTGGTAGTTTCTGTGCCATAGTAGTGCATTGTCTTATACTAAGGCCCCTTCTTTGCATGAACCAAAAACACCATGATGTACTTCCACTGAAACTTTAAATTCTTAATTCAGTTGCGATTTCCTTTGCCTTGAGTCTGAGTTCAACAGAGTTCATTCCGTGACATGGCGTGTTGTGTCAAGGCATATTTTTCTACTTTATCATCAATATTTATCCATCTTGCTTGGCAGCCACGATTTTCTTTTTTTTTAATTATTATTTTGTAGTGCATAATGCAACCTTAGCTTTACGCCAGTCACGGACACATTTTTCAATTACACCATATTTCCTGTGAGCAGCCATATTCCCACCTTTCTCTTCTGTAAACTTTACAACTTCCAGCTTAAAAGCCGCTGTGTAAGACTTGCGTGATTTGATGGAAGGCATTGTGAGATAAGTTGTATGATTTGTATGGGGATATTTATATGAATGATTATGACTGAAAAGATTGATCAAAACATACCTAACTCATTAATTTGTGCCAGTACTATAGCAATGAAAACAATGCCCATGGCTAAATTCATTATTTACATCCATATAAGGGAGTGGGCATCATTTCCTGTGGTTCTTAATCCACTTCATATTAAAAATGGGTAGCGTAATTGATACGGATTAATAATAAAGAACAATGGGGTACTGGCAATATGGTAACTAGTATTGGTAGCCAAAGCCAATATCAGGGCTTAAATAATTGCTGCAGCTGGCTTTGATTGTTGTTGGAAACCAAAGACCAATATATCAACTACCGGTACAATCAAAGTGAGACATTGAAACGACAGCTGGTTAAGAATGAATATAGGTGATGTGTTGACATTACAATTTGCTTTAAACTTAAATGCAGAACTAAAAATGGATCCTTGATGATCTATGATTAGTCTATCTATATATCTATATATCTGATTTTAGTTTAGTTTAAACCGTATTTATTTGAGAAACTTTGTCAAGTACAATTATAAACATATGATTTGGGGGATTCAGTAGAAAGTATAATCTACTGTATTTTATAAATAATCATAGAACACATGACTTATTATGGATTACATCCCTTTGTAGGATCAATTATATCAATGAAAAAGCTATACCGGTTATCACTCGCATGTGTCCAACAGTATACTGGAAATTCAAATATCATTGGACCAGTTGCTAAAATGTGATCAGGAAGAATGAGGTATGGTTAAAAAGGATGAAGAATCTTTTTAAATATCATATCTTGTTAGGAACAAACAATATGCTTTGAATTAGTACAATACGCTACAGAGTATAGACCATAATTGTGCTAGGCAGCCCGATGAATTTTTTACTGGTCATCGTTTTCTTTTATTTCATGTTTGAGAAATAAGAAAATACATGCAGAATGCAAACTAAATAATGACAAAACTTATAAATGCAGTCATATTAATTTATAATAAATTACTGACATAGTAATTGAACAAGAATTGGTACTTCTATGTGACCTTTCTTCGAATGTGCCGGTTATAGAGAAATTTTAATAGCATACAGGGTACCATAATTCATATATAAGTCAATGACATAATCCATATATAATGTCGTTTCGGAGTATAAGACGAAGACTTGACTTTCAAGTATAAAAAAAAAGTATCAACTTATAGGCCGGAAAATATGGTATTTACAAGTCAAATTCAGCATACAAGCTTACAGATGTAGAATAGGCCTGATACACTCTCCTGCATATTGTCAGAGCTGATTTATAGAGGCCTGATGTCAGAGGTGACTAATGGAGGCCTGGTGCACTCCTGCATAGAGTAAGAGCCAACTAATGGAGGCCTGGTGCACTCCTGTATGTTGTCAGAGCTGACTAATGGAGGCCTGATGCACTCCCTGTGTATTTTCAGAGCTGACTAATGGAGGCCTGATGAACTCCCTGTGTATTGTCAGAGCTGACTAATGGAGGCCTGATGCACTCCCTGTGTATTGTCAGCTGACTAATGTAGGCCTGATGCACTCTCTTGCATATTGTAAGAGTTGATTAATAGTGGCCTGATGCATTCCTGCATATTGTGAGAGCTGACTAATGGAGGCCTGATGTAGTCTCCATATTGTAAGATTGACTAATGGAGGCCAGATGCGCAGATGCATATCATAAGAGCTGAATAATGGAGGTCTGATGCACTGATGCATATTGTAGAAGACAACTAATGGAGGCAGGAGCCATTATGACTCTGTCCATAACATGTTGAACTTACAAACCAGAAGGGTGCAGGTTCTAATCCTACTGTCGGATTAGCCCAGCTTGGCTACCATGGCATTTCCTTTTGCAAGGCCCTTTACTCAATTTATCTCAGCACTAAATGACATACTTGTGTTTCACTGTCATAAAACACCAAACCTGATCCATATGTCATGTCCTGTAGGGGTTTATCATAGCAAGATTCACAGGGAAATCAGTTTTTAATGGAACCCTTGTCACAAAATTTGTCAAATAGAAGAATCTTTTATTTGAACAAGAATCACTTCAAAATGTAAGAAGCAGATGATGGGGTATGTCCTTTTAAGTGTTTTTATAAGGATTGTGGGTTCGATACCTGCCCAAGCCAGCCAGGGTTGACCACCTCTGTGTGTTCCTGGGGAAGGCATTTTGCTTCCATTTCTTCAGTGTGATCTAGCCAATAATGTCTTGCAAGTACTAGTAAAAGCCAGCTGTTTAAGCTTGATGATGAATGATTAGGTCACAGTATGAAACAAAAGAAGCTGTTAGCTATGAAAATCAGTGCACAACTATCATGCATGCAAGCAAAGATTTTCCTTTTTTTCAGATGTCGTATATATTTTCATCATCATAGTATTATGATTCTACATTTTAGCAAAATAATACAGAGATGTGAGGTATTATTATACAGAAATTTGTGGTCATTTGTAATAGTATTTCAAGTATTTCATTCCTTATTTCTCTTTTTAGGCAAAGTTAATGTGTCCGTAGGGAAACCTGCAGCATTGCGGTCTGCCGTCAATTTTCTCTATGATGGATTGGTTGAAATTTCATATGATGGCATTAGGGATATTCTGGAAGTGGCAGATTATCTGCAAATCAGTGACCTCAAGAAAGCTTGTACAGAGTATTTGTCATCGGTGGAAGTGACTGTTGAGAATTCCGTAAATTTGTGTCTTCTTGCAAGCCTCTATGATCTTGACATCTATAACAGGATGTATGATTATGTCAGAGGTCATTTACCAGATGTCATGAAAAGGGGCGATATTTTGACCTTGACCCATGACTCAATTTTAGGTCTTTTAATGGATAAAACGCTCACCTATGTTAGCCAAGAAGATTTCTTTGACTTTATATTGAAATGGGTTAGTCAGGATGTTGAGAATAGAGAAGAATATTTCAAGGATATGTTTTGTGCTTTAGATCTGCAGAGGATTTCAAAGGATTTTCTTGAGAGAAACATTGAGAGCTGTCCTTTGTTGAACAACTCGGAAGAATGCAAGTTACATGTGTTGAACATCAAAATGAAACAAATGGCTGGGCTTATACCTGAGGAAAATGGTCATAGGGATGTGATATTGCTAGCAGGAGGAAGTGGTCATGGATTATATTTTCACACATTCCTGCAACTTTTCCCTTTGGCAGATATGATTTCCCTCAATAATATTTATGGGTATGTCATTCAGGAAAATAGGTGGACAGAACTGGCACCACTTCCTTATCAAATGAAGAAACCTCTGGTCACAAATGACTCCCAGAACAATTACATGTATGTGTATGACTCCAGTCCTGGCCTGGACAGTTGCTCATTTTATTTATACAAATTTCACCTATTGGACAAGAGATGGAGCAGCATTCGAGTTTCAGTTCCAGATGCATGTTCAAACCTGAGTATCAACCACATTTTGTCTTGTAATGGCAAAGTTTATATTGTTATGTCAGCATATTATACCAGGAGTCAGTCCCATGTTGAATGGCAGTGTGTCCTGTTAGAAGTTGATGAAGAAGGAAATGAGAGCCCTGTGAGATGCACGATATTCCAGAGGTCGATGAAAACACAGGTGCATGCATGCATGGTATTGGATAGATACATTTGTATCATTGGATGGAAGACAGGCACTGTGGCAAATGGACGATCCAGAAATCATTCAAGGTTTGTTTATTATGATACAGTTTTAATGAGGCGATTTGAATGTTCAAAAGGAGCTGGATTTGAACCGCTCATGTTTACGATGAATGAAGACTTGGTCCTTACCAAACCAGGCTGCTGCAGATCAAAAAGATTTTCGTTCCATCACCGAAGATGGTTTTCACATAAAGAGCTTGTTGTACCTCTTTTTCCAGAAGAACCTTCCAGGATAGATTACATGTATACAAATTACAATGGTCAGCTCTTTGTGTTTGGTGGGAAAAGCCCCACTACCAAAAAGCCAATTGACTCGGCACTAAAGTACAGTTTTGAAGAAAAGCAGTGGAGCAAACTAGAAACTCTGCCACAGGCTCTTATGAACAGTGGCATTTGCATTGTTCGGATACCAAATGATCATGTACGCTGTCACATCAACTGTCCCCACTGTACATTTCACTCGCGTCGCAGCCAAGCCACATACCAGATTGATTACCCAGAAGAAGATGATGAAGATGATGAGGACTACTCTTATGATGGGGATGATCTTCCATCAGATTACTGGGATGATGATGATGCTTTGTATGACAATTTTGAAGACATGTATGATCCATACAATGAGTTTTGGTACTAGAAAGACAGGTGCATAATTTAAAACAACAAAGACTGATGCATAATCTGGATTTCAGTAGTCAGGATCAGAAATTTTTAGTCACCAGCAGAACTGCCAATTTTACACTAAGGCTACTGAAATGACAATGCAATAACAGGCTAAGGGAACAATAGCAAAAGTTATGAAATACAGTCTTTGTGGTCAAATCCAGATATTATCTTGTCTTGGTCTGGTTTAAGACACTTTGGAATTGGTCAAATAAACAGACTAAATTTACAAGGGATAGCACAGATTTTGTGATCTACCCAGATTCATACAAAATGCTCACATGATCAGTCTTTCCCTTTTACATTGTGGCATGATCTGGAAATGCTGAGCAAGCGAAATTACTTTGAAGGAAGAGGGGAATCACCAGCCTGTCCAAACAGTTTGCTCAGAAGTATAAAAACAAAATATTCAGATACTTGGCCCTGCTTGGAAGAACAAGCAGGAAAGGTGGCAATTGTTTCTATTAGACATCAAGTCGTATTGATTTTAATATTCATCATGGCAGGAGAGATGATTGCCACCAACATGAGAATCAAAAAGTAATGATTATTCAAGTTGCAAGAGCTAGCAGGAAGTCATTTACCTTCATGTGGTTAAGAACTGCAGTGAAACTAAACTGGGATTCATTAGGTCCAAAATATACTTTACAAATGTTTTAATTTAACAATGCTAATACGTATTTTGTTACACCTTACTAAAAATTGGTTTAACTTTGCCTTACATGAAATGGTCATTTTAGGGTTGGTAGGTTTGCATCAGATCAGTAAATTTGGAAATTTTTAAGTTCTTTGGAAATAAATTTACTCGGCTGCTAAACTGTGATTAGTTTAGAAACTTGTTATAAGGATCTGAGATATTGCAACATGTCGCAAACACGTTTAGGGCTGGAACAATGTATTATTGATACACATATTGACTTGAAGGTCTGTCATTGGTAGATGGTGCTCTTTTATGTTTTGACATATTGATTGTATTTCCAGTATGCAGATTACAGACAGACATAGACTTTGTGTCTGTTTATTTGCCATTCTCATCCAAGATGACAAAAATGCGTCCAAACAGACCACCCGTTAGTGATTTTTAATTCAGACTTTAAGGCCATTTCGTGTTTCTCCATTTGTTCAAATGCAGGACTCGTCTTGGCACTGCTTCCTTTGTTTTGCACCATATGAATGCTGTAAAAAAAATCCTAGTATAAATTTTGTGTTATGTTCAGAATAGAAGAAATAGTGCAATTAAAATCATGACTACAAAAAGTCTCTATGTGGGAATGAGGATTAATACCAAGATCTATCACATTTTACCTCCTGCAGATGCAAAACAGCTCTTGCAGCCACAGACATACTTTGTTGTTACTGAAAAAGGAAAACTATTGACAACACCTATTTTCCTTCTATAAAAAATAAATTGACACAAGGTGACTCATGCGGTTTAAAATCTGCCTCCTTGCTGATCCTTTGCTAATTTTATTAATCCCATTATCATGTTTAGTCACTAATTACATATATCAGCATAAAAACAGGCATTCCAAACTTTTTCTGCATGTTTGATTGAAATACTTTACAGGTCATTTTAATTACTTTTTTGCTTGAAGTTTTTCTGTTGCTTTATATCTGCTTGGAAATGTTTGGATGCCAGTACTTGCTGTGTGTTATGAAGGGAACAAGCTAGATTAAATTCTAATTGGTGGTTATTGTGTAAAATGGACCGGAACAAATAATAGCTACCAGTTGAAACTGAATATAACATATTCTACTTTGCGATGCACCCTAAGTGTTTCATTACAGATTTGACTTGGGTAGACAAGTTACAAAGCAACATAAAATCTTCACATAAAAATTAGTTATTAAATGATGAGTAAAGTACTTAATTATGTTTGTAATGTCTCCTTTGTGTTGGACATGTGACTGGATAAAATTATTAGCATTGAATTGGCAAGTTTGTGGGAGATAGACTACGAAAAACATCACCTTTTGTTAATTTGTAGAAGGCATGTAGAGTTAAGAAGTTTTTCTTTCCATTTTGATTAGTAAAATAAGTGCCTGTGGCTGTGAATGCAGTGTCAGATGTGTTCTCAGTTTAAAAAATAAAAAGGCTGACAGCTATTAATTGTTTGACTGTTAAAGTTTAAAGTAACTTGTATAGGGTATCATTTTGTATCAGTTCGTACCTTTTGTATCAATATGTGTATCAATACGGCAAACATAGATGGATTGTTTCACCCCTAGTGACTTGTATTAGGGATAGATGGCAGTAAATACATGTATCACAAGCACTAAAACTGTTCTACCAGACCATTTTGTGAATTACTTCATATATTTGAAATGTTTTCCACAAAGACTCGTAGGATGTGGTGACCACCTCCTCACTTGGATATTGAACAGTGTATCGACATGTAATGTTGTGTACCACATTTTTATATGCCTGCCATAAGGCATAGTTAGTTGCTTGTATGGTGTCCATCCATCTGTTAACCAATTGTGTTTCTGAATAATAACTCAAGCTGTCCACCATCAACAATTAGAACACTTTTGGGATGACTTGCACTTGGCTAGTTAATAACCCATTTAAGTTTGGGGTCAATAGGTCAAGGTCACTTAAAGAAGAACAATGGTTTCCACAAAATAACGTTGAGTTCTCCATCATCTACGGCAACAAACTTTATGGATGATTTACACTTTGTGTAAGGAAGATCCCTATTGATGCCATGGTCAAGGATCGATGTCACTTAACCACTGACGGAATGACTAAAAATGGTTTCCTTCATCACAACCTGGACCAGACTTTGTGAGTAGTTTGCTTTTGGGATTAGGAAGACTCCTGTAAGTTTTAACTTTGTGGATGGCTTACAGTTTTTTGTTAGAAAGAAGCCTATTAATTTTGGTTGCAGAATGTCAGTTATTGAAAGAATTTAGTTATTATCATAAAAACTTATTAATCACAGGGCATAGATATTGTATACCATTCACTGTACTTTTGTGTGAATAGGAAAATTATTCTGCATGTAGAACACAAGAATTATTTTGAGTATATGCATTAAACTGTCAAATCATCCTTTGATTGCTTTGCTTCAAGGCGTGGATTATATTAATTCCAGAGTATTTCAACCATTTTGATTGACCCTGTGTTTGTGTGCTCCTGATTGGCTGAAGTGGTGGACTAACCAGTGAAGAACTTAATACTAAATTACTGACTTTTGTTGGTGGAGGCATGGATATATGAGTTTTTCGTAAGAAAGTGTCAGCTACAGCAAGTTGCAGAATCAATTTTTTTACACGTGTATACATAAGACCAAGTAATGTAAATAGATTGCCTTCAAAAGTGTGAAAAAGTCTTTTGTACTTGTGTCTTAATGTGAATAAATCACCATGGCATCGGGGAATTTCAGCAATAACCACAATCATGACCTATTATGTATGTAACATTCAATTCATTTGTATTCATTTTTTTCTGTCATTGTATGTTATTTCAAAATAAACATTTTAATAAAATCTTAATCTTATTTTTATGTAGATATTTCCTTAAGACAAAATGGTGAATAGCAAAACATTTTATGCAGTGCATTAATGAAGTTGTAGCCACTAGAAATGTTACACCATAAAAATTCATGTAAGCATGCTATTCTTGGTACTGTTTTATGCAGCACGCGAAAAAATATTCATGCCATTATTTTAACAGCCTGTTTGGTGCTTAGTTCCTGCTTAAATAAGGTTACCTTCCCCCGTTTGGCGCACTCTGCTCTGGGGAGGGAGGCACCTTGCAAGAAGGCCAAATGGGTTTATAGTATGGACCTTTTGTTGTCTGTCAACTTTTGTTCTTTGCCACTCGAGCAGCAGGGGGGGCGAATCCGACATTTTGTCCAAACGTCATTTGGCTTAATTAGTACTTTCTGCACTCAGCGGATCCGGTGTCGTCAGCGCCTGGTAAAAAAAAAACGACGTTGTCATCGTCGAGGGGCCAAATCGACAATTGTCCAGAACGTCATTTGGTTTAATTAATACCTTCTGCGCGCCGATCCCAGCGTCGTCAGCGTCCGGTAAGCACATCGACGACCGCGTCGATGTCATCGCCCCCCCCTGCTGCTAAGTGGTTATTTGCAATTTAACCGAATATTTGGTCAAGTCCGATACGATATCGTGTCCGAGGATCATGTAAATTTATCGTTACAAATCCATGTGGGGTCGACTGAGCATGACTAAAAAAGTTTCGAAAAACATTAAAGACCATGTCACCGCCGCACCATGTCTGCCAAATATTTCGTAGCGTGTGTGTATCAACGCCGTTGAATACAGCAAGAATATTACAGTTGTCTCTGATTACTTTTGGAATCTGAGTGTATCGTTGAGTGACATATATCACGTCAGTGTTTTTATGCCTGCCTCTGGAAAATATCCTAGCTGGGTTTTTTTGATTGTCTAACATAACATCATCGTACACGACTAGATTGTTAACGTCGCCATCAATATCATCGATACCTGGTGCATCATTGATATCTGTAATAAACTCGATGACATTTTTTTTAGCGATCGCTGATGCATTCTCGTTGAAATCTTTCAACACCTCGTAGCATCGTTGATCATCTACGCTAGGGGCGATTAAATACAACTTATCCCACTTCATCCATCTCATTATTAAATTGAGTAACAATTGCGTCTTGCCGGATCCAGATGGTCCGATGATAATCATCCGGATCGAGTTTGGTAACGCTGCAACATGCTTAACTGGTTCTCTTGTTTTAGTCGCTGAAAAGTCAATTATATTCATGTCTCTATACATAAATTATGGATCTATATTGTGTAAAGTGTAGAGTGCGTACTGGCACAAATGATATGACAACCGTTACAACAAGAAATAACAGATCGGCGCTTACTGGCAAGTGTGTACAATGCGGTACAAAGAAATTTAGATTTATTTCTATTGAACCCGGGGATGTTTTAAAAAAAAGCGAGGAGGTGATATTGCAGCCAGTTTATCAAAACTCCCCGGAACAC
This sequence comes from Sinohyriopsis cumingii, assembly GCA_028554795.2. NCBI lineage: Eukaryota > Metazoa > Mollusca > Bivalvia > Unionida > Unionidae > Sinohyriopsis > Sinohyriopsis cumingii. Next base: position 75,586,783 of record CM068825.1, read on the forward strand.
CGTGGGCAAAGTATCCAGGAGAAAAGCACCTTCCAGGATATAGCTACTGTGGCCCCGGAACACGATTAGATATCAGACTCGATGATCAAAATCAGCCCAAACCCGGTGAGTATCCAATAAACGCTATCGATAAGGCGTGTCATGCTCATGATGTTGCTTACAAAAGTAGCGATTTGCAACAGCGTCATATCGCGGACGTAAAATTAATTCACGCGTTAAATGCTATTCCTGATAAATCCGTCAAAGAAAAATTGGCCTCATGGTTGGTAAAATCGGCTATGAAAGGTAAATTAATGATGGGCGCTGGTAATTAATAACAATATGGAATCCATCTATTATTCTCCGAGAGGATACTGGAAGGGGAAGGCCGCAATTGGTAAGCTTGCAAGCGCTGCAAAAGTAACGAGGACCACTGCGGCTAATTGGTTATCCAAACAGGCTATATGGCAAATTTATCTACCACCGCCTAAACAAATCAACTTTTCGCGCTTTGATGTCAGCGTACCTAATGAAGTTCATCAGGCTGATATACTATTTCTGCCGCATGACAACGGTTACAAATACGCGCTAACCGTAGTTGATGTTGCGAGTCGATACAAACAAGCGGAGCCGTTAAAAACAAAGTCAGCAACTGAAGTAGCCGATGCGTTTGAAAGAATTTATCGAAGAGGTCCTCTGCGCTGGCCAAATCTATTACAAGTTGATCCCGGTAGTGAATTTCGCGGCGCTGTTCTATCAACGCTGAAACATCATAGCGTCGCGATACGACGAGGTCATACTGCGCTACATCGTGATCAGGCAATTGTTGAACGATTCAATCGGACTCTTGCTGAACGGTTATTTGGATATCAATACGCGAAGGAATTCATCCAAGAAAAACGATCTCGTGAATGGGTCAAAAGGTTGCCAGGCGTAATTGCCGCGTTAAATAACGAGATTACCCGAGCAATCAACATGAAGCCCAGCGACGCGATTAAAGAAAAGTATATACCCGGAAGATCAAAAATAGATAGCGTTTCCAAGCCGATTCTCGGCGATGTCACTGTTAGATATCTGTATGAACCAGGAGAGCTTGAAGGCGGTAAAAAAAAGAGCTACTGATCCTATCTGGAGTGTTACCACACATAACATATCAACGATAACACGATCAACTGGTAGACCACCGATCTATAGACTGGATTCAACTGCTCCTCAGCGCGGATTTACACGCGAGCAACTACAAGTGATACCTGACGATACTCAATTACCCCCGCGTGGTCTTAACTAGCGCCGTTGCGTCTATTGCACTCAAGACATGTCAACCTCACATTGTTTTTGACATGACCGAGACTGTTATCGATCCTGTCCACGGTAAATTGGCGAGCGTCTTTATCCGAATAGCGCCAACTCATTATACAATTGCAACTCGCGCAGTGATTATTCTGTTGTTGTCGTAACGCAATTATTAATTCGGCATCAATATCAAAATGCCGCTGTTTTTTTTTATCCTGTTGGCGGTAACCCGAGAGTTTTCTATCAATGACGCTTGCATCGATGGTGACTCCGTCAATAACAATTCTTCGAAGCTGATTTATCCTTCGTACTCTGGACACTGCAAGATAGACTAGATTCGACCATTCGATGCGATTATCAACCATCCAAACAATTGTATCCGTGATAGTCAGTCCCTGCGAGGAATGTATTGTCGTTGCGTATCCTAGCGTCCACGGGGATTTATCAGCACGTAGCGCGTCCTCGACGACGCTGATATCAACGAGCACGATATCATTCAGCACGAGAATTTGTTTTTCTGTCCGGCCCGGGATTTCAACTTCAATGTTCTGTCGCCGTGTATCCGCGGGTCTATAACATAACGGCACTGGACGCGTTGGAAACTTTTCCTTATGCAACGTAAACAACTTCCGCTGAAGTGTGTCTCTGACTATCTTTCTACTCGCTACAATCAAATCGTTTGGTCTCCATGTTTCCCAGAATTCATTTAACGGCGTTTCCGGAATCACCTCGCGAATTATTTCACACTGAATTCTATCCGGCTGTAATCTGATTAATTTTTTAACCCCGCGCAGTTGTTCATCAAGTGCTCGGTAATCAGTATCGGTTTCTTCATAATAGTCCACAAAACTCCTTAACCAATCATGTGGACCCTCGCCGACAAATGGTGGTGGTTGGCCATGGTCCCCACACATGATTACCGCTGTATTCGCGCGCAGCAACCACTCAAGAAACATTTGTAAAGTATCTAACGAAACAGTACATATCTCATCCCAGATGATAATGTCGGGAATAAATTTTTCCCCCATTCGATCAGGAGTCCACTCACCGCCGCTGTATCGAAAAAAGCTGTGATAAGTAACGGCGTCAACATTTCGTTGTTTTATCTCTCGCGCTAGTCTATGGGTCGGAGTAAGCACGATTATACTTGCCCGCGTTCGAAATAATTCAATTGCCCGAGTCGTCTTTCCTGACCCGCCACAGCCGCTTAAATAAACCGTCTTGTGTCTACAAATTGGATCAGAACACGGTGGTGCATTAGACCATTCTGACAATTTATCGCCGCGTAGGTAATTGTTCTCAACGGTGACATCTGCTGACGGGGAATAATCGCGTCGTATTTCATTTTTAATTCTCCATGTACCCCAACTCTCGTCCGGACTAGTAAACTCGGCTACGTTTTCCTTATACGCTACGTCAACATAAAACGAATCAACGGCTACTCTAACCGCGGTGTCGGGGAATCTATTTATCATCGAGAATAAATTGATAGCGGCGTAACCCAGCATAGACGCCCTCAAATGCGGGTATGCCGGGCTGTCTCCATCGCTGTAGGTAACAACTGTACCCAACTTTGTTCCATTGGACAAGAAAGCTGTTTCGCAGTTCACGTATCTATTTTTCGCCACTGCGTCCTTGATTACGAAATCATATTCTGCGTCATCTATAATCAGCCGTGAGCAATATCGTTTGTAGTCGCAGTTTTTTCCACCTTGTGTGAACTTACCGATTATTCTTCTACCGAGATCTTTTGCCTCGCGGTTTCGTTGGTTGAATATCTTTTTGGACCATTCGACGATATATTCCTCGTCGGCATCGATGTGTTTTCTGGATTCGTCAATTATGCTATCTAGACGCTCTGGTTCTGGTAACCAGACTTCAGTCTGCGCCCGATATGATATAATCGCGTCACTGACAATCAACGAAACTAGCATTTTACAGTCAATCATATACCGTAGCAGCGCTATTGGCAACCACTTCTTTTCAGCCATGTGTCTACCGATCCAAATATAGCAACAGCGATGAAGTCCTGCCGCGAACTCAAATGATACTATGCGAGCGAATCCGGTTAAATCAAAATCAGGCAGTGGTCCATTAATAGCAACACGAGTCATTTCATGTCTGGGGTGTCCAAATCGTTTGAAATACTCAGCGGCGGATCCATACCCGAGAAAACTCGCTGGATAACAGGCAACCATATCAACGGAAATCATAGCGTCGCGGTTGTATTTAGTGTTCCATAGTCCACCATGATAGTATTCCAAACAACTGGATTGTACATCCGGTAGAAATTCCTTGCGCGTTGGACTCCACGCATTTTTCCTTGCTGCAACATGAGCTACAACCGATGGAATCGTAAAACAATTTGTTAGCAGTTGTTCATCATGCTCCTCAAATTCTATGGCGGTTTTTTTCATCCTGTTGTGAAATGCTTCAGTGCGATATAATTCACCGTTTGGTCTTACAAACTGATCAAAGGTATCAGCGCTGCGAAGTAACCACACTGATACAGGGTCGTTTTTACACAAATAAGCGATAGCATCAAATAGTTTCCTCTCCGCGAGAAAACCATCTTGTATAAATTCCCCCGGGATATACTTTACCGTTCTATCCCGTGGAAACACTGTGATCGCGGGCGTCCATGCGTGTTCGTTATGATCAATAATTTTGATTTGTACTTTGATTCGTATAATACTTCACCGGTTATCGTTGTAACGGTTATTGGAAATCTCAACGACGTTTCTAATCTCGCTATGTCGCTGATGGTTGCTCCACGCTCTTTTACGGTTAGTTCCCACTGGTTGATTTTGCTACGTCGTAAATCAGTCAATTTGTTTCCTCGACACGCATTTGTAAAATGCTCTGTTACTCGTTCTGCTACACAATTTATCCCCGTTGACTGTTTCATTGGTTTCAGTTTTCCGATATCAGGTTTCTTATTTAACGGGTATATTCCATAAACAACTGCTGTTTCAGGATACGCTCGTTCATAGTATGGTCTGTCAATTCCGGTTAACAGCCCCGGCTTGGAGTCGCGGCTAACAATGACTGTTTTCTTGTCGCTGAGAACTGGTTCAAATTTATCACGTATGATCCAATTACCTGATTCCACCCGGACAATGAATTTTACTCTGAAGAAATACTTTTTACCGTCAAGTTGTGATATTATCGTTGCTGCGCGGTTGTCGTTCATGGTACATCAACAACGCCATCAATTCGAAATGTTGACCAACTATGAGATGCGCCATCACGCTTGAATTCATCGATACAATCGCGTATTTTACTCAACAGGGTTCTATCGTTTATTAACGCTTTTGGTGCGTCCTTGAGGACTCTATCGAGATTGAACTTAATATTTTTCCAGGGCTTAATTGCTGCTAATCTCTCGAACTCATCCATATAATTAAAACAAGTATTTAAATGAAAGAATATAGTATAATGAATCACTGCAAATGGTTGATGATTGGGTCGACAACCCCGTGCAATAAATCATGTAGAGGCGAATTCTGCGGGTATCATTTACAAAGCGTTCGTAATGGTTCTCTTGGCCCCCTCCCGTGCTTGGTTTGTCACGTCGGTGTAAGAGGAAAATCGCAGTTGTGTATCAATTGTGGCGGAAAGCGATACAGGGAACTAAAACGCTATTATGACAAGCGAATTAAAAACGCCGTCATTGACCCCACCGCCGACTTCGTCATCAAAACCCCCCAAGACTACGTTGAAAGATTTATAATTAAACCAAATAATAAATTAGACAAATAGTATTATTATACAAATGGACCAAGAATTTCAGCCGCATCCTGTGCTCGTCAATTACGAGGCATCTCGCGACGGCATTGTTAGAAACCGCAAACTGAAGAAGCCGGTTGGTACCGTAAGTAATCAGGGGTATCTGATGTTTGGTGCCGGAAAGAAGAAGTACCATATTCATAGGGCGGTATTTGAGGTATTCAACGGATTAATCGAAAATGGACTTGTGATTGATCATATTAATAATAATAAGACTGATAATTCTCTTATAAACTTGCAAGCCGTCTCGCAGAGTCAAAATACCATAAAAGGCCAAACCGGTAAATACCCAAAGAAAGCAAAACCCGTAAAGTCATTTGATACAACAACTCACGAGGAAAAAATATTTCAGTCGATGAATGAAGCCAGTAGATACTTTGACATTTGTATCGCCTCAATACGAAAAGTAGCAGAACGAGTATATCAAACAGCAATCTCAAAAAAGACCGGGCATAGAATTCGATTTTCATATATAGATACGAAGTCACCGGCGCCCATGGCGCTGACGAAGTCGCCATGACAATAAATTGTCCATTCCGGAAGAAAACAAAGTATTCAGTATTGTTGAACACCTCGGGATCGATACACGGGGTTTCATTTTTTTTTAATTTAAAAACAAGATGTTCTATAAGAATAATGAATATCGAAGACATCAATAATATATTAGCCGAGATTTCAAAATTAAAAAATCAAGGAATTGAATTATCTGATGGTCTCGACAGTGAAAACATATTATCCGATTATGAGATTATTAACGAACAATCGAAACGGGGGCGTTTTACCCTGGCCCGCGAGTACTTTTTCATAAAACGATTACAACATACGATCAATGAAAACTTGTACCACAATGACGCAAATGCATTCATTGGACTATTCACTGCCGTTGAAATAATACGAAAAAAACTCGGACGTGTTTATGAACGACGCCGGGAGATTTCTAGTAAGATCAAAAACATTAGAAGGATTATAGACGAAAACTCCGGCGAGAAATTAGAAATTGCTTCGCAATTGCAATAATGGTAGGTGAATCACTCACTACTCGGCTAGCCAGAGAGCGGCTAGCAGCGCTTAGAAAGTTCATACCGTTACGAGACAGGGTCCGAGAACAACTTCAAACGCGGCAGCAACTACAAACCGATTTTACTGTTGGAAGCGAACAACTCTTTGCCCCGGTAACTAAAGCGACCAAGGATGTTACGGCGGCAACTGTACCCGTCCTCGATGCGCTTGAAAAGATAGCGGCTCAGACCGAACAAACAAAAAGGTCTTTAGAAACACTCCCTGCAAAAATAGCGGCTGCTACAACACGGAGGCCACCACCACTCGCTATAACCGAACCACAAGAACCTTATGTTACAATGGCCGACGAAGAAGAACTAGGTGCTACCGCAAGAGAACCAGAAGAAGAAATACCGGAAGAAACACCGGAAGAAACACCGGAAGAAAAAGAGAAAGGGGGGAATATACCCCGTAATGTGCTTAGAAAGTCCACAATAGATCAAATTAGAGACCTCAGCAGCAGGAGGGAAGAATTAATTGATTTTGCTGCCAACAATTTTGCTAAGAAAACACGAGATAAGGAGCATATCAATAGCGGTTACGAGAAAAATATAAAGTCGTTAAAGGATTGGACAAGAACAGTGTATTTAGCGAGTAAACATAAAGATGTATTACTACGTGGTGATGGTCCCGATTACGACGCATTCCACAAGGAAGTTGAAAAAAGGGTAAAACTAAAAAAAGGAAAAGGATACTCTGTTGGTAAAGAATCCTACGGCGTTACCTGTCCTAACAGTGTTCTCAGTGATATATCACGGCTAGAGGTACTAATCGGAGGAAAACGAGCCGGAAATAACTCTCCGGAAATAATCAATGAGGCCGCTGATATTTGCAAGCGGTTATTTACGGGCGGTATCATGGACGTTAGTGCGTATCGAACGCTCATAGACGAACTCGTGGATGATTAAAAAAATTATCGTTTTTATTAATTCTGGCCGTTTTTGGTCGTTTTTTGACCGTTTTTGGTCGTTTTTTGACCGTTTTTGGTCGTTTTTTGCCATTTTTTGACCGTTTTTTGAGGGCAAAAACACCAGGAAATCATTTAGAGAAAATCGATGTTTTTGCTGAAAAATCGAGAAAAAACGACTATAGGCAACAAAAAATGACCAAAAATGACCAAAAATCAAGAAAAAACCGGAAAAAAACCGGATTTTTATCGAGGGCAAAAACCCCAGGAAATTTTGATAAAATTTATTCCGGTTTTCCACACGGCGGTGGGAAGGGGGTGATCAATCACTGGTGATCACAATCACTAATTGAAAAACCGGTGTTTTTATAATAAAGATGATCATACACTACAACCACGATAAACCAGTACTCGTCTACGTGGTAAACTCGCGATTGCCTGTTTACCGCGCGTACTATGGAGATGGTCTCGGTAGCACCATTGCGGGGTTATTTACAAGAATGGCTCCAAAAGTAGCGCCGTTAGCCAAACAATTAGGAATGAAGGCTATTGATGTTATTCGTGATAAGGGTATTAGTGCTATTGGAGACGTTGCCGGAAAGGCGCTTTCTGCAGCAAAGGACAAACTAATGTCGTTGGTGAGGAGAAAAAAACAGAAACCACCGGTGATGCCATCAACGACGGTGATGCCTGCAAATGTCAGTAAAGTAATAAATAACGCCGTGGAAGAAAAACTAGAGTCGTTGGCGGCTCAGTCATCCACCAACGCGCCCATGAACACAATAGCGGGAGAGTGGTCTTAAACAGAATTCAAAGAAAATCGCAATTGAAAACATCAACATGATAAATAATAAAATGTTTGCGCGAACCGCTGATCCCGCGTTTGATATGGATGCCCCAGTGCGCAGGGATGATTCTGTCCGTGATTATCAATTTTATTCTTATTATGCAGCGCAACCTGACCTACGATCGCGAATTGAACTTCAAGTCCAAGATACCAGTAGATACTTTCTGCCATGTGAAGCGTTTATCGAAATTGAGGGAGAACTCGTGACAAATGCTGCCGATAATGCACCATACGCAGATGACGATCGTGTTCGAGTTGGTTTCGTCAACAACGGTATCATGGCGTTATTTGAGAGCGCCAGATATCTTATTGACGGGCGAGAAATTGAATCAATAGAACGCGAGGTTGATGTTGCAACGACGATAATTGGGTTAGCGAGATACTCGGACGATTACACGAGATCGGCGGGCCCATCTATGATGTTTGCGAAGGACACCACCGATAATGCTGACCATTTTCAGTACGTTAACGTGCTAATAAAAGAAAATACCACAGTTGACCAGGTTGAAGCAACCAATCCAGATCGCAGAGCAAAACCAGGCGCTGATTTCACTGTTATAAAAAGTCTTAACGATAATTACAATATGGGATTCGCAGCACGAATGTCGATGCTAAAAAGACCACACCGGCAGTTTTCATGCGTGATTCCACTCCATCACATATTTGGATTCTGCAGAAATGTCAGAAAAGTTATCTATGGGGCTAAGCATACAATCGCGCTCACGCGAAGGGGCGATGATAACAATGCAATATGGCATGCTGCTGGCGTCGCTGCCGGTAAAGTCGTTTTAACTAAAATGGCATTGTGGATGCCGGTGCTGACTCCATCAGTTACCACGGAAGCACGATTGTTATCATTTATGGAACAGGGAGGGAAATCGTTGTTGAGTTGGCTAGCGGTAACAACTGATGCTAAAGAGGATAACGTCGCCGATACGTTTACATGGCACTTGGCATCAAAACAAGGCGTTTCAGCCCCGCGTCATATATTTATAGCACTACAGAATAGGGGACGATTGGGTAATCAAGAACACAGCCATATGATATTTGATCAATTAGGAGTCAGGGATGTTTCGCTGAGAATAAACGGACAACAGGAACCATCCGAGGATATACAGCTTAATTACGGCGACAACCATATCGCACGTGTGTACCATCGATTGCTGTCATATATGGGTCGTGATCAAAACGTCGACACTGGTTTGCAAATATCACAACTTGATTTTAAAAAGCTGTATCCGATTTATTATTTTTCGTTGGAACATCTTGATTTAACGAGACAATCCGTCGTTGATATACACTTCCGAGCTCGTATAGACACGGGTGGTGTTAATTACAGAGCGGTTGCTGTCATTCTCAGCGATAAATCAATGCTGTTGGAAGGTGTTGGTGGACGAATGAGAATCATTGATGCACCAGTGGAAAACATGTAATTGAAAGCACAAACGCGTTTACAATAAATGTCGTATAGTGTCGTCAGTGTAGAGTTGACTGATGGTCAAGTCAAGAAATTACGATCAAAGTCGGCTAAACAATGCGGGACCACAATAACGCTGAAGCCGTCACAGATGGCAGGTGGTAATCATAAGATATCGTTGACGGCGCGTCAAATAAAACATTTCAATAATGCGATGAAGAATAAAAAGGGTGTTCAAATAGATTTCTCGGCCGCAGCGATCAAGGACATGGAAAAGACCGGTGGGATATTTCCGTTGTTAGCCGCGATTCCGGCATTGATTGCCGCGGCGGCCCCAGCAGTGGCTAAGGCGGCTGCGTTAGGAGCCGTTGGTACCGCGGCGGGGATGGCATTGAAGAAGGCAACCGGGAAAGGCTATAAAAAAAAACGATCCGTGGCCGGAAAGGGTCTAAGACTACCGGGAACCCCGTATTCATGGTACTCGGGAAAGGGTCTAAGACTACCGGGAACCGTTTATTGACTCAGGAGTCTATGACTCCCATGTCTAATTTTGATTTAATAGACGCCGCAGACGCGCTAGCGATAAAAAACTTCAGAGGTGTTTTTATGAGGGATCAATTACCGGCGGCACCAAGGAATATTGAAACCGGCATAATTAACCTCGATGGGTCCTCCGGAGCGGGAACTCATTGGGTTGCATACGCGATTGATCCGCGTGCGATCGTCTATTTTGATTCATACGGGTTAGCCCCGCCGAACGAGTTTATGCGGTATATCCGGACGTGTTCAGCCCGGGTTTTTTATTCCACGCTGCCAACACAGCAGTTAAGCGACCCGCCGATATGCGGCCGTGAAGTATTGAACGTACTCGCGACGATTTCATAATCGCGAAAACCACCTCATGTGGTTGTAAACGAATACACTAGTGGGGTCGTAGAGGCCCGGCGGGTTAATTAGAAACGCTGTTTTTTTTTTACAATAACGATGATTGATATTTGGGGACGACCTATTTCGGCGCTGAAAGGATCCACGGAAACGCCCGCCACCGATGACATAAAAAAACTAATCGAGGATGAAATCGCTGATACGTTGAATTTAACAAGTGTTGACCCAGGTGAAATAGTTGTATTTCAAGACCGCCAGGGTAAATTGAAATCCAGTAATGTGTCGCTGGATGACGTTTTAACACGACGGCGTGATGCCGCCGAGGACACTATCGCGCTGTATACCAGCGACGGACGACTCAAGCCGGGTGAACATCTGTCGACGATAACATTAGTCAAAGACGGTTTTATAAGGTTGAATAGATCGGTGACCGAACTTGACGCGCAGGTGAAAAAATCTCTCACCGAGGTGAAAAAATCTGTCACCGATGTACAACTCACTACCGCTAGTTTTTTCGGGACCCCGACGGTAACCGAACCGAATCTTGCAACAATAAAAAATACTATTTCGGAGTTTACAACGCTGTCGGGCCAATTTTACACGTTACGAAAAAATGTTAACAGGATCGATGACAACTTTGATAAATTCTTTGGTAAAAAAAATACCAAGCTGGATGAAATCACAACAACTATAAATGATATCACTGCGTATGGACAGGAAATAAAAACAATCAAAACTGATGTTGCAGCGAACAAAGGGAGTGTAGACGTGCATGAACGGGAAATAGAAATAATCGGCGCTAATGTTGCAACGATCATAAATAATGTAGACTCGCATACAGGGGAAATAGGAACGATCAAAACTGATATTGTAGCGAACAAAAGGAATATAGACGCGCATACACAGGACATAATGACAATCAGAGCTGATATTGAAGCGAACAAAAAGGGTGTAGACGTGTATAGAGGGGAAATAGGAACGATCAAAACTGATGTTGCAACGAGCAAAAGAAATATAGACGTGTATGGACAGGAAATAAAAACAATCAAAACTGATGTTGCATCGAACAAAAGGAATATAGACGCGCATACAGGGGAAATAGAAACAATCGAACTTGATGTTGCAGCGAACAAAAGAAATATAGACGCGCATACAGGGGAAATAGAAACGATCAAAACTGATATTGTAGCGAATAAAAAAAGTATAGACGTGCATGAACAGAGAATAGGAACGATCAAAACTGATATTGTGGCGAACAAGAATAATATAGACGCGCATGAATGGAGAATAGAAACAGTCAAAACTGATGTTGCAGCGAACAAAAAAGATGTGGACGCGCATACACGGGAAATAGATACACTCATTACTAAGGTTGCAGCGAACAAAAAAGATGTGGACGCGCATACACGGGAAATAGATACACTCATTACTAAGGTTGCAGCGAACAAAAAAGATGTGGACGCGCATACACGGGAAATAGATACACTCATTACTAAGGTTGCAGCGAACAAAAAAAATGTGGACGCGCATATACAGGAAATAGATATACTCATTACTAGGGTTGCAGCGAACAAGAATAATATAGACGCGAATTTGCGGAGAATAGAAATAATCGGAACTGATGTTGAAGCGATTAAAGACGGACTACCGAGAGTAGCAGAGCAATTCGAAAAAATAAAAATCCCTCATGAGAACATCATCAACACAGTATACACAATTCGGCATGGATCATTCGATTGGACTCCTACACAGAATACAGTAAATACTACCGCAACTGTTAAGGGCATTTATCGCTTGACACTGGTTTCAATGATGCAGTTTAATATATTATCGTCGAGTTCATCCGGGTTTAACAATACAATATCAACAATTATAGACAAGAACGCAACTGAACAGTTTACAATTTATGCCGTTGATGGAAATTTAGCCCGGGCAAACATCACATGGTATGTGGAATTTGTAGCGAATCTAAGTAATTAAAAACACTAGCTCTTTTAGAATAAAATGACCACCAAGGTAATTGAATCAGAGGTATCACCGACGTCACATCAATATCGATTCGATACCGCAAAAGAATTCTCCGCGAACTTAAAAACGCTTTCCGAACAATACCGTGCAAAAATAAAAAAATACCGTCGTAAAATAACCGTCATCGACGCGGTCGTGTACTCGGTGTCGGGTATAGTAGCTGGCACCGGTGTTATTTTATCCACGGTGACCACGATAGCCCCGATCGCTGTTCCAATCGCTGTCTCCGCGATGACAACAGTTGCTGGAGTCGCCAACGCAATCACTAGAAAGATATCATCGTGTTTTCAGAAAAAACTCAACGAGTATACAGTAAAACATCAAATAGTATCCGACGCATACTCGAAATTATCCGGGTTGATCTCGTTATCGATTGATAATTTGTTCGTATCCGATGTTGAATTCTCCACGATGGTCCAGTTGTATAGCTCCGCGATGTCAAAAATCGAGGATTTTTAACTGGAAGCCGGAACCACCTGGTTGCTGAAATTAGACACTAAAGACAACGAATAATAATAATGTCGATGAACCCCGAAGGGTCTCAATTACTTCAGCGGATCGCGGAGAATACCACTCCGGTACAAACAAATATGATATCGATAACGTCAACGAAACCCGAATTCAGTGTGAACTTCCCATCGCCGGTTCCAGTAAAGGAAATAGCACTGGCAAAATTGCGAATATATCACAGTTGGCCTAATATTCGAGCGGACGCATTTAATGGACAACAACCTAATAACTCGCTGGTTTTTGCACGGACAAATAAACCCGATGGGACCCCAGACTGGGAGGAGGTTACAATACCAACTGGGTCATACCAAATAGAACAAATCAATAAGGAATTTCAACGCAGGATAAAATCGATCACAGGAAAAGAATCAAAAATCGCTATTACGGTTCATGAACCGACGTTATCGTCGACGATTGAAATAAGCACACCGGGGTATATGGTTGATATTTATAACAGTTCAATAAGAACCATACTAGGATGGCCTAAGAATCCACCCGCGGACGCCCCCCCATCAACTATCCTCAGATACGATAACGGAGATGGTGGTAGGCATATTGCTCCATACAACGTAAATATTGCATCGGTGATAGCGATTAATCTAGTGTGCGATGTTATCGAAGGGAGTTACCAGGTGGATACCAAGCAATCAAATCAAGCTCAACAGGGGTATATCCTTTATTCGTTTTCACCAACAGCCCCTCCGGGATTTTTGATCATTGAGAGTCCGATTAATCCGGTCTATATGCGATGCCATGATCGGTTTTTAACGAGAATTAATTTTAGAATTACCGATCAGTCAAATAACCTAATTGATCTACAAGAGGAGGAGTTAGTGATCACTCTGTTTGTAAGATCATAGCAGCAGGGGGGGGGGCGATGACATCGACGCGGTCGTCGATGTGCTTACCGGACGCTGACGACGCTGGGATCGGCGCGCAGAAGGTATTAATTAAACCAAATGACGTTCTGGACAATTGTCGATTTGGCCCCTCGACGATGACAACGACGACGACGTCGTTTTTTTTTTTACCAGGCGCTGACGACACCGGATCCGCTGAGTGCAGAAAGTACTAATTTAAGCCAAATGACGTTTGGACAAAATGTCGGATTCGCCCCCCCCCTGCTGCTACTCGGGAGGCCATGTTTTTTCCTGATCTTCATGCAACTTTAAATAAAGGCTTGTGTCAACAGTATCTCAGCTGAGTTCAAAGACAACTGAAATCTATGCTTATTAAAGAGGTAATATTGTATCTGATTCACTTGAGCTTGTTACCACCACATAAATTGGATTTCTAAACTGAATTTGATTACACTTTGCTTACATCATCGAGAATTTAGAAACGTTTGATAGTGAGATCTACATATTAATGGGGTGATCTTTAATCTGATTGGTTGAGTTTGTTAGCGTTTTATAAGGCGGGGGCCCCGATTGGTCTAAAGCGCTCTCCGTTACGGATCACTGCCATCTCACCTCTGTCTGCGTGGGTTCGAGTCTAGGATTCGGCCAATGTGGGTATGTAAGAAATCTTTGCCCGTAGCTTCTCGTGAGTCGGTGGTCCTTCCCGGAGTTTTCCTGGGTTCTTCCTCCACCATCAATACTGGCCGCAATGCATAGCCTATCGTGTGCTGAAAAATGGCATTAAACCTAACAACAACAATTTTGTAAGGCATAATACTAATCGGATTTTGATCAGACTTGGAATATATGCCTGTAGCTGAAAAATCTTGGACAAATTGGATAATTAGCAAGATCCACACATATTAATAAGGTCTGATTTGCATTTAATTAGCCGAGTTGAATACCACCTTGGAAGTCATATTTTTAATCGGCTTTTAATTATACTTCGAATGTAGCTTTTGTGACCAAGATTTTGCACTAGTTCAGCAATGCGTAGGATGCATATATAGGAATGAGGTGATCTTGCATATCGTAGGCTGAGCTGATTTCCGCTCTGGACACCAAGTCCGATCCAGTTTTTATCAGAATTAACAAACGGGTTTAAACCATCAAGATCATTGGGTTCACCTATGAGAACAGTCAATGCATATTGTGATCTTGTATCTAATTGGCTAGGCATGTTGGCAACTATATCTGATAGTGAGCAAGCTATGTTCTTCTTAATCAGGATATATTGCAGATGATTGGCTGAGCTTCTTACCCGACTTTAATCCAAACCTGGTATCGAGGCTAACATCTTCAGGATGTTGCATGATTTTCATTGTGATGCAAGACCTATGCATATTAATGAGGTGATCTTCTGTCTGATTGGCTCATATTTTACCACTCCAGAGACTATATTTGGTATTATTCTGATCAACATTGGTTTTTACTTTCGAGTCATTTTGTTTACGTTGTGTGACAATTGGAAGTAAGGTTTGATTTCCTGTCATAATGCCAGCAATTCCACTATTATCACAATCCAAGTGAAGTAATCAGTATGCATAGCGTCCCTTTCACATGAGGTCATTAACACTTTGACATCACTAAATTTAATTGTTACATAGGGTCCAGGACAAGACATTATGTCGTAGTTTGAATCATGCATCGAGGAAGTTTTACAAATGCGTGTTTAAAATATGGGCTACCTAGACAATCCAAAACGGCTCAATCACAGCGCAGTTAATATTAGTTGATTCAGTTTGGCAAATAGGCCTACTGGCAGATGATAGTGATGGCAATTTATTTTAATTTATGAGGTACATCAGATTATTGCTAGAAAAGTGTTAAGAGTGAGAAGTTTAGCTGTGACTTGGCATAAATTGAGCTTTGAATTGAGTGGCCCATGCATGTAATCAAAACCGGTACTGACGTCATTTTGAAAGCTCGAAAATGTTACACTGCAAATGTATGTCAACCTTTTGGCCAAAATCGGAACACCATATTTTCTTTTTTAGGTAAATCAGTGCAAGGTGAATTCTAATGTATAATCGGGGACGATTTACCTCCAGATTTTTCTAGATAGGAAAAACATTGGGGATATGTTTTCACCATCTTCTTAATTGCCTTGAAAGGTAGGGATATCACACATTTATTTAGTTTAAGTACTATCAAAAGTGTTTATATTTATTTAATGTATGCAAATTCCTGAAGTCCGGAAAATTGTGATTGCATGCTATTTTTAGATTTAAATATTTAATCAGCTTTTGGCGTGATATCTAAACATAAATATGTAATAATGATGGCAAATCCAAAAAAAAGGTAACATTTTTTACCAATGCGTTATTTAAAATACATTGAGCATAGCTACATATAGCTTTACAAGGGTTCAGATAAATTTAATAAATAACCTAAAAAAATAAAATTTGGAAGTACATATATTTGATCAACAAGCAGACTATGTCATTAATGGACTCGAAATCCTAATACAGCAATATTGAACAGATAGGAAATCTGGCATTGTGGTTCCTAAATCACCGATTCAAGAAAGTGAAACTTAAGCAGAGCTCATGTTAGTGAAAAATCTTAATTTCTAGTCCAAGTATCCAATAGATATTACCTATGAGCAGTGAAAAAATGTACATAATACACATAAGGAACAGTTTCTTATCTTGTTCCAGATGGCTAAGCTAGCCAAATATATGCCCCATCAGCAGGAGTCTCCGCAGAGAACAATAGCGGTATTCATACACAGATGAGGAAGAGATTAAGCTCAGAAAAGTCAACATATTAATGTGAATACAAACATAAGCAACATCTGTTAAAGATGAAGTGTTGGGTATAGAGTGAACTTTGGTCATTTCTCCCTTCCTCCTTTTTGTTCTCCCCCCCCCCCCTTATTTTCGTAACAAGTGGCTACCCCCCCCCCCACACACACACACACACATACACACATACACATTAGATAAAATCCTGAAGTGAAAGCACTGGAGTTGCAGCTGGAGAAGAAAGTAAAGACGCTAGAGGGCAATGGTTACTATCTGAGTTACAATGACTTTCCTTTAAATATCATTTCGCTTTCACATTACATTTATTTATTTCTGTATTGTTTTTGTATTTGTTTATTGTATATAAATTAGTAACTGGAACAGAACACTTGATACCGTGAGTAGTTATTGAAAACTGAAAACTGGTCATTGAAAAGTCATTGAATTTCAGCTTTCCTAATCTGTATGAACCCAATATGCATGAACTTAATGCATATTAATGATGTGACCTGCATAAGTTTGGCTGACAGGCAGCTCTGTAATCAGATTCTGATTTGAGTTTTTAAATTGTGTTTGTCAAGCTGTTTGAGTATGAGCAAGATCTGTGGTAATCTTTTATTTGATTGGCTGAGCTTTTTGAAACGGACAGCTGTCAAGTTATATAAGACCAAGTTTGCTTATTATTTGGTCCAGCATCATTTGCGTGACATCCATGTGACTGGATAAAATTATTAGCATTGAATTGGCAAGTTTGTGGGAGATAGACTACGAAAAACATCACCTTTTTGTTAATTTGTAGAAGGCATGTAGTGTTAAGAAGTTTTTCTTTCCATTTTGATTAGTAAAATAAGTGCCTGTGGCTGTGAATGCAGTGTCAGATGTGTTCTCAGTTTAAAAAATAAAAAGGCTGACAGCTATTAATTGTTTGACTGTTAAAGTTTAAAGTAACTTGTATAGGGTATCATTTTGTATCAATTCGTACCTTTTGTATCAATATGTGTATCAATACGGCAAACATAGATGGATTGTTTCACCCCTAGTGACTTGTATTAGGGATAAATGGCAGTAAATATCACAAGCACTAAAACTGTTCTACCAGACCATTTTGTGAATTACTTCATATATTTGAAATGTTTTCCACAAAGACTCGTAGGATGTGGTGACCACCTCCTCACTTGGATATTGAACAGTGTATCGACATGTAATGTTGTGTACCACATTTTTATATGCCTGCCATAAGGCATAGTTAGTTGCTTGTATGGTGTCCATCCATCTGTTAACCAATTGTGTTTCTGAATAATAACTCAAGCTGTCCACCATCAACAATTAGAACACTTTTGGGATGACTTGCACTTGGCTAGTTAATAACCCATTTAAGTTTGGGGTCAATAGGTCAAGGTCACTTAAAGAAGAACAATGGTTTCCACAAAATAACGTTGAGTTCTCCATCATCTACGGCAACAAACTTTATGGATGATTTACACTTTGTATAAGGAAGATCCCTATTGATGCCATGGTCAAAGATCGATGTCACTTAACCACTGACGGAATGACTAAAAATGGTTTCCTTCATCACAACCTGGACCAGACTTTGTGAGTAGCTTGCTTTTGGGATTAGGAAGACTCCTGTAAGTTTTAACTTTGTGGATGGCTTACAGTTTTTTGTTTGAAAGAAGCCTATTAATTTTGGTTGCAGAATGTAAGTTATTGAAAGAATTTTGTTATTATCATAAAAACTTATTAATCACAGGGCACAGATATTGTATACCGTTCACTGTATTTTTGTGTGAATAGGAAAATTATTCTGCGTGTGGAATACAAGAATTATTTTGAGTATATGCATTAAACTGTCAAATCATCCTTTGATTGCTTTGCTTCAAGGCGTGGATTATATTAATTCCAGAGTATTTCAACCATTTTGATTGACCCTGTGTTTGTGTGCTCCTGATTGGCTGAAGTGGTGGACTAACCAGTGAAGAACTTAATACTAAATTACTGACTTTTGTTGGTGGAGGCATGGATATATGAGTTTTTCGTAAGAAAGTGTCAGCTACAGCAAGTTGCAGAATCAATTTTTTTACACGTGTATACATAAGACCAAGTAATGTAAATAGATTGCCTTCAAAAGTGTGAAAAAGTCTTTTGTACTTGTGTCTTAATGTGAATAAATCACCATGGCATCGGGGAATTTCAGCAATAACCACAATCATGACCTATTATGTATGTAACATTCAATTCATTTGTATTCATTTTTTTCTGTCATTGTATGTTATTTCAAAATAAACATTTTAATAAAATCTTAATCTTATTTTTATGTAGATATTTCCTTAAGACAAAATGGTGAATAGAAAAACATTTTATGCAGTGCATTAATGAAGTCGTAGCCACTAGAAATGGTCCACCATAAAAATTCATGTAAGCATGCAATTCTTGGTACTTTTAAAAATTTCACGCAATTATTTTAACAGCTTGTCTGGTGCTTAGTTTCTGCTTAAATAAGTTTACCTCCCCCCTTTTGGAACTCTGCACTGGGGAGGGAGGCACCTTGCAAGAAGGCCAAATGGGTTTATGGTATGGACCTTTGTCGTCTGTCATGCATCTGTCAACATTTATTCTTTGCCACTCGGGAGGCCATGTTTTTTTCCTGTTCTTCATGCAACTTTAAATAAAGACTTGTGTCATCAGTATCTCAGCTGAGTTCAAAGACATCTAAAATCTATGCTTATTAAAGAGGTAATATTGTATCCGATTTACTTGAGTTCGTTACCACCACAGAATTTGGATTTCTAAACTGAATTTGATTACACTTTGCTTACATCATCGAGAATTTAGAAACGTTTGATATTGAAATCTACATATTAATGGGGTGATCTTTAATCTGATTGGTTGAGTTTGTTAGCGTTTTATAAGGCGGGGGCCTTGATTGGTCTAAAGCGCTCTCCGTTACGGATCACTGCCATCTCACCTCTGTCTGCGTGGGTTCGAGTCTAGGATTCGGCCAATGTGGGTATGTGAGAAAGTTTGCCAGTAGCTTCTCGTGGGTCGGTGGTTCTTCCCGGGGTTTTCTCTGGTTCTTCCTCCACCATTAATACTGGCCGCCATGCATAGCCTATCGTATGCTGAAAAATGGCGTTAAACCCCACAACAACGACAGCAACTTTGTAAGGCATATACTACTAATCGGATTTTGATCAATATATACCTGCAGCTGAAAAATCTTGGACAAATTGGATAATTAGCAAGATCCACACATATTAATAAGGTCTGATTTGCATTTAATTAGCCGAGTTGAATACCACCTTGGAAGTCATATTTTTAATCAGCTTTTAATTATACTTCGAATGGAGCTTTTGTGACCAAGATTTTGCACTAGTTCAGCAATGCGTAGGATGCATATATAGGAATGAGGTGATCTTGCATATCATAGGCTGAGCTGATTTCCGCTCTGGACACCATGTCCGATCCAGTTTTTATCAGAATTAACAAACGGGTTTAAACCATCAAGATCATTGGGTTCACCTATGAGGACGGTCAATGCATATTGTGATCTTGCATCTAATTGGCTAGGCATGTTGGCAACTATATCTGATCGTGAGCAAGATATGTTCTTCTTAATCAGGATATATTGCAGATGATTGGCTGAGTTTCTTAACCGACTTTAATCCAAACCTGGTATCGAGGCTAACATCTTCAGGATGTTGCATGATTTTCATTGTGATGCAAGACCTGTGCATATTAATGAGGTGATCTGTCTGATTGGCTCATATTTTACCACTCCGTAGACTATATTTGGTATTATTCTGATCAACATTGGTTTTTACTTTCGAGTCATTTTGTTTACGTTGGAGTCATTTTGTTTACGTTGTGTGACAATTGGAAGTAAGGTTTGATGTCCTGTCATAATGTTAGCAATTCCACTATTATCACAATCCAAATGAAGTAATCAGTATGGATAGCGCCCCTTTCACATGATGTCATTAACACTTTGACATCACTAAATTTAATTGTTACATAGGGTCCAGGACAAGACATTATGTCGTAGTTTGAACCATGCATCGAGGAAGTTTTACAAATGCGTGTTCGAAAATGGCACAATCACAGCGCAGTTAATATTAGTTGATTCAGTTTGGCAAATAGGCCTACTGGCTGACGATAGTGATGGCAATTTATTTTAGTTTAAAGCTACGAGGTTCATCAGATTATTTGAGCTAGAAAAGTGTTAAAAGTGAGAAGTTTAGCTGTGACTTGGCAGAAATTGAGCTCTGAATGAGTGGGCCACGCATGTAATCAAAACCGGTACTGACGTCATTTTGAAAGCTCGAAAATGTTACACTGCAAATATATGTCAACATTTTGGCCAAAATCGGAACACCATATGACAGATTCATAGCTTTTCAAACACTACATATGTAATTGTAATAGGTCTAATTATAAGTGTAAGAGGTGTAAACTTCTTAGTTATTCATTGACGATTGTTAACACCAATCTATGGACTTATAAACATGGATTAACTCCTTAATTTTGAGGAGTGTTTTAAAGTATTGTCTGGATATTTTATTTACTACTCTGTGTATAGGTACAAAAATGAGTGCAACTGAAACAATGAATAGCGATTTTCTTTTCGAGATAAATCAATGCAAGGTGAATTCTAATGTATAATCAGGGACGATTTACCTCCAAATTTTCCCAGATAGAAAAAACATGGGGATATGTTTTCACCGTCTTCTTAACTGACATGAAAAAATGTAGGGATATCACACATTTATTTAGCTTAAGTACTATAAAAAGTGTTTATATTTTTTTTTGATGTTTGCAAATTCCCAAACTCCCGAAAATTGTGACTACATGCTATATTTAAATTTATATTGTTAATCAGCTTTTGCCGTAATACCTAAACATAAATATGTAATAATGATGACAAATCCAAAAAAGTTAACAGTTCTTACAAATGCATAATTCAAATTACCTTGAGCATATATATATATATATATATATATATATATATATATATATATATATATATATATATATATATAGCTTTATAACGGTTCAGATAAATTTAATAAATAACCAAAAAATAAAATTTGGAAGTACATATATTTATTTGATCAAAATACCACTGTCTGAACAAGCAGACTATGGCAATAATGGACTCGAAATCCTAATACAGCATTATGGAACAAATAGGAAATCTGGTATTGTGGTTCCTAAATCACCGATTCAAGAAAGTGAATCTTAAGCAGAGCTAATGTTAGGGAAAATTCTTAATTTCTAGTCCAAGTATCCAAAAGACATTACCTATGAGCAGTGAAAAAATGTACATAATAAACATAAGGAACAGTTTCCTATCTTGTTCCAGATTGCTAAGCTAGCTAAATGTATGCCACATCAGCAGGAGTCTCCGCAGAGAACAATAGCGGTATTCATACACTGATGAGGAACATATTAAGCTCAGAAAAGTCAACATATTAATGTGAATACAACTAGAGGCAACATCTGTTAAAGATGAGGTGTTAGGTATATTGTGAACTTTGGTCATTTCTTCCTCCCTCCTTTTGGTTCTCCCCCCCTTAATTTCGTAACAAGTGCCCCCCCCCCCCCCACACACATTAGATAAAATCCTGGCAGCATCTCTGAAGTGAAAGCACTGAAGTTGCAGCTGGGGAAGAAAGTAAAGACGCTAGAGGGCAATGTTTACTATCTGAGTTACAATGACTTTCTTTTAAATATCATTTCACTGTCATATTACATTTATTTATTTCTGTAGTTTTTGTATTTGTTTATTGTATATAAATTAGTAACTGAAACAGAACACATGATACCGTGAGTAGTTATTGAAAACTGGTCATTGAAAAGTCATTGAATTTCAGCTCTCCTAATCTGCATGAACCCAATATGAATGAACTTAATGCATATTAATGATGTGACCTGCATAAGTTTGGATGACAGGCAGCTCTGTAATCAGATTCTGATTTGAGTTTTTAAATTGTGTTGGTAAAGCTGTTTGAGTATGAGCAAGATCTGTGGTAATCTTTTATTTGATTGGCTGAACTTTTTGAAACGGACAGCTGTCAAGTTATATAAGACCAAGTTTGCTTATTATTTGGTCCAGCATCATTTGCGTGACATCCATCTGTCAACCATTGACTGCCATTATTCAAGAGTCCTTAAAACAGTAAAACGCTGAGTGTTTGCTTCCATTATATACCCATCATTTTACAGTTAATACAAAGAATACTTTTTCCAAGGTTGATATGAAACCCTGTATCAAATGCACAGATTCATGTCTGTCAATGATGATTTTGCCTAACAACGGCAAAGTACAAGTTGCTCTATATTTTCGTGCACGGGAAAGGCATGGAGAATGCCATTGGTTAGATAAAACATGACCATTAACGCGGAAGGCAGGTGACCGTTACACAGAGGACATTTATACAAGAAATTTGCGGGGGATTAGAAAATGACCGTTGTGAACAGGTGACCCCTAGGAAGGGTTTGATTGTATGTACCTAATAGTGATTGTGAACAAATTAACTCTGACCTAAATTGACGAGCAATAATGAAGCTTGGCCACTTTTAGTTGTTACGGCTCTTTTGCTGGTGTTGATGCGCCACAAGGGATACGGGTTTTGCATACATAAATTCTACAAAGATTTCAGAAATATCCGAATATTTGTTGGATGTCTGCACATAATCCCTGTCTTGCATACAATGAGGAAATTGTAGGTTTGTAATCGAACTCTCCATTTCTTGATTCTTGTATATAGTTTTGCAGTGGAATTGTTGAAAATGACCAACATGGGTTGATGATATCTGATAAGTGTAATTCATATCCAGGGCCATTTTTTGTGTTTGTGGTAAGGTCTTACTTTGCATCGGCTATAACTTTCTCATCCAGGTGCATCATATTTTATTGGGTCAAAATATGCCATAACTAACTCGTTTGTGGGAACATTCTTAATCTAGTCGAATGGTGGTGGTTTTTGTTGTTGTTGTTGTTTCTTGAGCCAATCGTGTTTGGTTAACCCATCTATATGCTCATTAGTGGTGGTTTTAATCGTGAATGAACTGGTACATAGTTCGTCATGCGCAAATCACTTGGTTGGTCTCCGTGAATTCGTCTTACCTTCAGTCCTTTAAGGTTAAGGGATACTCCCTCAGCACGGTCGTAGCTATAAAATTAGAATGTATAGATTTTTGAGTTAGCAAATAAGTTTGTTCAACATAAATATTTACCTCATAGCCTCAATACTGCGCCTTTCAGGATTTTTGTCCTGTTTATCTTGTATTTTGTCACATAGTGTCATTCATGTTCTTGACCCTTTGTGATCCTTCCAAACTTAGTGTATTTCGGAAGATTTCCGCAGCAAATAATATTCTGAATAGGACTCTTGTAACGTTAAAGGTCAAAGTTTGCGGGAAGGCAGTTATATATCTGGACTCTGGGTCTAAATTCAGATGACTGACTGTATCCCGATTTGAGGTATTATCTGGAAAATACATTTGATTTCGATTGATAATTATTTGATTCTGTTGGCTATCTAACCCGAACTCTTATGTTCTGGGGAAGAATTACGACTATATGGTGCTGAGCAAAGTGATCGAAACTAGCGAAAACCAGGAAGTTTTTTAAAATTCAACAAATAATTTATTCTCCTAAATACAAAGTGAAAATGTATTTTAAAAAAATAACTTACGGTACTGCAAATTAAATCCCGAATAATCCTAGACTTTCTATAATACAAGTCCTAATGATTACAGTTTTGAATAAACTTTTGTGATATTTCACAATAAACAAAACGTTGAAAGAGTACATGTATCTATGATGGCCTGAATAGTGATGATGTACAAACAGTCTTTTCTTGTATCACAATAATAACATCGAAGAATATGTTCTTAGTTAAATTTCACTGTAAATCAAAGTCTCAATTTCCAAGAATATTATTTTAGATGAGCACTTTGTATTTCCTGTGAATAAATAACTTGAATAAATAAATTCCAGACTAAATGAAATACTGGACACAACAGAAAGACTAATTTCTGCTTCGGATGTTATTGCAGAAATAAATAACTATTCTAAGAAACAAAACTTTATACTCCTATCTGACCTAAGTCACAGTTAGCATTTTCTATTTAAAAAAGAACTATAACCTAATGGATAATTTCATGCTAGAAGGTTCCAAATGTTTACAAGATAAAATCGAGTTACAATTAGATGGCCTGTTACTAAAATTATAATAAAGAATATGATAATGTCAGAGACTCAGACGAAAATAATAATCCTAATATGTATCCTTCAGTCCATATCCATACCAACGTACTTGAGCACTTACAAACACAAACACACAAACGCATACCCTCACATTTTTTAAAAAAGAGTTAGTGTTTATATTCACACTACTCTACCTACACACATTGGCAAATTTATCGTTATTTCTTTTCTGGAGTATTGGGTAGCCCTGAAAAGGGCTGTTTTTTTGTTTGCTATGGCATTCTTTTTTAGTTTCTAAGAATGCGATGTCCTCTGAGGATAGACTTTCTGGCGATAGGTCTGCTTCTTCGGAAAGAGAAGAAGAACTCTTTGGTGTCGATACGACAATCGACAAAGCCTCTGTCAGCTTCAGGTTGCTGCTGCTGCTGCTGCTGTTGTTGTTGTTGTTGCTGCTGTTGCTGCTGCTGTCTTTGAAGTCTGTACTTCTCTGTCCATTCTTCTTTTTCCCTGTTCATTTCTTCTCTGAAGAGCTCTTCTATCAGGTCTTCAGTGATTTTTAACATTCTCACATTCTCTATTTCTTCTGGCTTCGGTATCAGACTGTGTCTGACCCTATGCAAATTCACATAGGCTTCGTTGAGCTTAGCTAGTTTGGAGCACATCTTCGTAGGAGGATGAGTCGACAATGGATGGTTAGACTGGAAACAACCCCGGTTCTTAAAGTCAAAGCGCGGACGTGAAGGAAAACATCCCCCACACGGTTTTCGAGTCTCAACGTTCAGTGAGTGTCATGAGAGGGATAGTAAGAAATGAAAGAGCATCAATCCAACATTCTTATAGCTAAACAAAAGACAAAGGCATTTTTTTTCAAAACACAACATTTTTTTATTCAAAAATCACTTAACACTAACCAACAACAACTCTAACATTTTTAAACAATAATCCAACAATATAACATCAAACAATTTTTTTCAAATCGCAAACATTTTTTCTCAATTGACAATCTACTTTAAACAGGGCTGACAACGTTGTGAATGAAATTGTGATTTCCACTGTTGGAAATCATTAGACCATTGATGGACACTACGTTTCCTAGCTTGAGACAAAAGATAAGCATAATGGTCACAAAACCATCGATCTACTTTCACATCATTTCTTGAAGAAGAACGATGATCAAAATGAGTCACTAAATGTTCTAAGGAATAGCCCAGGCTGCGATGATGCAGAAAATACACACAGTACTGTCCACACACCAAGGAATCTGTGCCTTGTAATTTCACATTATTGAATCGGGTGGTTTGAGCATTTCTTCTCATAAAGTCGATGATATCGTCTTCCAAAGGGGGCAATCCGTACGAATCGAAATATTCCACACATCCTTCTTGAGGAAAGTAAACGGCTACCCAGTGGGTTCCTGGGAGATGACTGTCGTCCGTGTTGATCACGTAAGCTTGATGGTCTTTAGGTTTGCGATGAGGGAGTTCATCTTTAGCACAGACGACAGGATTCCAAGAAGCCGTATACGAACTGTGGTTCAAAAGGTAATAAAGTTCCCAGGTATCCATTTGTGTGTTTTTTTCTTCACAGGTAATAATACGTCGTCAATTCGATCCTGACTTTTTGCTTGAAAATGTCTGACAAGTAACCGTTTCTTCGTTTCGTCTCCTCACTCTGATTCAGGAGAGCTTCGATACGATGGATCTCTTGAGTGGTTAATGGTGGACAAGAATGTTCACGCAAGTCTTTATACCACTGGTGCAACACGTCTTTGTCCGAGATGAGACTCCAAGCTTCATCCAGATACTCGTCCAATTTTTCTTCTTGACTCAACATCAGGCATTTATCGTGTTGAATTTTACTGGGATGATCGTTTTGACATCCATAGCAATTTTTCTTGATCAATTCCGTCATTTTTTCGACCAAGTGTTTGGCAAAACAGGAGACTAAATGGGCTTCTTGTTCTGGCCATCTCGACTTCATCATGATCACTTCTTCTTCTTTTTCCACGGTCTCCTGACATTTCATGTCCAAATTTTCTCCACTAGGTAAAGAGGGATAACAGTCTTCCATGACTTCTAGTAATCTAGAATGACTTCTCTCAAACTGTTGATTTCTATCGTATTGTCGAATTCTGCATACAGGATGACGTTCACTGTGTTCTCTGGTGGCAGTGCACTCGCAAACTGAATTTCCACACGAATCTGGCCAGATTTTATAGGGTGGAAATGTCCCTCGTCGCTGCCTTGGTCAGGAGTGAAATCAAAAGCCCACAAAGCATAGCCTCCTGCGTAATCGTCGTACGTAATGCCGTGACTGGTGTTGGTTCCTAACTGTCCGGTAGCTTCGTACAGGGACAAGTACGATCTCAAGTAATTGTTCTGGGCAAAGTTAGGCTCGAAAGGTCGGGTACACAAGGTCTTGCCATCACGACTGACTTCAATCTTGGACACTTTGTAATGTTGAAAGTTGAAAGGATTTTCGTGGTAGGCTCCGTTGAAGGCTGAATTCTTGACGATACCAACAATCAAACGCTTGGGTAACTGTCCTTGGAACAGATGATCTTCGATCATGGATCGCTGTCCAGCAGGAATGGTGAAGGTTTTCACTTCCACGCGTCGGATCGGATACTTGGCGGTCGTTCTGCTCAACGTCTGACTGATGTCGTTACCTACTTTAGGTAACACTTCTACGCGACGCACGTAGAGTCTGGCTTCTTGGATGATGGTTTTGTAAGTGGAATTTTCTGCAGCCATCAAATGGAAAGCGGCACTGCTACGATTCAGTCTCAGACGGATATCCACCCCGTTCAGCAAATACTTTTCTTGCAACCACATGTCTAGATGCAAGCGATCCATCAGTTCTAAAACACGACTTCCAGCAATTTTCTTTCGTCGTTCTACAAATCCCGTTGTATTTTGATCATCCACAGCAACTGTAATTTTGTTGAACCTAGTCGCTTGGTCAGGTTTCCATACCACGCAAGCATCCAGATGAGTGTTCTTGGCTTCTTTTCCGTACGTCAAGAGATTTTCCAGGTACGCTCGGTAAGGGTAAGTATCCATGCTGCTGCTGACCAGTTTGTTATTCAAGTACAAGTCCACTTCGCTAAACAAGGAATGCATGAAATTATTGACGGGAGCTACTGCTTCATCAGCGTCTAGGTCAGCGTTGGGTGGTTCGATCACTTTCACTTTCAAATACAGGTAACTGCTATTCAGATCGATGTAATCTTCGGGTTGTCCTTTGATTTCAAACTCGATGGGAGCGGAATCCGTCAAAGACGAGACGGGATGAAATTCCACCCACTGGGATTCTTGCATCGTCATCATGGTGGGGGGCATGGCAAACATATCCAGTTCCGTCTTGGAACAAGCACATGACTCTCGGTGCATCATTATTGTTGCTGTGTCTCAATAATCGAAAACGTCTAAGTCTCGAACGGTTCTTCTTTTCTTGGCCTTTCTAGCTTGAAGTCTGGTGAAAGGGTGTTTTCTGCGTCGTCTCTTTCTGCCTTGTCCTTGCTGAATGCCTGATTCGGTAGCGTGCAGGGCATTTATAGGTGTGTCTCGTCGGCCTAAAATGTCTTTACCCGTTTGCAGCAAGACATTTTTGCCTGCCCTCATGAAGGCTTCTTTAGGGTTTTGTTTGTCGATGATGACATTTTGGAGAAATTCTTTGCCTTGCGTCAGTGCCGCATCTTTCAAGGCGTGCAATCCGCGTGTCACCATCGGTTTCAACACCGGGGCCACCGAACGAAAGGCCGATTTTAACATATCTCCTAAACCGTGTCCTCGCTGTCGTGCAACCCCTCGGTACACTGGATAGATGACTTACGAATCGTGAGAAAACCGTTTTCGAAAATGGAGTTTCACCGTGACTTTTCCTTTGGTGAATGGAATATTTTGTCCCAGATCTCCTTTTATAGCAATGTTGACCGTGTCCAAATACGACTTGCTGACGGGCAAATAATGAGGATGTACAAATTCCCGGTGGACGTGATAGGTGTTTCCACCTTCCTGGTCACTGGATGTGGTACTATCCACTTTGAAAGGAATGACACGCAGTAACGGTACGGAGGTGTGTCCCACCACGTTGTACTCCACCACATCGGAGTACACAAACATCAAATTCAGTCCTTGTTTCAGTTCTACCGGTTTCCAAAAGCTCTGTAAAAATCCATATTACTGTTGATCTTGGGGCTCCAATTGTTTGCGACCATTGTTGAATGTCCACCCAAAATTTCAAACAAACTACCATTGAACCTGAAGGACAACATTTGGTTATCCGGAAATTTCATCAGTAAGCGACGAGCCACTTTATGGTAGTCCAGGGTGACACGTTTATTTTGTTTGTTCAGGGCTTTGCCAAAGGCTAACTCTAACCTGTCCGCAATAGTGTCGACCAAATGTTGGCCACTAAAATAAAACCCTGCCGGGTGTGGATACTGAAGGCTGGATTGCTGGCTGGTCTTGTTTCCCTTGAAAACCCGATTTTGTTGATTTCTTCCTCCAATTGGGCATTTAGGATTTCCACCTCAAAAAAGTTTTGCTTTTCAGTGATGTTTTTGATTTGTGTAGGGTAAATCATTTCTACTAAAGCCACTTCCCAATGGGCTTCGTGATCTAACGGGATGGCTTGAGGTAATTTGGCCGTGTAACAGCACAACGTGTTCTTGGGAAACACCTCCATGGAACTGTCACTGGGTAAGGTTAAGTAAAATTCGTTTTGGTGACTCATAATTCCAGAGTTCTGTGGCTCTCCGAGGGGTTACTGGATGTCAGAGGCGTGTCTCCGTCTAAAATGGGGTTCTGATTGTGGTTGGAGTGGTGACTGACACTGGCACTGGACACAAGGTTCCCGTTCGAGGAGAATTTCAGGGAGGGATTGGGAAGCAGGTAACCGATGCAACTGCTCAATAAAATGGTCCACAATTGTTTGTCTCCTTGTTGCAAACTCAAATTGGCGATGGCTGCCCCGATGACACAATACACCACGAAGATTTGGCAGAAAAAGACGATTTGCGTTTTAGGCACACGTTCTCCACACCACACCCACAAGGGTTGTTTTTGTAAATCTTGCACAGAAGAACTAGGTGAAGGAGGAGTGGTCGACGTAGCTGCGTCTGCTGTGTGAAAGGGCATGATGGTCACTTCTTTTTATAGTCGATGACTTGCGAAGCGTCGATCCAAGAATCGAAACTGGGTGGATATCCTTTCCAACGTACTTTGACTTCTTTGACACGTCGTTTGCCCACTTTACGGGTTCTGCGTTCGAGAATGCTTTCGATGTCGTACACGTCGTCTTCTTTTTTGGTGACACGTTGTAACTCGGGCAAATAAAACGTTCCTTTGAGTACTTCTCCGTTCATGTCTTCCAATTTATAGACGGCAGGATGACGGCCATGCACTCGTCCAGTGACGCGAAACAATTCGGTCGTCCAGTTAGGTAAGTAACCTTTGTCGAAAGTGCGTTTGGTTTTGCCAATGCGCACCCAATCTCCTACGGCCAACACTCCACTTTTCTTGGGGACAGCCCTCGTCGGGGACGTACCAAACAGACGCTCAAACACCAACACTTCGTTGTCGGGAGTCACGTCTTGCGGGGCACGTCCGATGCTTCGATGGTAAGATTGGTTGTACGCTTGCACCAGGTGCGGTAAGATGTCGATGTACTTCAGAGTGTGGTGATGCGTAAAATATTTCCACATGCGTTCTTTCAAAGTGCGTTGAAAACGTTCCACGTTGCTGGCTTTGGTTTCGGGATTCTCGGTGGTAAAAAAATGAATGTCACGTTTCTTTAATTCTTTTTGGAAAGCTTGGTTCAGAAATTCGGTGCCTTTGTCCGTTTGCCATCGAAGAGGGTGACGACCGCTTTGTTTCAACACCCGTTGCAGGGCTCGCACTAACTCGCTGCTCGATTTGGAAGTCAAGGGCACGACCCAGGCAAATTTGGAAAAGACGTCGATGACACAAAACAAATATTTGTAGCCACGATTGTAGCTGGCCAAATGAGAGACATCGGCTAAATCGGCTTGCCATTGATGATCGATGCCTTCCACTCGGGTGCGACTTCTGGCAAACTTGCGTCGAATGGGTTTGTGTAAAGTGTAGGTAGCTTGTTCTTGTAACCATCGTTGCACTTGAGGTAAACGGAGACTTTTCAGTCGCGTTTTGGCAGCACGATACAATTTTTGTACTCCTGCGTAACCTGCAGGATGCGAGGGATCGTAGTAAATGCTGGCTAAGACTTTTTCCATTTTTTATTTTTTGTGTTAATAAGGCACCCACTCTTGGAGGATGCTACTTTTTTTCTCCTGGGGTATTTTCTTGGATTGCAATGCTTTGCGTGTGCGACCGGCAATAGGTGTCGAAGAGGAGGATGTCTGAGCGGGGGATATCGGTTCTTGTTTCACTTCTGTCTTCACTTCTGTCTTCACTTTCTTTTTCTCTTGTGATGAAGAGGGGGTGGCCATCATCTTTTTAATCCATCCAATTCTGGAGGTAGGTGGTGTTGTTAACTTGCGTACTTTTTCTGGTGGATTTTGAAACCCTTCTTCTTCTTCTCCTTTTTCTGTCTTGGTCACTGGTAGTGATGGTACTGGTACTGGTGATGGTGCTGGACTTTTCATCAAGCTCTTAAAATCTTTCAGAGTGGGTAGAGCTGTTTCGTCTAAAGCTTTCTGGTGAAAGAGTTGCAGTCGTTGCAAGAGTTGACCGTACTTTTGCGATTTTTCTGTTTCGGACAAATCTTGGCGATCCATCAAGGACTGCAATTCGTGTTGTAACTGGGACATCTCGCTCAAATTGGGATTGGGAGGTAAATGCTGGGTGCGTTGTTCTTGCCACCGATGGTATTCCATCCATCGTTTGTAAGGCACTAAAGCTAGTTTTCGTCCTTCCATGGGGTTGTCAAGGGTTGATTCTGAGATCTTGGGACTTCCGAGGGCCTTTTTATCTTGCTCCCACCAGTCCTCCCAACATGGTTCCCAAGACTCCTTTCGGTATGGGGCCTAACAAGAGGGGTAAAATGCCTCCACGTTGGACCAACATCTTCTTTTTTTGACGAATGGGAATTTTCTTTCGAACCATTTGGCGAAGAAGGTGACGATGTTTGCCTAAGCATTGTTTCTGGTGTTTGGACAAAGGGATCGTGCCTTTCAAAACGTTCAAACAACATTCGCACACGGTATCGATGACCTCTTTGGAGGCCGTTTGAATGAGTTTTTTCGTAGGGGTGGAGAAGCTTTGGACAGGACAGATAACATGTCCCAATGTTTGGCTAAACGTGGTGGCAGTCCTTTCCTTTTCTTTCCTTGGGGTTTTCTGGAGGGTGACATCTTTGAGTCTTCAGGAGCACCAAAAAAACACTGATACCCTACTTGGTCACAGGCCTTTTTTATACTGGAACGCGTGGCCACTGATTGTCTTTACGTCGTATCAGTTTGAGGACAGGCATGACACGTCGTGCAGGGGTACGTAACGGACTAAATCGAGCCAGTTCTTGCTTGGACAAATCCAGTAAACTTTGTAACATGCCCGATCTTTCATGGACTTTGATTTTGGGAGAAGGTACTTTGTGAGCAGCAGCCACTGCCGCTAAATTGGAGGGTCCTGCCACTGGGGAAGTTCTTTTGGGGGTCATCAACGGAGAAGTTCTTGGTGTGATCAACGTCTCCAAGTACTCTTCAGTTCTGGGTGTCATCAACGGAGAAGTGGATAAACGTGAGGATGCCGGAGACGCAGTCACCGCTGTGGCAGGTCGTGGTTTGCGAGTGTAAGGTTGCGTCCTGGCCGAAGTGCCTCTCTTGCGACTAGTTTTCTTCTGTGGGCTTTTCTTTTTCTGGGGACTTTTTTTCTGTTTCTTTTTCTGGGGGCTTCTTTTCTTTTTCCGGGGTGGTGTCTGGTAAGAGGAGGGTCCTGCCACTGGAGAAGTTCTCCTTGGGGACCTGGTCTTTTTCTTTTTCTTCTTGGGGCTTCGTTGGACTTTTGTCTTGATTATAACTTTGGGGGCATTAGGATCCCATCTTAAGAGAGAGCGAATGATGACCCCTCCTAGAGTACCGCTCCCTCCAGGTTTCAAAATGATTTGTTTTTTGGTTTGAGTGTCGATGCGGGGATCGGCCAGTTGGACCAAAGCGACTTTGTTTCGATCGAAAAAGCGTTTGGTTTGATGAGGAATCTGAATGATTCCTTGGAGTAGTTGACGTGCCGTCACCGTGAACCATCGTAAGACTTCTTTGAGACTAGCTTCTAAGACACGGGCTCGTGTTTGTGGATTTTTTTCTCGACTGATGCCATACAAGGCACGAATCAATTTGACGGGAAGATGCGACTGAAGGGACGTCATGTTCGCACTGTGAGTGAGACAGACGAAAAATGGTCTGAGGTTTTTATAGATTTTTTATGGGGAGTGAAATGAAGTCGAGGACGGAGACGTGTACAGGACAGGCCCTCCGTCTTGGCACCAGTGGTGAAACAAGTGGGTACGAAATCGCAAATCCTCGGGGGTCGTAGGTTTCAAATCGACGAGTAAATAGGCGTGTGGAGTTTGAGTGGCATCGTCGTACGCCTGAGTCAGCCAAGGCGTTCCTAACTGTTTAGCTAAGACTTGCACTTGCGATTTATCTCGAGGGCTTTTAAACAAGACCACGTAATGCGCATTGAGACTGATGGTGCGATGGGCTTTACTTTGTTGAAACAAATTTTGGGTGATGTAAACGACACTGGCATTGCGGTGATGCCCTTTGCGCGTGAACCACAGTTTAATTTCTTCTTCGTCTTCTCCTAACATGTCGTCAAAAATGACCAAATGGGTTTGACGGGAGTCAGAGACGATGCCGTCGTCTTCTTTAGGAATGCCTTCCACAAACACGATGGAATCGCCTTGACTTTCTCGCAAGAGGCTGTACGCCGAAAGCCACTCTTTGTAACACCACACGATCCTCTGAGGGGGCCGATCGATCAAAGATGTTTATGTTCGATCAAACGTTTGACGAATTCGGTTTTGCCAGAACCGCTAGGTCCAGCAATGAGCATGTTAAAGGGATGGCGAAGATACAAAGCCTCCCAACTGGCACGACCTAAGTGTTCGTCGATGACTTTGACAGTAGAGGAAGAGGGAGCAGAGACAGCAGAGGTAGCCATTGTGTGAGAAATGTCACTTGTGACACGAAAAACAAACAAGACAAGAGTTTATATACTTTTTCAGAACACGTTTATTGAATGTTTTCAAACATGAATACGAAAGACAAAAATACATAAAAGCCAAAGGCTTAAGTACAAGAATAAAAGGCACATGATAACCATGAACGTGGAATAAACACAAGTGTCTGTACAACAACATGTTTTGGGTAATGTTCTAACCAGTTCTATAGTAGGGGGTAAGGTCACACAAGTGTCCTCCCGAAAGGGTCTTTCAGGCCTGTCCACGACAGTCCCGTCCTGGGTGACGGGTTCTTCTGGCACCGTCACTAACACGGGTTGAAAAGTAACTTTTTTCCTTGAACAACTCTCGTGCATACTGGGCCACTTCTTGGGTCCAAGCCTCAAAATCCCATTCTTTCCAGGCACGGACATCTGTCCAATGGGGATGTAAGTCACAAGCTACACACACATCGTCATACACGTCTTGGGTAGCTAAAAGTTGACGAATCTTTTTTTCCCGTAGAGGTCGAGAAGTATCCAGATGAAACCGCAAGGCTTTGAGCAAAAGGAGTTTTTCGTGACCATTTAAGGCCATTGAGGTGGTAAGTACTGATCGTAAAGAGTCCACAAAGAATCGGCTGGTAAACGAAATCCCAGAAAACAAGTCACTAAGACACACACCACTTGTCGACCCAAATTGAATGGATACAGTTATTGTAATAATTGATGGTAATGATCCACGGTTTGAATATGGTCATTGAGTTCCTTCCACGGAATCTGTTCAATGACATGTGACATAAGCCGTGGCATGGCAGCCTGTTTTTATATTCTCTTTTTTTCGGATGCAATACACGTACTTTCTAGCCAGAGATCTTCGTTCTTCAGTATGGAATCTAAATCTTGCATACTGTAACCGAAACGTCAGAGTTCGTTTAGAAGTTTCCTCTTCCGCTAAGCAGATTCCACGTAACAAATGTTGGTAATCCTTTAACTTGTCTTCCTCAATGCGTTGCACTAGGTGAATCTCGAAGTAACCATAATTATGAACGTGTCGATCATTAGCGACCTCAAAGTTTTGAACAATGTCTGACCATTGAAACAATTTCTGACGAATCAGTTCTCTTATACCATTCAGGTACCAGTGGTTAAAGATCTGGTGACGTAACGGATGCAATTGTTCTTTACGTTTCACTTGTATTCTCACCAGCTCTCTGTAAATCCTTTCTCTCAACTCCTCAGGCAAGCCCAAAATGTTCTCTTGTAAAGTATCCATAAGTATATACACTGTTTTTGGAATCGTTGGGTG
The DNA here is from genome assembly GCA_028554795.2 of Sinohyriopsis cumingii. Taxonomy (NCBI): domain Eukaryota; kingdom Metazoa; phylum Mollusca; class Bivalvia; order Unionida; family Unionidae; genus Sinohyriopsis; species Sinohyriopsis cumingii. The sequence goes on from CM068825.1 coordinate 75,621,804, forward strand.
GTGTCCAATAGCCTCGTTTAACTTTGTGCCTGATGTAATATCCACTCATAATCAGTCTTCTTGTACTTTGGAACAGAGCATAATTTAAAAACGGTTCAATCACTTCGAGTTTGCGTTTCACTTGTATTTTGATCAGTTCTCGGTAAATGCGTTCTCTCAACTCCACAGGCAAAGCACGAATGTTCTCTAGCAAAGTATCCATGAATAGGTCATACTAAATCCTCTTTGGTCTGACACAAGAAATGTACTGTTTGCACAAACATGGTTTTACTTCAGTGTCGAATTTAAATCGTTCAGTCACTAATCTACACATTACAATTCGTTCAGAAGTTTCCTCTTTCACCAAGTTGACATTGTGTTCAAGATGTTGGTAATTCGTTAACTCTTCCTCTGGAATTCGATGCAGTACGTTTACAATGATGTAGGTAGAATCGTCCATACCAAACCAATCCTTTTTAAAACTAGAGGATCGTTCATCAATGTATGTCCGATGGAACACTTTCAATTGAATCAATCCTTGTATAGCCTTCAGGTACCACTGGTTCAAACACCGGTGACGTAACGGATGCAATTGTTCTTTACGTTTCACTTGTATTTTGACCAGCTCTCGGTAAATGCGTTCTCTCAACTCCACAGGCAAAGCACGAATGTTCTCTTGTAAAGTATCCATGAACAGATGATGGTAAGAAGTTACTTCAATGTCTCGGTCCCACTAAGGGTAAGTAATGACAATTCGGTGACCATCGAGCATGTTCTACGTAGGCCGAATCTTGCGGTTCCCAGTGGTGAAGTGACACATCGCAACTGAAGCACCTGACTTTATCTCCTTCGCCCAAGCAGAAAAATCCGGCTCTGGCTAATTCCTCGCGGGTCGGTCCTCCCAGATACTTAGGCCATTGAAGACGATTTTCAAAGTCGCAGTATTCCGACAAACGCACAGGGAACGAATATTCGTTTTTCACAGGTTCGTTTCGATGAGGGTTGAGTGACATGGGCAGGAGTTTGCTCGGGGCTGGATGACATCCGTAGGGGGGTAGACGTGAAGGTGAACATTCCCCTTTAAAACGAAACCCAGTCAAATGTCCAAGAGGACGAGCGGCATCACTTTCGCATCCCACAGGTTTGACACGCACAGCATCACTTTCCATGATAGGGGTAGGGACACTAAAGTTCCCATGATGCTTTACGGCATCGCTCAGGTCACAAGGTACAGCATCGTACCCATCGCAAGGCTCACAATCGCACTCGTCTGCAAACTCCGTTACGCAATTACAATGGTAACCACATGGACAATCGCAGTTTCCTTCCGGACATTTTCCGTCGCAATGCCTGGGTCTTATCCATCCAGTATTAGTCACACTAGAGAAAGATACAACTTTTTTACAATCCCCAAACTGGAACGATGTCTCTTTCAAAGTATTCATCTTGTTCGCTCGGTCTTGGTAGTCACAATGAACTATCGATCTTGCCTAGGGTTCCTTTTTATATACAGACCAATACCGACGTGACCGTACGGCAACGTAAAGTGATTGGGAAGTCTCACTCGCTTCTGGTACACGATTTGATAGACTTTTTCCAAGGGTCGACTGACGATGTGGTGAGTGGGTAAACGTACAATCTTGTTCGGTTGATAGGTGGTCACTTTAAAGTTTCCATCCTCTCCCGATTGCAAGGCTTCTTTCAATACCCCAAAGTTGACCACTCGACTGGTACGATAATTCAGAGTCAATCCTTTCACTTTGCACGTCGTGTGCACTTCTCCTTGTTTGTCCCGGTATTCGTAGCTGTAATTTTTGGGGCCGCCACTGACGAAACTTAGAATCTTGTCGTCGGGATGCTCGTCTGTCCAGGCTCCTAAACGGTCTCCTTCATGTCAGGGTGATGTTGAATCGGGTGATGGATGTAAATGCAACTGTCCGTGTCAAAGTACAGGACGCGTTCTTCTAACAGTTCTAAAGCTTCGTACAATTTTAAGCGAGCATGGGCTGTCACGTAAGCCGCAATGATGACATTTCCAAAAGGGTCGTCTTGTACAAAGTCCAGATCTTCTTCGTAATTGACCAAGATCAAATCCTCTCGAACGACGTCCACGTGTTTCATGTATTTGGTTTTGTCGTGAATCATCTGGAAGTAGCGGGAAGGTTCGGTCAAATATTCCGTCTTGGGTAAACACGGGCGTTGTGCCATTTTACCCCACAAGCAATTTAACATCACTTTGGCAAACGATCGCCTGCCTTCGTTTTTCTCGATGTGGTCTAAAGTGATGCCTTCTTGTTCGTAGTATTTCTCTTTGAATTGTATTTGGTCTTCGGGAGTGTGACACCAGGAAGGATAGCCGCTAGCTTCTTGTTTCAGTTTCAAAAAGGCATCCACGTAGTCGGCGAAAATGCCTTTCTGACTGGGATCACCCTTGTGGTATTGTTGTGTCTTGGGAAAGTGGCAAATTTCGTACACTTCTAACAGTTGGTATCCCATGTCCAGAGCTTTGAACAATTCTACGCTGACCCAGGTTCCCGTCAAGGCCCGTTCTTCCTGGCTGTGCTGACAAGGCTGATCTTGGTTGCACGTTTCGGCACAAGTACGGCACAAGGGAAACATCAGTTTGCCTTGACAATGGTGAGGTAAGACGGGATGGTATAGGTTCATGGGAGGCAAAACTTTACACTTGATCAAGCCTTCGTATTGTCGAATGTTTTTCAGGTCGATGTGTTCCGTTAACAATTGCGGGTGCCCTACAGGAAAGCGACAATATTTGCACACGTAGGAATACAGCGAACACACGTCTAAGTATTTGATTTCTTCTCCTTTCTCTTCGTCGGCTTGGTACAGCAAACAGGTGGCATTGGTCCTTCCTCCGTACAAACTATCCCTCGGGTTCAGGGGGTCCATGAACTGGTAACTTTCCACGAGGCGTTTAAACTCGGGATCGGTTTTCATACGGTGATCGTACTCGTGTTCCCACATTTCCACCACTTGGTATCCTTGCTGTTCTAACTTTAGGCGCCGCTGACAAGAGTCCTGGTACAAGTCTTCCATGGTTCGTTGCAAAAACTGATTTTTAGTGCCACGGTCAGGGTAACAGACGGGACATCCGTGAAATAAGCAACCGTTAAACTCGTACACGATCTTGGGGTTTTCTAAGTCCCAGCCATCGACCGAATACGTTCCGATGGTCTTTTCGCCTCCTCCGTTGCGGGCATGCTGAATCCACTTGTCTTCCTTGTCGCACAAGTAATGTAACCAACGTAGGGCTTTGACCGAGTATTGACGTTTGACAAAGTGAGTCGTTTGAGGACTGATGACAGCCACGGTGTTTTCAGGCATGAATCGTTGTCGATACACTGAGGAACACGCTTTGGCAATGGTGCAAGCTTCTTTCAAAGGATCGACCCCTCCGTGTTCCATGAACAGTTCTCGAAATTTTCCACAGCAACGCCGTAAAATGTCCACGTCGGAACGACAATACTTTAGCATTTCTTCCTGAAAGTCGAAAGGGTCGGAGGCATGAGCCTGGTACCAAGCGTAGAAAGCTTCTCGTTGTTCGGTACGCATGTTGTCGGGGTCGTAATACTGAGCCTCAGGCAAATGGGGTAGAACGGCGTGTTGATTGGCTTCCGTATTGAAAAAGTGTGGAAAGTACCCTTTAGCCATTTCTGTCATTCCAAACGTTTTAGGCATTCGACTCAAAGGCATGGCCAAATAGCTGATCGAATCTTTAAACTGTACTTGTCCCACTTGCATGAAACTGATTTTGGCTCCGTTCAAAGTGACTTTAGGACGCTCGGTGCCATGTTCCGTATAGTATGTGAGAAGAAACTGTCCATCGTATCCGGAAAAATTGTGAGCCATCACCGTGGCATGACGATGACAATCTACGTAACGTTCGATGTCCTCTTGGCTCCACGTCTTGTCGATGGGGTCTAAGACCCATTGGGCGAAATCGGCTAACGTGTTCGGTCCCCGAAAGATTTTTTCACGCCCTCCATGAATCTTGCTGCAGTGAGGGCAATGACTGAAGATAGGTTCTTGAATACACTTCTCGCACGCTCGATGAGCCACGCAGAAATTAGGGATGTGAATGCCGGTCTCTTGCATGCATTCGAAATCGAAAAAGATGAAATTGCCTTTCTTCTTGTGACCGTCCTCTTTCTCTGGTGGGGGTTGGTATTTTTGCACGTAGCATTGGTGTTCCAAGTCCACGATGTGGTGACAAATGTGACATTTTTTCTTTCCTCGACATACGTGTGCCTTGGCAGTATTGGTACATATGCCTTGTCCACAGGTAGGGCACAATTTCAGGAGTTGACAAGCACATTTCTGCTGTGAACCTTGCGTTTTCAAATGTTGTTGGTAACAGGTAGGGCTGACAAACGTGCGCAGACAAGTTGAACAAGGCACTGGTTCTTCGCTCAGACAGGGTGGAGAGGCCAAACATCCTGGACATGTCATTCCACAATGCTTGTGTTGCTCTCGATTGTTATAACCATAATCACATTTCTCACAATAATAACCGTATCCCAGGAATCCGGTGATGGTGGTAATGGTATCGAAATGGTCATCGTGATAATAAACATGAATGTATTTTCCGTCCTTAAAACCTTGACCTCGAAACAACAGAGACCCGCGCATTTCTTGAGGGTGCACTTTCAAGGTGTAGCGTGGAGCTAGGACATCTTGCAATTTTTGCATCTCAGGAATGCCACAGGGTGTGTCTTTGGACAGTCCGGCTTGTTGCAACAGGAGTTCTGCTTCGTTTCGTTGTTTGGTTCGGTCGGATCGTTGAATAGTTTTCCAGGCTCTTTTCCATTTTACCGTGTCGTTCTTGTCGCATAGGTTCGTCCCACCACGATGGCACGGGCTAAACACATCTGGTCTTGAGGGTTGTTAATTCGGACGAGACTCTTTTTGGTGTTGCGAAGGTCGTCCACCAATAACATCTTTTTGCGTCCAGTCCCTTGAGGAGGAGAGACGTGGGTCATGTCCAGTGTGGCTTTTCCATCGGTGATGTCAAACTGGTCATTAGATTGTTGTACGTGTTGAATCTTGTCCATGACTTTGGAAGCAGTCAATTCTGCAGGGGTGCTAAACTCGATCCAAACAGGGGATTTCAAACCGTCGTGTTGTATGGAAAGTCTCAAGCGATCGTCTTCTTTGGGTTGACATTGTCGCTTGAGTGAAGTGAGCAAAGAATCCCACACCCCAGTGATGAACACTTCTGCTTTCTCTAACGGCACTTCAGCCTTGAAATCTTTAAACTTCACCGTGTATTTGTAAGCCGTGGTTCTAAATTTTCTAGAGGAGCGCTTTTCCGTCTCTCGAATGGAATAGTACTTTTCAGGGTTGACTAAGGGTGGAGAACTTGGTTTAGAGGTTTCAAATTCTGGTTCACTCATGTCCTCTTCAAAATCACTGGCATGAATTTGTGCCAAGATTTCAGCCCTGGTACGAGGCGATAGATCACGTTTCTGCCTCTTACTTTCTTCTTCTTTCTTCTCGAATGAATAGGATCGTTTCATCTTGAGTGCAAAACGTCAAATGACTCAAGTTTAAACACCATAGACTAATTTATAGTCATGGCAGACCAGCGTATATAAAAGGGTGTGTGTCTTGTCCTTTCACTATTCATTTCACTCTCAAGCCGAGCACAACGATGGAAGAGACTAACCAAATCGAACGTTTCGTCAGAGCTTTGCGAGGGGTCATTAGAAAATTCTCTTCAGACCAGCCCACGGACTACTCTCCTTCCTTTCGAGATAAAAGTCAAGATACTTGCTATATCTGTCAGAAGAAAGGGCATTGGTCTTCAGAATGTCCAGACCGTCAAAAAAGAAAAAAAAACAGGGACTAAAAAAGACAAAAGTCAAGATACCTGTTATTATTGTAAAGAAAAAGGACATTGGTCTCCAGATTGCCCAAAAAAGAAACAAGAAGAGTCAGAAGAAAAGAGGAATTCTTCAGAAGAAGAGAGGGATTCTTCGGAAGAAGAGAGGGATTCTTCGGAAGAAGAGAGGGATTCTTCAGAGGAAGAAGAGGAAGAAAGAAGACAATTCTATTTAAAAGAGGCAAAGCAACAGGAGAAGAAAAGAAGAAAGGAAGAAAATGAGGAAAAAACGGTGAAGAAATTGAAAAAACAGAGAGACTAAACAAGGAGAAAGAAGAAGTCAATGAACTATTAATTAAAGTGTTGTGTTGTGAATTGTGAATTGGATTGTAAAAAATGGAGAAAAGAATAAATTAATGATACAAGGTAAGTGTCTTTGAGTTTTGATTTTAAAATAAGAAGCTACACTCACGCACTCATACACAGACACGTACTATAAGGGTAAAATGGGTGTTTTTTTTTTTTTTTGAGTTATTGGCAAATTGAAATTGTATTTCTTTTCGAGAAATGTGGGTGGCCCTGAAAAGGGCCTTTTTTCTTTATGGTGTAGGGGTGAGTTTAAGCAATCAACTTTAACTGCCTTAAGCCTTTGCCACGGCCAAGGCCTACTTCTGGACTGCGTAATGTTGATGATGATGATGATTGGGTTGAAATCACTAAGGGTGGTACGGTAGGCTTAGTCACAGGGTTGACGTGTTTAGCTCGGGAAGGTCGTATTCTCTTCGGTCGTAATAAAGAAGTCTGATACATTTGTTTCAGACTTCTTAACTCCGCTAAAATGTCCAACAGTACCGTGACCGTTTGATTTTCACCCTCTTGTTTCTTTGCTGCTACTTCTTCTTGCTGTTGTTGCTGTTGTTTTTTTCTTACCTCTTCTTCTTGCTGCTGTTGCTGTAAGAGAAAAGCTTGTTCCGCTTCCTTTTGTCGTTGTATAAATTTCTCCAATTCTTCTTTCTGTCTCTGTCTAAAATTCTCCACTTGCGGTAATGAAGAAGGTAACGAAGGTTCCGGAACAAATTCTTGCGAGGAGAGAAAATCCACAAAATCCCAATTCACCTCTTCTGAAAGTAAGTCCGGGTTCCCTTGGGCAGTCTCCCCTGCTGGTGCACCCCAATGGATCGTTTTCTGAATTTCCGTCATGTTGAATCACTGTCGCATAGATTGACTGTACACAAGCACTAGCGAATCTATATAGACCACGTGACGTCACAGACTGCTCTCTTCAGATTGGATGTGGGCTGACTGAATTTTGTAACGCGTGTTGGGATTGGTGTATGAACTCAATCCGTTTCAATCCTACCTCTACCTATAAATAAGCGCAGTTCACTGCATTGATTCACCTGTTCTCGTCGCTTCAAGATGTGGACCACAGTTGAGTCATCCACCCTTGTGTCTTCCATGATGTTTAGGACGGACATGCTCATGTATGTCCGATCCAAGTGGACCGTTGTCCACAGGACAAACACCAGCCTGTGGATACGTAGGATCTACGTTGAAAGACAAGGATGCCTGAAAAGAGTGCTGATTTACGGACCAACAGTAAGACGCAGCCTAAGGACAAGAAGAAGACCAATGCGGTGCCCTTTATGTTAATGGATACATTAACATAAACCCAAAGGCCCTTTTCAGGGCCAGCCATATTTCTCGAAAAGAGAATGACTTTTCAATTGCCTACCCCTTTTTTAAATTTAAATTTAAATTTAAATTTAAAATTTTTTTTTAAAAAAAAAAAATCCCAAAAACCCAAACTCTATTCCCCCATGTTAATTTCCCCTTGTCGCTAGACAGACCCACACTATAGTTCCATGTTAAATTCCCCTTGTCGCTAGAGTGACCCACGATTTATTCCCATGTTAATTCCCCTTGTCGCTAATCTGACCCGCGATTTTTCTCCATGCTAAATTTCCATTGTCGCTAATCGTTCCCAGGGGGGGTCTGTAATGCTAATTCCCATTGTCGCTAATGTATCCCTATTCACTACTCACGTGCATTTAAACTGCCAACAAAAGGGTAAGTACATTCTGTATAGGGTCCGTACGAACGCTGGACTTATTTTATAATGAGATAAGTGGCGATACACGCAAGTAAGTGTACGTGTGTGTTTTTAGGCAAGCATAAAAATATGTAACAGTTTCATCAGCAGCATACTTTCAACGTCGTCAGAGGCTTAAAATTCTTCATCGGGACCATAAACCTTTTTAAGATACATATCAGGTGCTTGTGGAATTTTAAACTCACAAAATTGTAAATTGCTATACATGTATACAATTCAGACTACGGTACACTGAAACCGTACTTTTTAAATTTTAGATATAAATAGTCAGTTATGAAATTTCTTACCGCTATATTGTCTTAAACTAAGTAATAGAAAAGATCGAGAAGCACCAAGCTTTGTAAAATTCAACAAATAGTTTATTTACCGAGAATACAAAGTGGCAATTTTAGAAAGAAACTAACGGTATTGCTTATTAAATCCCAAATAATCATAGAATTACTAACACAAGTCCTAATGAATAAAGTTATGAATAAACGTCAGTGGTGTTGCAAATAATTTTCAACGCTGAAGGTGTTGGTCTGCCTGTATTTTCCAGATGTCTCTAATATATTAATGTACCAATGGCCTGAATTGTAATGATGTGCCAACAGTATTTTCGTGAATCACAGTAAGATGATCCAAGATATCCTTGTCTGAATTCACTATAATTCCAAGTTAATGTCTCTGTCCAAGAATATTATAGATGAATACATTATATTTCCAGTGAATAAATAATTTGAATAGATAATTTCCAGACCAAATTAAATGCTGAACACAAGAATAAGACTGATTCTGTTTCAAGAGCTTAAAGCACGAATAAATAATTTCTCAGTACACAAGATTAAAAAGCCCTATGTTTTACCTAGGTAACAATTAGCATTTTCTAAAAATACGAGTAATTAGTAAACCTCCATTCTAGAAGATTATTTTACTAAAAACAAAATAAAGAAAATGGTAAACACAAAGTCTTTGACTCAGGTCAAGATAAAAATGTTTACTTCCAGTGATAACGATCTTGCTATTAAATCCAAAACTCACAGAGAAATTAAAAGCTATATATTTGTTGTTTATAGAATTAAATTATTCTGGTCAGTCAATGAACCAGATTTTTGACAAGGTCAGCTGCAAAATACAGTTTTACATAAATATCAAATAATTCATATAAAAATAACCTAACAAACAATGGTTATTGAATATACATTATAAATTTACTTCATCAGTTTATGTCTGAAGGGTATAACGTTTTAAGATGAAGAAAGCTATCCTTCTGTTACAGTCCTAAAAATAGATGGCCTGCTTATTCAAATTAGAGCGTGTCATAATTTTCTTAAAATCTGATTAGTTTATAGTCTATGCTGAATTGACCAATGGCGTTAAATCCAGAACAACTGTAGTTGTGAGTTTGAGTCTCGGTTTGACCAACATGGCTATGTGAGAATGCTTTCCAGTAACTTTCCAAAGATCAATGTTTCGTCTTAAGGCCTTCCCAGGTTCTTCCTTAGCCAAATATACTGGCCGCCATGTATGTGCTGAGAAATGGCGTTAAACTCCACAAATAACCAAACCAAAATATTGGTTTCTAATTACTCGTTTGACCAGAAGAAACAAAAAGAAAAAGCTGATATATTTGTTTGAGCTTTGGTGGGTTCATTGTGCGGTATTTCATGTGCACGAAATTTCAGCCTTTGTTTGTATTACTTTGTGTAATATGATGTATTTTTAGTTTAATGTTTTAGAAAAGACCTTTTCATTGCAAACAGTGATGAGCTATTTCAGTTAAATTGTCTCGCTGAAAGACTATAAATAAAGGTAGAAATTAATAAATGATAGTTAAAAATACAGGGTTCAATCTTTCACAGCTGTCCACATATATGAATTTCTCAATTAAAAACACAGTACTTTTGGTGTTGCCCAATTGTAGCTAAAATGTCATTTCTTGCGGGTTTCTCAGGAAATGTGGAGTTAAGTGTTTTGTTATCAACTTTCCCAAATGACCATTTGTATGTAATGTTCAATGATGTTAAAAGGAAGGTCAAAATGACTCCGTTTTTGGCGTGCAACATGTCTTCATCGAAAGATACGCACTGCACTGCAAGATGATTCACATTATACGTATTGAAGAAATAAAAAAAAGAACACCTCGGACATGGAACACGGGCAAGCAAAGGTAATCTGCTGTCAGATCGTGCACTTCGAAGCAGAGGGAATGCAGTTATATAGGTAATGCTAAGTTTGCGTAAATAGTACTAAATACTTATTTAATTTATCATACAAGAAGGATGGACCTGAACTACAAACTATGGGCGAATTCTGCTTTCCTTCATAAAATATTGATAATTTGTGATATTTTAAGTCATAGAAGTAAATGAAACTTTTACAAAAGGAATTACAATTCTTCAATTGTAATGTATGTGTATGAAAAGACCATGCACTATGAAAAATTGGATCGCATGCAAATGTATAACAACTTAAAGTCACACACGTAATCTCGTGTAAAATTAAAAATATATACGTGCAGTGAAGGAAGATGGTTGCATTTATTTATTTTGATTCATTTCGTGGTAACACACGTATACCTTTAACTAGAATTTATTTAATCAAATTATTATTATTATTATCATTATTATTATTATTATTATTATTATTATTATTATTATTATTATTCCATTAAATTGTTTTATTTGCTCCGTATATTTTTTTTAACAAAGGTGCAATTAAGTTGCTGCGCAGGGTTAATCGAAACACATTGTCTAGTACTTCAAAATTTGCCGTCGATGCATATTTGAGTAGTGTCCCTTAGACCATACTTCAAAATAACCGTCACTACTCATAGCAACACGGATATTTTTTCTTTCTTGACAATACAAGAGCGTGTGGCTTGATTTTTTAGCAGAAGGAACCGACTGAATAACAACAACAACAACAACAGTAATAATAATAATAATAATAATAACAATAATAATAATATATTCATCATCTTCTGTGAGCTGAGGTCAGAGTTCCGAGAGCCAAATTCCATTTGCGTTTTTTTCTTCTTCTAGTGATCTATTCTTTTTTCATTTTTGACATATCGAGGAAATGTTACAGTAAGTCTTTAAAATAAAATTGCATGTTTCCGCTTTCTTTCCATCACTTATTGTAAACTTGGCATACATGGAAACTACTACTACGAAGTCATTCTTTTTTAACAACTCATTTGTTACTATTGGTTCAATGTCCGTATTCATTTAAAAGCGTATAAAATATCTAATCCATAAAGCACGTATCACTTTGGGAAATAAGGCACGATTCCTGCTCCTTGCATTTCTCAGTCAAAATGCATTCTTTTCCATTTTGCCTTCCATGATAAATTAAACTGAGTTCCTTCTCTTAAATTTGTCGATTGTAATTTGACCGTTACAATTATTGCTCTGAAACTGAGATGCTTATAGTCGTTTAGTTGCCAAATTGCAGTAATTTTTTATTTGCAATACGTAGAGTCCTGGCATTTACTTAAAATAATGTTTCCACTGTTCGAAGCCATGTTCAAAACCAATCTGCTTAAAATTGTTTTACTTGAACAATGTGTAAGGTGTTTGTGGCCTCGACTACTTGTACAACCCGACGGATAAGAACGCTAAGTGTCGTGACACGGGTTATTTTGAACGCAGATTTGCCTCCATATTCGCGTGAACCAGATTGTTTAACATGTTTATCTCGTCCAGTAACAGCCACTTTGATGGAGTAGTTCTTCATTGCCGCGATTCGCTTCTTTTTATAAAGCAAAAACCTGTACCTTGCCTATGCTCCAAGTATTTTTTCTGCTACCTTCACTTGAAGACTACAGCGTTAATTAAGAAAAAATAATACTAATGTCTCAGAAAAAATGAAGAACAATGCGACAGTAATTTGTTTTCAGGGAAGATTTAATCTTATGGGACAAATTCAACTAAAAGTATGAAAAAAAAATCCCACGCCTTGACTAACACCGATGTTTTGTTATATACCTTATTTACTTAATATGAAGGACGAGTATAAGCAAACATCTATCTTAACTCTTAATGAGAAAGAGAATGCATCAGTCACATCATACATACATCGAGTCATACATACATTGAAACATAAATACATTGAATCATACGTACATCGACATTTAATTTTTCAAAAAGGTAGGAATAAGTTCGTTAATATATATATATATTTCTACTAACACGAATTAGACTATCTACTACAATGGAAAAAATAAATAAATAAATGAAATTTTCATGAAGCTGAAAAAAAGTCAATAGTACTATTTATATTAACATACTAGCAACATACTAGCACAATATTCACCCAATTTAATGGTGTCATGTTGCACGTACACTGTGAAAGTCATTGAGATGAATAGATGATGTTTCCTAAGCCAAACAGGTTCAAAGCGTCAACGTATAATGAATCCATGAAACAACAACAACAACACACACAGCGAAAACAGTAAAGATGGACAGAAAATGTGCATTTATAGGAATAGTTGTAAATAACATATTACCAGATTGACACGAGCGTACTTAATCATATGTATAAAAAAAGAGAAAAACAAGCACTATTCAGAATCGGGTACATGCGCATTTTTGCGTCATCTCTATATACCTTTCTATATTTCCCAGATATTATAAAATTCTAACAATTTTGGTACATTTATTTGTAGCTAAGTTGTTACGAAACTTAAAATGTAAACCATATTTGAAGGAGGTGGGGTGGGAGAGGGAGTTACTATACAATGTACAGTTTGAAACAAACCAATCACCACCACCTCGTTATTAAAATCAAGACATTCTTATCCGATTCCAGGCTACATTATTTCTTGTAAATATACCACGAATACATAATCATCAGAAAGGACACGACCTATCAATCAAGTTGACTGTTACCACATTATGAGCTAGGAGGAGAACCATACAGGAATTTGAGCTCTGTGTTTGGGAAATACTGTTTGACCATATCCATCGTTTACTCTCGATGGCTTGGGGCTATATATTATCGAGAAACCATGACGAAAGTGATTTATTACTTTTGGGGAAAACAATGACAGCTGAAATATCCAACGTCATTGTAGAAAAGGTGTTTCATAATTTTTTTCTGATTGTGTGGGTTTATTTTCTTAAAAACTGATTAGACTTGACATTTTGAGGATTTTTTGAAAATTGCCAATGGAATTATGGCCATACATACCGACTCTATATAGTGCCGATTACATATACGGTTCTAAAAATGCTTTTATAAAGAATTGATGGGAAAAACTTACAGGAAGATAAAGCCTTCCAAACTAAACCTGGAGTACTAAAAAAGGGTTCAAAGATATATATATATATATATATATATATATATATATATATATATATATATATATATATATATATATGCTTCACACACACACACACACGCGCGCGCGCGCACAATCACGCACGCACAAACACACACATACAACAACAACAATAACAACAGTAACACGCTTCACTTCTGTTTAACAGGTGGCAGTCAATACATTCTACACGAATGTTATTTCCCACTGTAAGTACATGATGCATAAAATACTTCCAAGACGAAAGTGCTTAATGGAACATCATTACACATGAACATTACACTTGAACATTACACTTGAACATTACACATAAACATTACACTTGAACATTACACATGAACATTGCACATGAACATTACACATGAACTTTACATACGGAGTTTATTTCTATCTAGACAAACTAATTCCAAAAATCACAAATCGAGCAAAGTATAGAACTGTGTCATTCCAGCAATTTGTTTCTCCAAAATTGTCTTATTTGTTAAATTGCACTTTTTTAATAAAAAAATAACATTAAAACTATACACCTTGTATGTGTTTATTGTGTTAATAACATAAATTACGTTGGAAAAATTTAAAATTTCCCCAAAGTTTCAGAAATAAGAGCGAAGTTAGAAGACACCTCTCAAATGGTGTCAGCGAATTCCAACTTTTCGTTAGGGAATTGACTCTGACCCAACACCCCAACATAAATGTCCAAATATCCAAAATGGGGTGGCAAGGGTCAGAGGAAACTCCCACTATATAGCTGTCAGTGTCGCAGAAATAGCGATAGTTTTACATCATCTTGGAAACCGTGTTGATACAAGAATAACTGACCAAAGAAATGAAAGTTCTGAAATACAATCATATGTTTCCAGTATAGAATGAAAGATATTTTACTCTGTGAAATGAATTGTAGGAGCCAAATTCAAAACTTGAAAATTACAACTTTTGAAAACGTTCAGTGGTTTCTACACCATAATAACCGTCCCTTAAATGATCGTTTTGAAAATTTGATTCGTATCTCAAAGATCATGTGTCCAACGCTATCTCTCGTAGCATAACAACCTTCTCGAGAATACAAGATTAGGGACTGTCTTCAATATATGTATCATTCTTCATCTTACCAAAGAAGAAACAAATTAGTAACACGGATGACGAATATACTGAGCACATTGAGGAAAATATAAACACGACGACGACAATGATGATAATATCGTTGCCGAGAACGATGATGATGAATGAAATACCGTCTTCTTCATTATGTTCGTCTTCGCCGTCTTCGTCGTCCTCATGATAATCATCACCATTAAAGGTATTTTATTATCTCACCGTTGCTCTGTGATCTCAATGTAATAAACACACACACACACACACACACACTTGCTCTACTTCGTTCTTAAGGCAATATATTGCATAAACTCAACGTACATCTTTCAACAACCTTAACTTGAGTCTATCGCTATGATACTCTTACTGGGTTCGAAGGAAACTAAAGTTCAAAGGTCATAGATGGAGAACACGTGTGTCTTGTCAGTTACGGCACATCAGCAGTGTCTGTGTCGACAGTGCAACAAGATTACGTTCACACTTCATTTCATTTCGTGCCATTACTCAAAGAGAGTAGGTAATTTTAGATAGATCCTGATATGGAAACGTACGTAGTGTACAAGAACACATGTTGTCACTTCGTGTTATTAAAAAAAATGCAGTTTTTATCTTGTATTTAACAACAACTTCTTTCCCTTGACAGCCCAAAAAAGACAACAATATTTACAGCATTCTTTAGAATGAGTTTAGAAAATAATTACCAAACATTCTTCAAAAGAGACAAACTTAGCTTTTTTTGTTAATAAAGCAAAAGTATGAAAAATATATATTTTGCTTGCATCATTATGTTTGTGACTGTTTACAATTTCTGTAGCCCACCTTGAAAATAAGATCTGTAGATCTCTAAAGCGCTTGGCCAGTCTCTCAGACTTGCTGCACCGTGCATGTTATGTTTGCTTCCTCTAGAATTTTTCCTTGATAAATACTTGTTTTGAAATAGGGAAACAAATAAATACAACTATATATAAATACATAAATAAATAACCTCGATAAATAGGCAGTGTCTGGAGTATGATTCCATATTGCAACATTTCTTTCTTTCTTTTTTCTTTCTTTCTTCCTTTTTTCTTTCTTTCTTTCTTTCTTTCTTTCTTTCTTTCTTTCTTTTTGTGTGTATGTATGTATGTATTTATGTATGCATGCATGTATGTATGCATGGATGCATGCATGCATTTTTATTGATATATTTAAACACTGTCACGATATGACAGGAGTCTAGTCTCGCTGCATTTTCTGTCTGTGGCACACACACCCACACAACACAGACGTTCGTAAAGGTGTATCATTTTGTCATAAACGGGGGAATTCATGAAACTATTATAGGCACTTTTTACACATCAATACCAGCCAGTGCTAATCACAGCAAGATGGATTTTTTTATTATTTATTTCAATCTTTTTCACGGCAAAACCACAGATTTGGTCATTTAGACCTATGATAGATCCAATTATTTTCTCCCTCGACAATGCTCATATGTATGTATGTATGTGTGTGTGTGTGTGTGTGTGTGTGTGTGTGTGTGTGTGTGTGTGTGTGTGTGTGTGTGTGTGTGTGTGTGTGTGTGTGTGTAGTTGTTATATAAACAAGAAGAAAGGGAAAATAACGCATTTTAATATATCGTATAGACTCACTTATCAGTCGAGTCCAACTGCAAACACCACTGACCCGGATCTGCGCTAGCTGGTCAGGGTATATAATATTTGGGCTTGACATATTATCGAGTCTAGACGGTACTATGCTATTTTTGTCTTCATTCAAAAGTTAATTTAATGCTGTCATAAAGTTACTTTAATCAAGTGACACCTTATTAGGGGGTAGGTATGAAATCAAATTACTGTAAAAGAATGAATTACTCTAAAAAAGACCCCATCTTCATATTCGCCATTCCTTTGGAATTGTTATGACTCATCGCTTTACTTAGGAGTCATAATTTCTATTCGACCATTCACAAGGATTTCCTTACAATATTTTCCACGCTCGTTTTCAAAGTTCCCGTTCTAACTGAATTACCTTCCGTATTTCATGAAGAGAAATAATTCAGAGAACATTCTCAGCTATGATTTAAGGATGGGTTTGTAGCGTCACGTGCTTCACCTGATTAGGCATTGATGCAGACTTAGCAGAAACAAGGAGTTTAATATGTGGGATGGGGTGGGTTAAAATTGGGCAATACAGAATTTTAACTGAAGTGAAGTCTTTACAAATACAACAAGACCATTAAAAGTCATTAAGTAGCTCATAGAAAGTGCTTGCTTTGTAACAAAAATATTTCCAAGAGAAGCAAATTTGAGGTGTGAATAATTTCAAATCTTGTTCAGTAAATTGTGCGATTAACTTTTATATATGGCGATAATTATGCCTATAATTGCCAGGCATACTGGACCAATATACCTCAAATCAATATTCCATGGAACGTGTAGATAAAGATGCAGAACGTGTAAGCAGATATTCCTTTTCTTTATTTGGAAGCGAAGTTTACATCGTGTCGTATTTATTTGGAACCCTTTCTTATACATTAAAAAACCACCTCACTATGTATACAATAAAATTGTTTAAAAATCTACATTAAATCTATTTCTTTATCTTTGCAACTTAATGTTTCATGAAAAGTTTTCTTTTAAAATCAATTTGTCACGATCCTAGGTCTTAAAGTAAGTAATAGCAAGAAGTGAAACCAACACATTAAATAAAATCAACAAGGTACTTATATTTCTAAGTTATAAAGTGCAAATTCAAGAAACACTTACAGCATATTAAATCCCAGATAAATCCTAAATGTTCTATCACAAGTACAAAAAGTATTCAATATTCCGAATGAATTAAATGGTCTTGAATATCCTAACGTACCACGTTGATGTAATCCGAAATGTCATTGAATGAATTCTCAACAATCCCAAAATAATTTTAGCACTTCATTAATTCCATTTTCTCTAGAATTACTTGTGAACACAACAGCAAACCTTGAAATAGATTCCCAGACTGATATGAACCGAGAATTTAAAAAAATTGTATACCAAAACTCGTTTTATGTATATCCACATTTGTAACGTCGCCATCTTAGTAAGAGGGGTGGTTAATTGGGTTTGGATGTCGTTATCTAGAGGATGACCTCCCTCGATATTATAGCTTGACGGGAGTGAAAGAAGAATAGAATTTCAACAGAGAACTGTGCGAGAATACTGGGAAGAAATAAAGCAATACGAGCCCCCTTTCAGAAGAAAATAACAAATTTAATCAGAACAAATTAATAACGGTAATTCCAATTCAAGTGAGACTGGATCAATATAATTTAACACGTGTGTCCAGTTTGGATTATTTCATCATCATAACGAGAGGTGAAAAGAGCGCAATGTCCACGAATGATTTGCATCACCTTCCTCTCTTATTGACCGTATATCAACGTCTCCTAGTTCATCCTTCCTTCGCTCTATGCTTTTCCCCTTCTTGGATTTCCTGGTCCTTTTATTCTGACCTCGTCCTTCTTTTCCTCGGACTTCTGTCTTCAGACTATCCCGTCTCTCTCTCCCAGAAAGCTGTTCCTTAAAGGACAAAAATTACCACATACTTCTGTATACCCCACTCTTTAAGACGTATATAAAATTCACCCACGCTATTCAGAGCATGTTGGCTATCCACACACTGCGTAAATTCTGACTTAATAAGATAGGACATTTACTTCTTTTCCAGCGGCAGATCTTAAATTACCACGTGAGCGTCTATCGAATATTACCGTATTCTTTTACATGCTGCAACATGTTCGATTACTATTGCACGGAATTCACAAATTGTAATCACATCAATCCTTAACCTACAATACTATTTAAACATTACAAAATCAGATATAATTAGTTAAGTATCGTTAACTCACGATGATCTGTATCATCCTAACAAACAAAGGAAGTTATTTCATATAACCCTATGAAATCCTACACATATGACATTCGGATCGTATACATCAATGCTACCTAAGAACTGATAAGTGTAAAATTAAAATTATATAACAATTCTAGCATCAACACGTTCCATGAAATTGAATAAAAATAAATTCCATAGCAACTCTAGCATCAACACTTTCCATGAATTGAATAAATGATACATAATATGGAAACATAGGCATAGCAAACACATTTGCATAAAACAAACAATCAAATAATAGAATAGTACTTGAAACTAAAATTGCGTACCTTATTATTGTTCTCTTTCAGAACTTGTGCGTCCTAGCACTAAAACCTGTCTTTTTACAAGACAACCACCTGGTCCCTTTCTTGTTTCACGAGGAAAGCACTATTCTCTTTAGGCTTTCCATGGAAATTTTCAGGCTAAAGAATTTCGACTAAGGTCATCACTTTATAGTCTGATTGCTCTAAAGTGTACGCCTTAATTTATTCTACCCAATCGTAGACAGCGGTCCCTCATTTTTCCCAAAGAAATAATTCCTTTCGTCAGGTTTAGACAGCTTAGAATCTGTGAACGACCGTGCGTAACAATTTCCCTTTGAAAAAATGATAAGTGGATATAGATTCCTACCAAGCGGTTAGGGTTGGTAGCTCAAATGTTTACTTTCTAAGGACCGTGTTAAGATACCCCGGTCAATTTCAATGAGTTGGAATGCTGCCCCTTTGAAGTTAACACTGACATCAGGGAGATGAACGAAGAAAGGTCGAATTGACTCTTCACACAGACTTTTCTAGCTTAAATGCGATACAATGTGAATGCTCAATGCATTCAACTTTAAAGCTCACTGCAATTCAAAATTCGACACTTCACACCATTTGACCTTCGTTATGGAAGTTCATAGATGTAAGTCACTTCAAACTGGAAAATTTAATCATATTAAAAAAGCTGCCAGCATCTTATTTACAACATCCAAGCATGGACAAAAGCTAGCTATGTACTCATTTTATTTACAAATGACCATTATCCTAAAGTACAATCTACAATCATGGACAAATGTTAAGCACATTATATTGATAAACATAACAAATTTTAATTGCATCTGCATTGTATTTTGCAATTACTTGGTGAACGAAGATCATACACACACACACGCACGCACACACACACACACACACACACGAATAAATAACATTATCATACATGGTAGAGAATTTTAATTCGTACGACCTAAAAGTCTTTGAACCTATACGATAATGCTGCTTATTCGTATTTATAAAATATTATGTTAGTATTATCAAGCATTCTGCTGTAGAATCCATTAATAAGACTTTCGTTTTTGCTTGGTGCATATGATCATTACAATTTACAATTATACATACATACACAAAAACACACACACACACACACACAAGTATTCAGGGGGATTGTGCTTTAAGATTTTCTTGGGAGGCGGTGCTTTTACTTTTGCATATAATATTATTAATTTAAAATGTCAGATTCTGGTCACTATTAAAATAGATGTTAAATAAAAATGAATTATAATACTTTCTTACATAACAGTATGCTTTACGTGTATAGGTAATGCTTTCATTTACAGATCTGAATTAAAGAGAGATATCGACAGATTTAGTAAGTGTTTATTGCCTAAAATTCAGTCATTTAACAATCTAAATGAAACAAAAATCTGGTGCGTCATTTTGGTGTAAATGATCTGCATATGTGTATAACAACTGCATCAGTTTGGTTTGGAATTTTTTTAAAGGCATAGCAAAACAAGTAAGTTATTTAATATCGTGGCATTGCGAGTAAGTCCTTCCAACGGAACACGCAGTAGTAGTCAACCCAATCTGATGCAATGGTAAGACTCGTTGCACGTCCAGCATGCTAAACACTGACCTATTGAGACTAAAAAATGTTGGATTATAACACAATAAAAAGGTTACCATCGAATAAAATGGTTTAGCAATGTTGACTATATAATTATTGTTGTTGTTGTTTTTTTGCTGGCCATAATTTTAGGGTAATTTTTGTTTTTCATTTATTTATTTATTTATTTATTTATTTATTTATCTATTTTAATACTGGCCCTATTTTCCAGATTGACTGTTTAGTAGACGGTCACAAAATACAATTTTATTCATATTGTAAAACAAGGTTACTACAAGTTCAAAACATAACATGCATTTTATTAGCATTGTGTAACACGGTTATTATAAGTTCAAAATATAACATGCATTTTATAGGCATTATATAACACGGTTGCTACAGGTTCAGAATCTAAGTTTATTAGCATTGTATAACACGGTTATTATAAGTTCAAAATATAACATGCATTTTATAGGCATTATATAACACGGTTGCTACAGGTTCAGAATCTAAGTTTATTAGCATTGTATAACACGGTTACTATAAGTTTAAAATCATTGTGTAACATGCTTACTGTAAGTTTAAAATATAAGTTGTAGATTTTAATACCATTGTGTAACACGGTTAGTGTAAGTTTAAAATTTAAGTTTTATTAGCATTGTGTAACAATGTTACTACATGTTCAAAATATAACGTTATGCTGAAGAAAATTTAAAAACAAAAACTCCTGTCCAAACTTAAACATAAATGATTTTAATGGACAAGGTAGGTTGTTACAGGATTTTGTCTCTGACGGGGTAGTTTTCTGAAGTCCCAGAGTGAAATCATTGACCAAATATTTTGATGTATTTTGCAAAATCAATAAGCTGCGAATTCCTTGAAAATTCTCCTAAGTTGAATCCACTAAAATAATGTTTTTAACTTATGGAAAGACTAAAAACCAACTTTTTCTAAATTTGTAATTTTGAAGGGAGGGAGGATATGAGAAGGCGGTCTCGACTTAATAACAATACTCACCCAAGATTGCAATCAGCACCTTGGCAAATTTTGTTCCAAAGAATCTTCTAACAAAAGCCTGTCAGTTTAACGATAAATCATATAGGTATCCGGCTGTGGTCCATGCTCATATTATAGCTTTGATCATGTTTTAAAATAAGTTTTTAATACTTATAAAATATAATGGTCATAAAAATAGGTCACCACCAGACTTACCGCGTAATTTGCTAGAGTGATCTTCGTCTAGACAAGAGTTTTCGAGTTATAATCCCTCGTCATTTTCTGTGTATTGCTTTTTATAATTTATTGTACAGAAAAATATAGTTTCATTATATCAATAGTTTTGCTTTTTCGTCCGATAATACAACATGAGCAGTCTAATAAGATGATTCTCGGGTGATTCTCATCGTCGCCAGCAAATGATCGTAGATCTACTTAGTTTTACATTGGCACCTGGCATATATAGCTGACCGAAACCGTGTTTTGATTCTTACTGCAGCTTTTTTTTTTTTTTTTTTGAGCATTAAGCATGTGTCTTATTGATACTTTAATGCCCTTTTCCAAAAGCTCAATTTCTATCATATGACTTGTGAACGTAGCTACAGTACATACGAACCACATATATAATGAGGAATTCTTATTACTTTAACGCTAGCCAATATTCTTTGATTTTCATTGTAGAAAAGCTTGATTTGATGTTTTTGAAAGACTTATTTACCTCAAGAATAGTCAGGTCTTGGGCTGAGTGTGGATGGAAAAGGGAGCATTAGGGTCAGAAATCGGACTTAAGAGAAATTAATATTTTTCAACTGGCATTGGAAAGCTGAAAGATAACGTTTTTAATACCGTGTGTAGTCGCTCGTGAGTCGGATCGAACTGCAAGCAACTAGACCCCTTTGTGCCGTCGCATATGAGCATCAGATAACGGTCTGTTATTTGTCCTGGTGATTACTCCTAACAAACTGCACATACCCATATCTGCCGACGCATTATGCGACGACAGATATGGGTCTGTGCAGTTAGCAGGCAGAGCCAACTATAATGTAATTATAGACAGCACCTGCCTGCGTCCACATCTCAACGGTGTCTTAACTCGATATAGTCCACATTTTGTATACTTAGCATTTAAAACAGAAAACAAAAACAAAAACAACAACAAATATTTCAGACTTAATACTGTGCAAGAAAAAATATATTTCTAATTTTGAAGGAGGCCAGTTTTAGGACGTCAGTTAAACCTCATAAATGGCGACATTTATCAGAGACGCCGTACGTAACGGAAATAAGACGTACAAAACCCTGACTAGCAACTGATTTAGTTACGTGTGATAATAATGACCTACGCGTGTGATAATTATAATGTGTGATAATAGGGTGTGATAATAATAACCTACGCGTCAAAATATATCGGACCGATCTCTTTTATTTCAGCAGCAACGTGCTTCGCTAAATACTTCGATCTTTTCTCAAGCTGCGAATTTCGGGTCCATTTCGATTTTAATTAACATAAAAGAGAACACATTAGTAAATTAAACATTAGTTCATTGCACAATCTGAAACATGACCCTAAAGCAATAATTTTGATTGATATAAATCAGCCAACCAATAAATAAATAAATAAATAAATAAATAAATAAATAAATAAATAAATATATATATATATATATATATATATATATATATATATATATATATATATATATATATATATATATATATATATATATATATATATATATATTTGTGTATGCGCGTGTGACAAGAGTGCCGATTTGCACATCATAAATGATTATACGATGACTAAAACAAATTCATAACGTTTTTTTAATACAAATTTTCATCTCAAAGTATATTTTAAATAACCAAAGGCTATTTTCAGTTTCACGCCGCTCTTAATAACCTAGACACAAGTAGATATGCACTTTTGAGACAGAAATAATTTATATTTTGTGTCCTTACTGATGCAGCCAGGAAGCCACTCATTATATCATTTACTGAGAAATTTAATTATGGCATCCACCTTTTACTTTAATTATGACTTGCTTGCATAAAACTTTACATCACTCTGTCACTTTTCTTTTGTCCTGAAATGACACCTGACATTACTTGATTCAGCTATCGTAATTATGCATTTTAATTTATGTAACATGGACTGCTCCTTATAATAGAAACATAAAAAAATTATGACATCGTTAAAACCGGATTGTTTATCATCAGATATTATATTGCTTCAGTTTTTCAATCCTGTATTCATATTTACAGATGCAGTTGCTATTTGTCATTGGTTTCCTTTTCATAAATGTATTTGTCAAGTCTGGTATGTTCCTATGTATCCCTATACAGTATCCCTTTTCACTACCTCATGAATGTAATGATGAAAGCAGGGTATGAATACTTTATGGTAAAAGAGAAAGATCATGAACGTTGCGTATGAGCCGTAACAGTTTCGTTTCGTCGGAAAGAACGAGCTGTGGATACATTAGTAACGTCGAGGTCAATCCTAGGGATCATACTTGGAATATAAGCTGTCATTCGGACCATCTCTGCTAATGAAGCAACGAAGTATTCATTCGGACCATCGCGGCTATTTACGAAAAAGGAGAAGAGTACATCAACTATTTCTTCATTTGCGACTTCTCCGTCAATCCCACGTATAAATAAGTGAAGTAGTCTGAATATACTGCCTTGTTGGCGGTAGGGGGGGGGGGTCCAAAGAAATTTCAGACGAACAAAATGTATGATTTTTCTAAAAATTACTGTGCCGACATACATCTGAGACACATTAATATCTCACAGAAATAACCGAGGAAGTCCAAATGCAATGGATAGTCTATATGGTTGTGCTCTACAGCTCACACGTATTTCTGACAGAGCGGCAAGTGTAATGTGAAGTTAGTTGCCTCTGCAACATGCACCATTGAGAGAATATTGGCATACCTCTTTGCTACATTCATATACCGTAGTTTTATATATTGTACTTGTGGACATTCTACTCGATTTAATGTCCACTAGTACAATATGTAAAACATAGCTTACCATTTTCTCGAAAATCAGCCTGAACAACTCCACTAACTTTAGTTTTTCTTAAAATAAAGAAAACAATGTTTCCAGAGTAGAAAATATCACCTTCTGAAAGTGCAATGAATGAATAACAAAATATATTTTAAACAAGTTAAAGAAAAGTTATTGGCTTGTTTTATTTTTGCAACTTACCGTTAAATTCCAGCAAGTGAAAATTACTCAGCGGTACCAACATCTTTTTGACAGGTGCAAATAAAGGCCAAGATGTAAACCCTATAACCAAAATAACACCTATTAATCATACACCAAAATGAAGGGGATTAGAGGTTTCTCTCAACAGCACCTAAGATATACAAGGCCTTTACAAACAGCCAGGACAGACAGTGAAGAAAACATGGGAAATTCTTTTTCTTCTTAAAAATTTGATCCTATTTAAAGAACAAAAGCGCAACATATACCTGTTTTCGTTTTTCTAAAGGTGAAGTTAAAACAGTTTACTGTGTCATAAATTATTACATTATCGTGAATGTGAGGGAAGTACAAAATCATACTGAAATATACAGATCAACAAGTGTTTAATGACCGAGAAATGTGAGCTCATTTAAAAATGATCAAAACATTGACGGGATCCAGTTATACTTCACCACCCTCAAAACGTAATGGATAATAACGTACATTTTGATTTTGTTTTAAAAACTATTTTAAAATCTGCTTAGTCAAGAGGAGCAAGTCACTCAAAGAAGGAGTAGAACACATTTCTTTTCACCTAAAGCGATCTTCAAAACGTACACGTGCCGTGTTGAGCAAATCTCAAAGACGTCGCTCAGTTTCAGTTAATACGTTATATGCAAATATATTCAGCCACACTTATTACTTCCGGTTCAGAGGTTTTTGTCTCATTTTGGTGGTGATACACGAGTTAGGTTTTTGGCATTCTTGGTATTGATTTAAAAGAAACTGTTCAGTCGTTAGAATATGGACATTATGGTGCGTTTGTCTGTGTGTATTATGGCGGCAGTGCACAGTGAGTCATGAAGCATTGAAGTTTGTCTTAAGTGAAGTCTCTGGCCCATTGTACGTTGTTTACTTTACACTCCAGCGTCCCCCCCCCCAATAATGCTAGATAACCGACGACAAAAGCTTTACATTGAGTTCATCTTTGAAGATACGTTAGACTAAGATGTGATTTTTTAGGGTTTGGACACACAAGAAAGTTCAGTTTTGACAAACAACTGTATGGACCGTACAAGAAATTAACTGTGATCGGAGTCCCAACATTGTTACATAATGTAAGTGTTACATATATTTGATTTAATTTATATTTGATTTAATTTGTGTTTGATTTGATTTGATTGTTTGTGGGATTTGGAATCTTTTTATTTTCTTTATATGTCAATGTAATGTATTTTTGTTTACCAGTAATTTGATATTTTCCAGAAAATTTAGTTTGACCTGAACCATTCCTTAAATACCTAATAATAGAAACACTCGTTTCTAGTTTTGACTTAGTTCCTGACCTTGATTGAGGGTCAAGTAAACAACTTTTATTCTGGAGTAAAATGATTGTTTCTTGTCAAGGACATATAGGGGCTACGTGATTTTATTTTATATGTAAACATGATCACGTGATCATCTATTTATTATTAATAGTGATGTTGAGAGAGAGAGAGAGAGAGAGAGAGAGAGTCCGGGCTTTTAAACACATGATGTCAATTTGTTTTCTTCTGTTGTGACCCGTACTGAAGGTTTGAGTTTGTTAGTTATATGTTAATTCTTCTTCAGATTATTTGGACTCTAAAAGATTAATTCATTTCTCTGGAAATTTTATTGTATTCATACAAGATTCTATTAATTATTGTGTTACTACAAGGAACTGTAGACTTCAACACAGTACAGGCGATAGCATACATCATCGCCTTCCATCTTGGATTCTTCGTCGGGACTCGAACTTGAAATTATTACAACATTTCATTATTAGGACTTCTAAAATTTTATTCGTGGATTATTCTTGGGTTATTTTTGGATTTGATTCTTAAAACCGTAAGTTTAATTTGTTATTGTTTTCAAAGCTTGTTGCTTTCACTCTATCTTGTGTTACTGTTTATTAGAGCCTTAATACGTAACATAAGAGTAAGTCAAACGTGTGTGTGTGTGTGTGTGTGTGTGTACACTCTTTTTGCTACTGAAATAAAAACAATTATTAACTACTATTATAAATTTAAGCGTAAGTTTGAATTACATGAATATGAACAAGTATATACTTTTAAATTTCTGTTTGCTGCAATATCACTCATCCAGTAAGACAGAAGATCACAATTAAAAGCTATTGATGGAAAAAATCATGTTTGCGTACTTTTTCAAGCGTCTGTGTTCAGTTGAATATTTGTTACAGGATAACAGTCTCGTTGAATTGTCATTCCAAACTTTCTCTGAGTAGTGTTTTGAACAATTATTGATTGGTCGATTCTTCGTTCAAAAACATTCATTCCGTTCATTTACCTCTCAGAAATTATTCCAAGGAGTCAATGTAATACATCTCCTCCAGAAATATTGGAGATAATTTTACATTTCACTTAGTGTAGAGCTTACTTCATCAATACATAATGATATTGAGAGTAAATAATGACAATTTGCCCATATAATATTCATCTTTCATATGAATGCAGATTAAATAAAACTCGATGGGACATTTCGAAATCTTGTATCCATATGCAGACCGGAACGGAAGTTATTTTCCTTTATTAATTATTTCTTTTTTGTTGGTGATGTATCGATATAACTTGATGGTAGCGAATGATTTGAAAATGCATGTATTTTTATCACATGGCAGAATTCAAAAGGCTTTGGTTTGTTTTACTCAAAAAATGATATAGATTCCAACAGTAGTCTATATTTAAAGGCATGTTCAAAACATCTGACCGCGTCTACAGAACAGTACCGGAAGCGAAACAGTTATTCAAGTTACGGACCCAGCATGACCAATCAAATATTTTCAGGACACCTAAAACAGGTTCTCGATAATAAAAATATAAATTATTGTTAAAGATTAAAATTAAATATAACCTTTTAATGCTAATGATGACTTCCCAAAAGCAAAACAGTTTT
This sequence comes from Sinohyriopsis cumingii, assembly GCA_028554795.2. Classification (NCBI taxonomy): domain Eukaryota; kingdom Metazoa; phylum Mollusca; class Bivalvia; order Unionida; family Unionidae; genus Sinohyriopsis; species Sinohyriopsis cumingii. The sequence goes on from CM068825.1 coordinate 75,649,020, forward strand.
AAAAAATACCCGTATTGTTTTCACCATTCTATATCTCTTTTAATTATGTACCAGGCTATGTCAGCTTTATTTATGAATCAAGAGAATTATCAACAGGATTCAAAATTTGTTTCTTCACTAAATTATTCTTTAATTCTTTATCAGAGCGGTGTCCACACACATACACACACACACATACAAAAGTACGTGTGTGTGTTGCATCTTGACTAATAAGAAGCCAAGAAAGGGTCAATTTTTTTAATCAAGCAACAAACAGATAACATTTGCAATTATTCAGCCAGAATGCTGAATGGATTTCCCCAAAAGGCTGGGAATAAAGTTTAAGTATTTCCGCTATTTCTGGCCAAACACCATCAAGGAAGCATTTTGGAAGCTTTTAAAATTGTTTTTCTTCTTCAATTTATAGAAAATGTCAGTATGATCTAAATGAGGTTTTCTGCGCTTTTGATTTTTGTTACAATCTTACAACTTGTCTGATTTGCGTTCTGCCATTGCGTGATTAAATTTTTCATTGGCTTTAGGTAGAAGAAAAAAAGGTCCAACAAACCGGAAACAGACGCGGTCTTTTATTTCGTAACAGTCAGAAAAATGGCAGTTAGTGTTTCCTAAAGAAAATAAACGCAATACAATTATTCAGCGATGCTGACTATGAAGCCATGTCTGATAATACCGACCTTTTAAAATACAATACTCGAGGCAGTCGAAGATAATGTTAGTATTTCAAGGACGACTGTCATCACGAAATTATCACCAAAAAAACTATAGAAAAGACGCAGGTGAGGCCACGTTGACAACGACGATGTCCTGTGATGACTTAGAGCGTTATGTATATCAATCGATCCGTATGCATCAGTACCACTACAGTGAGAGTCAAAATCTTTCAAGTGTGAAAGATCCTTCATTGTACCCCCTTCCAAGATATATTCCCGCCATGTAAAGCATATCATGTGCTAAAAATGGAGTTACGCCCAAAACGACAACACCAACAACAACAATAACAACAAAGAGCAATTTATATATGCCATCCGTCACTAACATGTAAGTTAAAGAAATTACTTCTTTATACAGCAACGGCTTTTTTTCTTTATCCGTCCATTTTCCTATCTATCCAATGTTAAATTATCTTGTAGAGTCTAACAGTGTACTGAAAACAGGTTTAGTATTCATACACATAAGAAATTATTTCTTGACAAGCTTACAAGCAAGGAAACAGACAAATAATTTGTACTACTTTTTCAAAAATTCCGCCATTAAAAAGCCTTCACAGATCGTATTGTTTGTTTTCCCATGCCATTTGGAGATCCACCTTTTTGCTTCTAAACTTGCTTAAATTTTCCACTAAGCACTGTACATGCTATATTTATATATTTAGGGAGTCGCAGTGGTTCAGTTGCCAGAGCATTAGAGTCCTAGTCCAAGGTTCGCGGGTTCGATACCAGCCCAAAACATCCCTCTCGGCCGACTCTGTGTACTTGGGAAAGTCACTTAGCTCCCAATAATGTGTTTAAGTGCCATTAGAAACAACAAAAACAAAACCATCAAAATACATAACTGTAAAACCAGTTATGACGCGATGTTCTGTGTCCAAAGAATAACTTCTTGATAAAAGTGGGATCGCGTAAACAAATTTTTTGAAAAACTTCACATAGAAAATGTACATTGAAATTTCAATGTCATCAGTTTTAATTAGCCTCTTGATCATATATCGTTTGTTTTGTTCGCCGGGTTTCATCAGACATCAAATATACTTCAGTTTTGAATTTTATACATGCCAGTATGACGGAAACGATGCACAGTGAAGTTAAGGCAACATTGAACGCATTGCTGCGATTAATATCTGCGAGGGATATGAATAATCGGCTTTTCCGAGAGCATGTATTTAGGATGTTAAAAAGATAGGTCACCTTAAATTAAAAGATCGCAGCCACACTTATATGGTATTATAAGTGGAATCGCGTTACAACGATTCTCGTTATAACGGTCATTACCCGTATCTCTTATGGTTCCTCATATTTTCTTGTACCGTGACTATGGAGAAATATCTAATTTGTGCGTTTCTTTTTTTCGTATATATATATATATATATATATATATATATATATATATATATACACGCGCACATACAATTTTTTCGTTTCTGTCTTGGTTCAATTAGGCAGTAGATGATTTGTTTATTCCTGGATGATCGAACTTACATGCGATCTAACAAGACATCTGCAGAGATTCAGTACTATTCAGAAGACAAAGTGAAGATACAGGTTATGTCTGTCAGGAAAAAGAGCACCGAACTGCAGTGTCCACAATGCCCAAGACAATGAGCCCATTATGCTAGAAAGGGAGAAACCAGGTGTCGAAACAATTGTCAGGATGAATCTTCGGAGTGCCACGCGCATCGACATTGGTCGTCAAAATTTCGAATACGCCGAAGGAAAGCGAAGGAGAGAAAAGGACTAAGAAGAGATTTCGGAATCAAAAGAACCCATTCTCTGCAAGAAATGCAAATCAAGACACTAACACTTTACTAATCTTTAGTGAAAACTAAAACTGTCTTCATCTATTTTATATATTTTTGCATGTTGTTAATGTACCACACACACCCACACACGCAGATACAGAGCTATATACCAACACTCACACTATTACATAGACCCCAAAAAGGTGTGTTTGTTAAGTTTCTGTTTATTTATCATTAAAAGTTTAAAATTCCAGCTTTTGCGTTGTTAAAATGCTTACTGGATTAAATTCTTTTATTTCAATCTAAAGTTTTGTTATATTTGTTCAGTGTTTAATTTTTCTCACAAAAATGTACATTTCAAACATTTGTTAAAAAATGTCACATTAAAAATTTTGATTCTGTATCTTAAATTTTCAAATTCTAGTTTACAATTTGAAAATTTGAAAATTTGTTTTACAATTCTTACATTATCGTACAATTTGAAAGTGTGCAATGGTTTACATATATATTTTTGAAATTGTTTAAAAAATGTAAATATCTTTTCGATTTTGCAGTTGTTAAGGTAATGTATTTTTTCCGTCTTTAATGTGCTTGTAAGTTTTAAATTTTAAACCTTATTTACTTTTATAATTTCTTTTCGTACAATTTGTCAATTTAAATATTTTAATTTGTTGCAAATGGGTTCAGTTTTGTAACCTTTCTGGCAATTTGTCATTTGTGATATTCTAGTTGTTAAATGTTTAATTTTATCAAATGTTTAATTTATAAATGTTTGTGACGATTTATTAATTTATTAATTTTTACAATTTGCACTTTCTAATATTATTTCTCAATAAGAAAACTGTATCTTTTGTAATTTTGTAATTGTTAACAAAATTTGAATCTTTAAAATTTTGTCTGAAAATTTAAAAAAGATATTATCCTTTTGGTCTACGCTAAATTCAGTTCCAGTTTTGTAAAATTAGAAGTGCTTGTAGTCTCGGCCATATAAATCAAATATTCTTGCTTCAGTTTTAGTAAATAGTTACGGAAATTTAGGGTTTGTTTAGTTTTGGAAATTTTATTCCAGGCTTTTTAAATGTGGGCGAAATTCAGTTTTGGTTGCGAAATTTTAGTACGACCTTTTGTTCAGGCCATATATATTTAATATAATAACCATCTGCAGATCATTTTTATACAACATTATTTTGCAAATCGATCATCATTACATTTTTGACAGAAACAAAAACAACAGGAACAAAGTTAGAACAGAGTATTCAGAACTTTTCGTATTTCAGAAATGGAAATTTATAGAAAAGCTCCGAGATATTCCTATTGGCGTATTACTATGCACGGTGACTGATATGCTAACAAGTTCCTTGAGAGCGTCTTACAGTTCATTTAAAATGATTTGCAACATTGACGGGGAAAACAACGTCATCTTTTTAAATAAAATGGAAGTGAACCAAGCAGAGTCGGGGTTACATTGCAATATATTATAGCATGCAGATGCGATGTGTGGACAAGTCCCTAATCGTGGGTGATTAAAATTTGCATCGAAATGTGAAATTCATCTAAACGTAATATACATAATGTATGATCTTGACTCATAAATTGGAGGCTTGGAAAGGTCTTTTCCTGGTTTATCGGCATATTTTGCATAATTTATTTTGTACTGATTGCCCGGGAAGATAGCGCCTGATTGACGTTGAGTAGTCTCTCAGGCCGCAAAGGTTGGATGTGCAAAGAGAAAAACAGGTATAAAGCATAATATGGCAATGTATCACGCGCTGTTGAAAAAGTTGGCCTAATTAAGGTTTTGATGTCATGGCGTGTCTTACTCGAACCTAGGATAAATATTGGAAACAAGAAGCACGCTTGAAATTTTAGTACTCTGCATCCATTAGCACAGTTGATTTTGAAACTGAACGTTATTTTCGTTTTTGAAGTGTTAAACATGAAATCTGGTAGATGCTATTTATTTATTTATTTATTTATCTATTTGAATATCAGCCTTTGTCTTATTTTCTCACCTGTTTTAATCACTCATTAATGAGAAGAAAAAAACTTTTCGAAGAAGAGAGACAACCAAAGAACCATACAGACACTATAAAAAGTGTGGTAGAAATCTTATGATAAATTTGGTGAATGTTATTTATTTATTTATTTATTTATTTATTTATTTATTTATTTATTTGAATATCAGTCTCTTGTCTTATTTTCTCACCTGTTTTAATCAAATCTTAGAAATCTTATGAATAATTTAAACATGCATGTCATACAGGAGAAAAAAGATAACAACATCAATAACTGCTGCAATGTGTATTGAGTGTTGTCGACATAAATCACGGAACATCGTTTCTGAAACGCATCGACGGATCGTGACCAGCAAAACAAAAAGAGATGCGGCGTACATAAAATACCACTGACTAGCTTGGATGGGAGGAAAATTTGGGTTGATCTCGTAAGTTTAAATTTGATCTAAATTTCAATCTTACATATTGCAGCTAGTGCGCTAAGTTCCCCCACCCTCGATTAAATTAGAAGGTTATATCTGTTGAATGAAATTGATAGACTATATTATAGAAGCAAAGCAAACATTTCAGTCAGTTTATTTTTAAAAAATAATAATTTGGTTGTGTTTTGAGTGAAACGTAGTGCTATCGTAGCTCCACCAGCCGTAAAGACAAGTAATACTTAGATTTAAACGTGTATTACATAACTGCAATGAATAGATAATGATGGTTTTGTATTTTATCCACCTGTTTCATTTCAAATCTAAAGTAGCTTAAATTCGTACATATTTTTTCCCCCACTAGGTGTCAGAAATAAATTTATTATATGTTACAGAAAGAAGCATGTGATAGGAGTAGACAGAAGCTTTGAGTACAATGATGCTGTTACGAAAAACTTCAAGACAGTGTGGACGAGTCTATTTATCCCGATTTTCACTGCGAGAAGAATTTCCAAAATGACTTTAGAGTACCTGAAAATTTGTTTACATCAATTTTAACTATACTAAAAAGCAATTTCTTTTTCTCATGCGTCTTGTGCAATCTCTCAGTTCTAGCTACACAAAGATTTCATGCTATGACGCGATATATTGAAGTCTGTGGTCTACAGATATTTCGGTTTATACAGATGCAGTGCTGGACATTTTACTCCAATGGCAAGGGACCTTTAAAATTTCTGGGACACACAACAGTTTTGTGGCACAAAGGAAAACAGCTGTGCCTAATGTACTAATAGTGTTATACTGAGATAATCTTAATTGCTTTGACAAACTGGCCACAATAACTTTGTGGTTTATTGTACTATAATATTTTCCTTGGACACTTACATTATTGAAACAAAAGTTTTGTCATGTGGTCGAATAACTCAGGAAAACATTAACATGTCTGGATATCAGGAATAACCTGAAAGTAGCAGGACCATGGAATTTTCCGTTCAGGATCTTGCCCTCATTTAATTAAAGTGTAAACTCATTATCTACCATCATTTATTGTGATAAATACCCATGTTTTCTAAATTACATTTCTTTTCAAATTAATAAATAAAGAATTAAAATACAAATTATATATTTGAATAAATGTACACTTTTTTGTAATTATTTCAACCAGGAAATAAAAGGAATCTTCCTCGCCTTAGGGGTTACTGAAACTTGAAATTACATTACACTAACGGCTGTCAAACCTTGCAACTCGGCACACTACAACAAACCTTGAAAGTTTTATAGTCAGATACATTGTTTTAAAACAGACGTTCTTTGTCATCGCACAGTTTTTATCACCTTTCACGACTTTGGCCATTGCTATCGCCAGCACAAACATGGATGGACCACAGCTACTGAAAGTTTTAATTGGATTTTTCTCTGATAGAAAAGCGCGCCCAGTGGGGCGCACAGAGTCAAGACTTTAGGGACATGGGACAAAATCCGCAAATCCGCGCAAAGACTGCTTGGTGATAGAAATCCATGAAGGTACAGCTCTAACACTGCTTAAAAAGGAGACAGAAAATAAAGAATATAACAAAACTTAATTAGGTGAAGTGACGAAAGCTGCACACATTGACAAGGGAAACAAAATAAATACCCTAAATACATTTGTTGACCGGCAGAAGGAATAAAGGTGTCAAATTATTCTATAAAATAAACCCAACAAAGTCCGTGGCTTGCTGTTGTGAATCGCCATACTTTTTACTGCACATTTCCAATACACCACCATTCACTCAACACCTTCCGTACTTAACCAAACTACAAACCATTACTTAGCTGAGAGTACAAATTACATTATGTAAATTCTTAATCTTCCTACGACAGTACAAAACGCTTGGTCGTAAAAATATTTGGAAAGGTCACCTTTACTGACATTTGTGTGTACTTGACCACTGCCCCCTCATGCTGCCACTAGTAGAGAGAAATAAGTGTATTACATTTCTTATCAGAAGTTATAACATTTGCAATTACTAACTTTGGTAAATGTCCATCCAGCCGATAAGGAGATGGCGCATATTATTATTATTATTATTATTATTATTTAGCATGTCAGTGTCTGACAATGTAAACATACAGATGTAATCATTGTCTTTTTTATCTTTTCATTATTATTATTAACATCCTCTTCGTTATCACCACAAATATCATCATTTGTGATTGAACGATGATATTGCAATTATCTCAGTTTATTTAAAATATTAATTACGTTGTAGGCGTTGAGAGTCGGAAATGGTATAATAAATTTATACTTTGTTTGTTGTTGTTGTTTTTGTTGTGTGGGTTTAATTACATTTTCAGCACTCAATAGGCTATACATGGCGATCAGTATAACTGGTGGAGGAAGAACCCGAGAAAACCCGGGCAAGAACAAATAATACACAAGAAGCTACTGACAAGTTGTTTAGCAACGCCACACTGGCTGAGCCTTAGTCTCGAACCATGCGAAATAGATGAGATGGCAGTGATCGGAAAATAGTATCGCTTTAAACCACTCAGTCTCCCGGGGATCTTATATTAGATTTTAAAAATTTCGCCGCTCCTAGTCCACCAGCCCCACATTCCACCATTTTCAGATAGTTTTTAACATAGACCATAATATTCGCCATTTTAATTTTTCAAAAGTTCTTAAGCCATATTAGAAAACATATAGGCATATTTATTAGAACACAGGGTCTGAGTTGAATATTTTTCAGAAAACAATGAAATAACAAAATGTACGAGACATGGTTATCATATAAGTCACTCATCACTCTATTGATTCAAACAAAACCAATAAAGTCACTTTCAAATTAATATAAAAAGATCAACAAGCTAAGGAACATAAGGTTTTACCACAAATTAAAGAAAATAAAACTGATTAGATGCAATTGTATTTAGAAAAATCTACCCATTAATTCAACAATTAAAAAAATCAATGTGTTTCACTTGCAAAATCAAAATAATCGTTTTCATAAATGAATAAAGGACATAATACTTCACTCCTTGTCCAGCATCCCAGTTTAATATTCTAATATTTAATTGTATATATTGCAATCATAACACATAAAGAGATATATTACATAGAAAATAACTATTTTTACCCGCAAAGCCACTAGACAGTTAATAATTTTGGTTTGAAATTTGACAAGGATGGTTCAGCGAACAGATATGCAGCAACATCTAATATGAAACTTTGCCAAAATCAATTAAACCGGGCATAATCGATGATAACTTATTCTGGTTTTCGTAAATGCATGTGAGTAGTGAAATATTGGGCGTTCTGGACAATAGCCTTGTTGTATCATTTTGCAACACAATGTAGCAACCGGGCCACTTAGGCAGTATCTCTTCTCCAGCGACTGCTGGAGATGTGCTGCTCCCACAGCCTATGTGTGACAAACACTTTCTTCAAATGCAAGGAGATCCACCTGGTGTCGTGGAGACACCCACGTTCACGCCACTGGCACCAGCTAGACCTCGTCATCACCAGGCGTGCAGAACTGGCCAGTGTCCTCCTTACCCGCAGCTACCACAGTGCCGATTGTGACACGGACCATTCCCTCGTGGCCAGCAAGGTGCGAATATTACCCAAGAAGCTGCACCACGCCAAGAAGAAGGGTCACCCACGTATCAACACCTGCTGTGCAAGCAACCCAGAGAAAACACAGCAGTTCATCAGCAAACTGAAGGAAGCCCTCACCAAAGTGACACCTGATGACACCATTGATTCCAAGTGATCCCATATCCGTGACTCTGTGTACAATTCAGCCATCACAGCTGACGGGAAGAGGGAGCGAAAGAATGTCGACTGGTATGAGGCAAACTGGGAGGAGATGGAGCCCGTGACTGAGGCAAAGAGGAAAACCCTCCTGGCATACAAGGCTGCACCTAGCCCCAGAACACTACAAGCCCTCAGGATTGCAAGGAATAACGCCCAGAAGACCGCCCGCCGCTGTGCCAACACCTACTGGCTGAACCTTTGCAACAGTATACAGACAGCTGCTGACACCGGGGATACAAGAGGAATGTATGAGAGTATCAAATAAGCGACAGGCCCCCCCAGCTACAAGACCGCCCCCCCTCAAGTCCAAGACGGGCGAAGTCATCACAGACCAGGGGAAACAACTGCAGCGATGGGTTGAGCACTATCTCGAGCTATATGCAACCCAAAACAATGTCACTGAAACTGCCCTGGACGCCATTCCAGACCTGCCTGTCATGGAGGAGCTAGACACACAGCCCACCCTGGAAGAGCTCGGAAAAGCCATCGATTGCCTTGCCTGTGGGAAGGCTCCCGGAAGCGACGGCATTCCGCCTGAAGTCCTCAAGAGCGGAAAACCAGCACTGCTCCAGCCCCTACACACACTCCTCTGCCTTTGCTGAGAACAGGGATACATCCCACAGGACATGCGTGATGCCAACATCGTCACTTTGTACAAAAACAAAGGAGACCGTAGCGACTGCAACAACTATCGGGGCATCTCCCTCCTCAGCATCGTCGGAAAGGCCTTCGCCCGTGTTGTCTTGGCACGCTTGCAGATCCTAGCCTCCCGCGTCTACCCAGAATCCCAGTGTGGATTTCGAGCCGGCAGGTCAACTGTAGACATGATCTTCTCACTACGTCAGCTGCAGGAGAAGTGTCGCGAGCAGCGGATGCCCCTCTACGTTGCTTTCATAGACCTGACGAAGGCGTTTGACATGGTTAGTCGGAGTGGACTCTTCAGACTTCTGCAGAAGATCGGCTGCCCCCCCCCCACGTCTGCTTGCTGTCATTATGTCGTTCCACGAGAACATGCACAGCACAGTGTGCTTCAATGGCGCAACATCTGAAGCATTCCCAGTCGTTAGCGGAGTCAAACAAGGCTGTGTCCTTGCACCGACGCTCTTTGCCATCTTCTTCTCCATGCTTCTCCAGTACGCATTCAAGGACTACAGCGAGGGAGTGTACATCCATACCAGGGCTGACGGCAAGCTGTTCAACATCGCCCGTCTCCGTGCTAAGACTAAAGTCACAGAGGTACTCATCCGTGAATTGCTCTTTGCCGACGATGCAGCCTTGACATCACACACGGAAGATGGACTTCAGCAGCTGGTATGCTGCCTCTCCCATGCATGTAAGGAATTTGGACTGACCATCAGTTTGAAGAAAACAAATGTCATGGCACAGGACACAGACTCCCCTTCCTCTGTCTCCATCGATGGGTACAATTTGGAAGTTGTCGAGAACTTCACATACCTCGGGTCTAACATCTCCAGCTCACTCTCCATTGATTCTGAGGTGGGCGGTAGGATTGCCAAGGCAGCAGCAGTGATGGCCAGACTTAACCAGAGGGTCTGGAACAACCCCAACCTCACAGATTAGACCAAACTGCGTGTCTACCAAGCCTGCGTGCTCAGCTCACTTCTCTACAGCAGCGAAACATGGACCACCTATGCAAGACACGAGAGGAAACTCAACAGCTTCCACCTGAGATGTCTGCGGCGCATTCTGCACATCCAGTGGCAGGACAAAGTACCCAACACAGAGGTTCTAGAACGCGCCAACATGAACAGCATGTTCTCCATACTCAGCGAGAGGCGCCTTCGCTGGCTCGGCCATGTCAAGAGAATGGACCCAGGTCGCATTCCCAAGGACCTGTTATATGGGGAGTTAGCAGAAGGTGCACGACCAGCTGGACTACCACATCTGCGCTACAAAGATGTTTGAAAGAAGGATATGAAGACAGCAAACATCAATGTCAACGACTGGGAGAGCTGTGCAAACAACCGTTCCAGCTGGCGTCTAGCTGTCAGGCAGGGAGTTCAAAACGCAGAGGAAAAGAGTAGAATAAAGCAAGCTGAAAAGAGAGCTAAAAAGAAGGATAAGCAAAAGCGTACTTTGGAGCTATGCCATCGTCTCTCGTAGACGGACGGATGCCAAGAATCGATGATAACTTATTCTGGTTTTCGTAAATGCATGTGAGTAGTGAAATATTGGGTGTTCTGGACAATAGCCTTGTTGTATCATTTTGCAACACAATGTAGCAACCGGGCCACTTAGGCAGTATCTCTTCGTGATTCTGAATTCGTTCCTGCTGATAATTTTGTCTACTCAAATTTTGCAAGCATATACATAGCTAATCCTGCCAAAATAGTGTTCTTTCTGCCTTCACACATCCCGAGACATGTGTGTGTGTGTGTGTGTGTGTGTGTGTGTGTGTGTTTGTGAAAAGCAAACACACTAGCAACATAGATGAATTCATTACACCAAACAAGGACTTTGCCAGATATTACTCATGAAAGAACTTAACCACTTGATTAAACGGATTGTTGACGATAGCCTGCCGAATTACGAAAGCAAGAAACAAGCAGAGGAAGCAGTCAGATTAGGCTCAAAATTAGCACTGCAAAGAGAACTATTTTACAGTTTGTTACAAATCTACATGACACAGAATCAAGTCTGAAAGATTTTTTTTTGGGTGGTGCATTACTAAGAAAAGAAATCATTCACCACCTCCGTTTGTTGCATACCCTAGATGTGTGTTACACTTTCCTATTATATCGAGTACATTAGACTTGTGCGCGCTTTACCTGCATGCTGTTTTACATGCATTTTTGTATTCTCGCGAAATTTTCTGTCCTTCGATATTATGTTAGCAATACTATATAATTTTGTTTTATTTATTTATTTATTTATTTATTTATTTATTTTGCAGTATTGCATGCTTTTGTTTGAAACCTATCACAAATATTTTTCTATTCGGAGTGTATATTTTATCTACTGTGTTTGCGGCTTACTTGAGTCACTGAGTTGGTTTGAAGTCCATATGGGGTATACTAAAAAGTGGAAATGAGATGTGATCGGCAAATTTCTCGATCTGAAATACAAACATCATCACACTGAGCTCTCAGTTCAATTGATAATTTTAATGATTGGTATTCACTATCTGTTTGTGTGATTTTGTTTCTCTGAAATTATCAGTGTTTGTTTTGGCACGAAAATACTATCTGTCTGTTTATGTTGCCCCTCTGCAGATATCAGTGTTGTGCACAAAAAAGATTTAATTATTTTTGGTCCTAAACTATTCTCGTATCCGTCATGAAAAGGGTGATAAACAAAATTTAAATTAACAAGTGGTACATGTGTATTTTATCCACCACGATATGTAGATTAAGAAATCCGGTCCTAAACAAGAATTATGGTATTGGGTTTAAAAAGAAACATACATGCAAACTAAAGATAAGTTATACCGATATTGGTGTTGTAGATGAATATAATTACTTAGGCCTTATATTTCACAAGTATAGTAAGTTCTACAATGGCCTGCATAATCTAGTATCCACAGCTAATAAAAGTATGCATTAACTTCAAAAACGAATACAAAAATTAGATTTGACTATTGATTGTCAGCTGAAACTGTGCGATCAAATCATTTTTCCTCTCTTAACTTATGCTTGTGAAATTTTGGGGATCTGTGAGATCTGATCTAGTTGAAAAAAATTCATCTTTCTGTCCTCAAAAGTATATTGAATGTCAAAAATTGTACCACTCTATCTATGGTATACGGAAAGCTTGGTCGTGTCCCCATAATTGGGTCACGCATGATACACTATTAGGCTAGATAGGTTAATGGTTATGAAGAAAAAATATCTCATCGTCTGCATTCACTCTTATACAAACACTTTGGTGGCAATTCCTATGACAATAAATGGTTACTTTAAAATGTATTTTAGACGGTGTTTCGTTAAGGTAAGTATAGAGAAATCCAAGTTTTCTGTCAGTTGAATGCTTACCAAATTCAGTAGAACAACGACTAAAAAGATTAATGCATACTTGGGCATCTAACAAAAATACGTATTCTAAAGGTCTTAATTACAGATTATTTAAAACTAGTTTGGATTTAGAAAAGATCTATTTCTCATTACCCAAAAATATATCTAAACACTTTATTAAGATTAGAACTGCAAATCATAGGTTTCCCGTTGAAACTTGAAGATGGGCTAATGTTCTCTATAATGAAAGACATTGCTCAGTCTGTCAGTCTCAATATATTGGGGACGACTATCAGTATCTACTGTTATATTCTTATTTTTATGATGAAAGATAAAAAAAAGGTGTACCGTATTTTTTACGCTTAAAGGACTGACACTTATAAATACAATCAGTTAATTAATACACGTAAAGTACGACTCCTTAAAGATATTTGCAGGATTTTAGAATGTTTTCAGAATTTTGTAATATCTGTTAAACATTATGTAAATAATAGAACACGCTATATTCATGTTTTACTTCTCTTAAATACCTCATATATTTGTTGTGTTTTAGCGTGGAGAGAGGGCGCATGTAAACAGTGGCGTCGCTAGGGGGGTGCAAAGGGTGAGGACCGCACCGGGTGACACCATCTCAGAGGGGTGACACCAAAATGAAAAATTGCAAATTTTACAGAGCACACACTACTCGGTCTAGTCGGATTTCATAAGCGGATAACCGATCATAGTTAAATACATGATTAGCAGGCACAGCAGTGGCGTCGCTAGGGTGATGCGGGGGGTGTGGACTGCATCGGGTGACACCATCAGAGGGGGTGACACCAAAATGACATTACTAAGGATTCTGTATGGTCTGTTACGGAGGGAGGACCATGGGGGTGACACCATGAGCTACCGCACTGGATGACACCAACTCGAGTGACGCCACTGCATGTAAAAATTATACTGTTTTAATTTCGCTACGATCCTGAACGCTTATCTCCTATCTACATAGTTTTACATGACCTATATGCTGTTTTGCAAGCCGTGGAACCAGTCTATGTGAAGTGAAGATCATATGCTCTATATTGTAGCTCAGTATTAAGATCACCGAGTGGATAAAAAAAAAATACCGGATGTACAAAATGGTCTTTGATAGAAAAAGCTTACATATAGGTGAATTGTATGCAATATTATACTTGACATTATTATCATTTTCATATATCGACGTCGATGTATCTGTGTATATAAGGAGAAAGGAGACATAACGGAATATAAGTTTTGGTTGTATGTACTTCCAAACTATTAGTCTCTTTGAAGTGTGGCATATTGGTTTTGCTCCTTTCTGTTACATAATTTAAGATCATACAGTCGTAAAAGTAGGATGTAACAATAAACCGATTTTTTTTTTATTTTATAGACATTTTTACGATTAAAATATTTTAAAAAATCAATCTTGTTTTCTTTAATTCAAAAATATTACCTCTGGTTGTGTAGATTTATACTATCTGTACTCAGTGTTGGATTACCCATTAAGCAAACTAAGCACATGCTTGGAGCACCATCTCAATAGGGGCACCATAAAAATTCAAATTAATCGTTGATGACAAAATTGAATGGATTATATATTACCATTTTGATATGCATGTACGAGTATTTTTATTTGGAATGATGGCAACACTGCTATTTTCCCACCTTTGTAGCTTGTTTCTTTTTTTTTTTTTTTGATCTTTTTGATTTTCACATTTTATATAAATGGGGTATCACCATGATATTTTCAGTGCTTAGGGTCCTGGAAGGCCTTAATCTGGCACTATATGTACTTCAGTATACAAATTATATTACAAATAAAATTCGATAAAGCACAGACTTTCGCATGCATTTTCCAATCTCCATATTTCTAAATGTATTTATATATCTCTAATTTGTATTTTGGCCCACATTTTATCGAATGTCCATCGGTATGTTCTGCTGCTTACAAATAGGCTACAACGGCCTATCAATTGTTACGTCCGTGTTCTTCATGTTGCGTCCGTGTGCATCATGTTGCGTCCGTGTGCATCATGTTACGCCCGTGTGCATCGTGTTGCGTCTGTGTGCATCATATTACGCCCGTGTGCATCATGTTGCGTCCTTGTGCATCAGCGCCATTAAATCTGTATTTCTTCGTTCCAGTTTGAGGAGTGGCGATTGGTTGTTAGTTTGATCATAACAACTGTAATCTTTCTTTAAACTTTGAGCCTAATGTTTAGATACACTTTTTGTCGAATCATAACAGTCATTTGCACGAAGGTTTAATTGGTTTCCGTGAATCAAGTTCAAGTTATGCAGAGGCATTGTAAACTCGTTAAGACAACATGTTTACCTCAAAATGGTGATGAATGCATGTGCCTCAGAGAAATATTTAAATGAAGAAGCATCAGGTTACTTGAATCCACTGTTCGAAGAAATTGGTATGAAATACAAATCTCTGTAATTTATCTCTTTGCCGTCCTTGAGGTTTTGATACAGCGACATTAAGGGTATTGTGTGAAGAGAATTGCAATTTGTCAGCGCCGTACAAGTATTGTTAAATATTGTTAAGATGCATCAGGTTACCCGAATTCGTCGTCACATAGAGTATGGAGGAGAAACTAAAGAATTTTCATTTATTCATCTTCGTTAACTAGACAGTAATACTTTTATGCAATTGATTTATGATAACACACGCACGTCGTACTAAATGGATCTATGAATGCTTTATAAAATAACCCAACTGTTTATGCTTTTATTATTATTATTATTATTATTATTATTATTATTAGTTCTTCTTTTATTGACCTATCATAATATTATATGTATGCATGTATGTATGTATGTATGTATGTATGTATAGATGGATGGATGGATGCATGCATGCATGCATGCATGTATGTATGTATGTATGTATGTATGTATGTATGTATGTATGTATGCAAAAATACTAGTCATTGCAACTGCACTGGATCCTGCAACTTACAGCATGTGCCAGGGACTGGGTTAGATAAAAACATAGTGTGTGTGTGTGTGTGTGTGTGTGTGTGTGTGTGTGATTTGGGTTTTTAACGTACCCGATGACAACTTATTCACTAAATCCCGAGTGTCTTCAAGTGCCTTCTCTATCTAAAGATGACAAACTCGTTTGCATGGCCACTCCTAAATTCCACCATGAAACTTTAGTTCCACGTGTACTGACTTTTCCACAGAAGCAGTTATTAATATAGCTTTAAGAACGTAACCTACCACCATTCATGTTCTCCAGCTTTATTAACATAGTCATGTTTACATTTGTTAAAAAAAATTGCGAATAACATTTCTAAAAATGATAATGAATTTAAGCATAAACTTACATAAAATTCTACCCGTTATTGTTTAGCCCATGACATACATAGATATTATATAAGCTATATTGCATATGACCCTTCAAATAATTTTCCATACACAACTCAATAATAATATTGGTGTATAATTGGAAGGTTTACTCCTGTCACCGTTTTAAAAATCAAACATAACGACTGCTGTTTTTCAATGTAGCTTACTATCCACAGAAGCTGCCCACTTAAAAATTTGATGACTACTTCTGTCATATACATTGGCCTTATATGTCACGTATCGCGTCCAAAATATATAGTTCCAAGATATTATTAAATTAAATATTTTAGCATTCTTTAATCTGGAATTTTAGCAACTGATATATATATTATCCGCAATGAATATTCAGGTAAATAAGTAATTGAAACATTTTCTTTCTCTTATTCGGATAATCATTTAGTGTCGTATTTATTATCTTGCTTACTGGAGGAACAGTGGAGGAGGAGGAAGTGCTAATTTTGATAAAACGTCTTATTAATTTCCAATATTTACATGAGTCAGATGAAATATCTTCCATATTTTCGTAGCTGGAAATATGTGATTCTTGTGTATACTTATAAAAATTATGAACGCGATTTCCGTCATCCATGATCCACCTCCCCCTCCCAAAAAAAAGAAAATTATTAAAAAAAACAGCAAAAACACTAAAAATAACAAAACAGCCCCATCCAAACAACCCCCCAAACCTTCCCACCCCACACCACCAAATCATTTAGGTTACTTCTAGTATTGATAAGATTAAAAAGAGTTGGTGAAACAGATGTGACCAGCGTGAGTTTGGTTATATTAGTTTCTATATTGTTTGCTGCTATGACATCTACAAGATTGTGAAACTATCATCGATGACACCTCATTTAAACGAATATAACGATAGTTTTCACATACTGAGGATTTACTCACTAGATTATTTTGAACTATCCCGAAAATATGTTCATCTGAAGGAGATCAATAAATATGTATAAAAAAAACCATTTTAGCCGATATTTTAAAATTAAATTTAAATCGATCCGTATACAGATTGCATTCAGAGATGTAGATCATGACACCTCCTCCATACTTATCGGTTAGTAGTATATGGAGATAACATGGGATCAAATGATACACTGTATGATCAATATAATCAACATTATGGGCTCCATCTTTCAAGTATAATTTAAGATTATTCCAGTTGATTTAATATTTTGCCGTCAAAGGGAAAATGCAATGTCAACATTGTCCATAGGTTTAACATGATTGGCCGGTATGGAGTCATAGGCAAATATAATGTTAAAAATGTCCATATATTTAACATGGTGGGACAGTCTGATATAAAGGCAAATGAAATGTTAAAAATGTCCATATATTTAACATGGTAGGACAGTCTGATATAAAGGCAAATGTAATGTTAAAAATGTCCATATATTTAACATGGTGGGACAGTCTGATATAAAGGCAAATGTAATGTTTAAAACGTATTTAGGAATAACATTCTGAGTCACTCCGGATAAAAAATACCCACACCAAGTCACCAGTAACCACACTTCTAATGTCCAACACCCACATCTACTGAACAACACTGACCTCGCTAGGCGCAACACATACACCCTCACATACTGAACAACACAGTCTTACTGACCAGCATCCACACCTACTGACCAATATACAGTCTTACTGACCAGCACCAATAACTTCTAACTAATACAGGCGGCTCTAAAATAAACGCATAGTGTTAATGCCCAGCACGCACGTCTACTGATCATCATGTACATATACTAACCATCACCTACACATCATGATCAACATGGAGCCTTACTGCCCAGCACACATGCACCCTGTTCAACAACTACATATACTGACCAGCACTAATGCACATATACTGACCATCACATGCACCTAATGATGAATATGTGATCGTACTGACCAGCACTCCCAAAGTCAAGTCAATTAAAGCACCTACTGATCAGCATTAACAACTACTGAACAACACCACATCTAAAAAGTGGCCAAAATAAATACCTACTGAAAAGTACTCTTGCCTACCTCACAATGCAGTCTTACTAACCAGTACGCACATATACTAAC
This sequence comes from Sinohyriopsis cumingii, assembly GCA_028554795.2. Taxonomy (NCBI): domain Eukaryota; kingdom Metazoa; phylum Mollusca; class Bivalvia; order Unionida; family Unionidae; genus Sinohyriopsis; species Sinohyriopsis cumingii. The sequence goes on from CM068825.1 coordinate 75,667,106, forward strand.
CAATACCCACGTCTACTATTAGTACATATTGTTACTGACCACTACCTATAGCAACTGACCCGCAAATAAACACACTGACCATCACCCATACTTACTGACAAACCCCACAATCAAATGACCAGCACTCACATCTACTGACCATGTCCAATAATTGCACACCAATACTTACACGTACAAACATGTGTAAGGTTGGGATGTAAAGTAAGGGTAAAGTCACAAAAACGAACGGTTAATTTAGACAGACAACAACTCTATTCACCCACCTATCACCAGGGCCCTGAGTTGTTGAAAGCGCTTGATTTTACCCATCACTGCCATCTCACATCTGTTCGCGTGTGTTTGAGTCTGTTCTTAATGTGATAAATCTGCAAATAGCTTCCTGTGGGTCGTAGGTTCATACGGGATTTTTTTCGAGTTCTTCCTCCCCCAGATATACTGGCCGCCTTATATAGACTATCGTGCGCTGAGAAATGGCGTTAAACGCCCCAAAACAACAAAACGTTATCTCGATTCAACACTTACACCTTTACAAACTAAACAGAGGGATGACATTTCAAAAACAGAATGCTGTCTCGAGGATACATGCACATATCCAATGCATTAGAAAAATGATGTTGGCGATGTAGGTAAATTTGCAAATATTATTCTGATGATATAAATAGCTGTAATAAAGGGAAACTACTATTTCTAATAGTAAAACTCGGGAACTAATACTGAATTGAGCAGACACTAAAACATTCTGGAAAAAAAAAAATATGGCTGAAGCAAAAAGTTATTGTAAAATGATACAACTAATACAGAATTTTGTGCGGATTAAAACATTCGGGAAATATATGTCCTAAAGTAATACTCAAATTTCTACGATATGGACGTTGGTCAGTAGGCGCTAGTGTTGATCGTTAATTCTGTATGTTGGTCAGTCAGTTAGACTGCGTGACTGTTAGTGGGTGCTGGTGATGGCCTGTATGTATATTGTCTGGTCAGTAAAGGTGCCTACTGATCAGTAGGACTGTTTATTGGGTAGTATGATGAGTGTGTGTGTGTTGGTTGGTAGATGTGAGTACTCTTAAGTACGACTGGGTTGGTCAGTAGGTGTCGGTATTGGTAAGCAGATATGGGCACGGGTCAGGAAGACTGTTTATTGGTTAGAAGTGCAGGTTCTGGTCAGTAAGACTACACGTTGAGTAGTAAGTGTGTTGATTGTCAGTAGTCGCAATGCTGGTCGGAAGATGTGTGTGCTGATCAGTACATTCTGTATGTATGGGTTAGTATGCGTGGATTTTGGTTAGTAGATGTGGGTGCTTTTCAGCAACAGTGATTTGCTCAGTAGGTGTTGGTGTTGCTAAGATGATATTGGTAGTGGTAAGTAAGATTGTATCTTGGTCAGCATTTGCAGGTGTGGTGTTGGTCGGCAGATGGAGATTTTCATCAGTAACTGTGGATGTTGCTTAGTAGACTTGGGTACTTCTCAGTAGGTGAAGATGCTTATACTCATTCTGACACAGAATGCTAATGCTATAGTCATTAAATCTATGTTAAGTCTATCGATGTTTTTAACGTTACGTTCTCCTTTAATCCATTATCTTCCTATCATATGTATCCTATGGTGGTTGTTAACATTACATTTCCCATTGACTCCATACCATCCCGAGACGTTCATCCGTTTCAAGATGGCAGAATTAATGCTAATTCACATGAACCACATACAGTCCCATTGGATCCCATGTAATCCCCGTGTATTTAGGTTTGTTATAGACAAACAAAGTTAAGTCATTACTAGGCTCAAATGAATGAATACGCGTTTCGGAGTACGAGAAACTATCAAAACTATACTTGATTCATTTTTAATAGACTGTGCCGATCTTAGATTCAAGTGAACAATATTTCCATTTCCTGAACCTTCGTTGCCTTTTTGACAACAAATATGTCTTATAAAAGGCAAATTGCGTAAACTATGAAGGAAATACAGAAAATATTGATATTGTTTAGTAGTATTTACGATTTCAATAATGCGGGATTATTTGCATTGAAGGTCCATTTGTTTGCCTCTTGCGAACTCCTTTTTCTGTTCCCACAATATTGCTAGAAAAGAGTAGTATAACATGACCTTTGTGAATGATCGTAAAATAAGCATATATGTCACTTGAAAGAAGGTCATTTTATGATGTAATAATCTAGAACGTCAAATGTAGAATAAAAACAACGAGGCTTAATTTGCCGATGACTCAGGCACAATGATATGATTGCACGTAATGATCCTTTTATTTGATCACACGCGTGGGAATAAGGGATTTATGAGCACCCCTATGTCCAATTAAGAACAGAATGTGTCTTTCATTACTGGTGTTCAGATAAATATTTATGTTAAAGTTGTTTCTTTCAACAAATGAGAGTCGTGACAAGTTAAAAGGACTCATTTCAATTGTGGGTTCTGATTACATGAAAACCAATTGTAGGATATGGTTTTTCTGGTTATATGCCTCTTATAATGATGCATTTACAATTGAATATATCAAAGTTTCGTAAATGGAATCCCGTCAGATTTCTTTCACTCCAAGGTTTCTTTAATAAGAAAAAAAATTCGGAACCATTCGGGTCTGCAGTGAATCAACGGTTTTAATATTTGACTTGTCGTCTTGAACAATTTACCGAAGAAATATCGTTGTTGCACCCATATTTACTCAGAGCAAAACCAAACAAAGGGTTGAAAATGCGACGAAATTCGTAATAAATCCTGTTTAGAAAGCCCATGATCAATTTAATCCTTGATTAGGTCAAGATAACCTCAGATCATACCGACCCCATTATTAATATGCTTTTTACTTCATTTGAATAGACAAGACATATCCACTAATGAGAAACTGTAGTGAAACTGTTCGAGGTATCACCGAATTTAATTATATTCTGCATAACATATACACCATTTTCATCGTTACAATTATCAAACATGTATGTATGTATGTATGTATGTATGTATGTATGTATGTATGCATGCATGCATGCATGCATTGGTGAGTGCGTGCGTGCGTGTGTGAGTGAGTATGTGTGTACGTATGTATGTATGTATGTATGTATGTATGTATGTATGTGTGTATGTATGTCAAGAAACAAAATTCATGCCTAAGTTAAGACTTCCTACATTCTTCCTTAAAATCAAATGTTAATAATCCACCCATTCATAGGGTTTAAAACTTTTTCCCCGATTCCAAAGTCAAAAAAAGTCTTCTTTACAGAAACCTTAAAGCTTACGTAACATCATGTTAACTTCCCAAGCTAAAAAAAACCCACAGACCTGAATGGGTGGCTAGAAGTTACGTGCTGATTATCACGTCACTCTAAGTTTGTTTTAAACTTTCAATCTGATTATTATTTTTTGCATTTCGAATTTTTAAGGTGGCGTAAACATTAGGCTAAAAAGCAATGTCTATCAAAAATATCAAACGGAGATTAAAAGAGCAAATTCTGAAATTCAGTTTATTGACTGAGATAATCCTAATTTTGGAACTAAGATGTCGTCTAGAGAAAAGCATTGCAAACCTTAAAAGAGAGAATTTTGTTGAATCTCATTTTCAATGTTGTTAATATCATTCATAATTAAGTGTGATTATTATTCAAGGTGGTCAGTGACATAATCAGGACTATAAATCTGACAATGAACAATCATACTTTCTACCATTTACGAAATCATTGAAAATATTGATTGTGGAATAGATGACATACGTTTGTTAAAACATAATCATCTATTATATTACATCAACGAGGAGACCGCTTCGGTGGCCTAAGTGGTTAGAGCGTCCTAATCGGATGCGGGAGGTTGCGGGTTCGAACCCCGGTTGAATAGCACCAAAAAAATGGTAATAGCAGCGCCTCGCTTGGCGCTCATCATGAAGAGATTAGTTTATGACTGGTTGACCTGGTGTCAGGATAATGTGACTAGGTAGGACATGATGATACAATGGTAGACATCACTCTAAACTGCCACACTGCAGACATCGTAGCGTTATGACTGAAAAAATGTTAAAGCTACGTTAAAAATCAAAATCACACACACACACCGACGAGGAAAAATGAAAGCGCTTCGATGATGAGCAATTTTTCAATAATTTTGGGTATATCTTTACTGATGGTTTTGAGTTCTCCCCTTATCTCTGTTATTATCCTTCATTTAATCTCTCTCTCTTTCTAAAACACACACACACACACACACACACACACACACACACACACACACACACAGACAGAGTAATAAAGATTGTCACTATCTAAAAGGTCTCGACCGAATAAAGTACTAGATCTTACTTTGGTTGACAAGTAATCATATCAAACAATGGGATATAAAACAGATCCTTAATCATTACAGAAGACTAAACTGCAAATTTCTTTTTGTGCAGTATAAGGAGACGAGAACCTCTACATCAAAGATACTAAATCACAACACGTAATCCAAGTACCATAATTAGAAAATGAAGCTCGTCACAAGCACCTATTAATGCTAGCTAAAACAGTCGTAAACCCGACAACTGTTTTAAACCGCTTATTAACGATTGTATGTGATCGCGACTACGTCGTGGCAATCGATTCCAAAGAATAGCGAAGCATTTATATCTAGATTTTAAAAGCTATGATTTTTCCTTGAATTATGAGTGTGATGTTACAATATACTTTTCATCGAATCTTAACACTGTTTTAACAGAAGGTCTGATATTTGTCCGCGGATAAATGTCGCAATTAAGAACAGATATGTTGAAATCGCAACTAGTTAAGGCGTCACCTTTTACATCGAATGATAATGAATGTACGTGCTTGCTTTAAATGGAGAAGCATCAGTTTACCTGTATTTGATAGTCAGAATATTTTGGGTAAAAAAATTTTAAAAAAATATGTTCTTTGGTTTTCCGGTTTTCCTGTTATTGTTGCCGCTTGATTAGGAATATGCGATAGTATGGATGTTGAATCTTTACAAGTATTGTTAAGAAATTTAATTAGCCCAGTCCGTTGTTCCTAAGGGATCTGGTTAAGAAACAAAGAACTTTAATTTGACTTACTGCTTTACTGAGATTTTGATCTGGATCCAGTTTCATAAACGTTTTCTAGGAAAGAAGTCTTTCGTAAAACATGGTCTTGTTTTGGATAGGGATGTCATCGCCGTGCTCATCATACAAATGAAGAAAAATTAATGACTTAATTTCTCTTAATTTTTTAATTATGTTTCAAAATTTCCAGAGGCAAGGTTTTTACGTATGGAGGTTTGTCCAGTAAAGAATACCAAGAAAAATAGTTCCAGGTGGAAAGAATTATCCTTGGTTTGAAAACCAAAATGTCCTATAGAGAAAAGCATAGATTTTGGCGGCATTTTATCATCAATAGATAAGAAGACCCAATAAAAAAAAGTCGCTTTGAAGACCCAATACGCACGAGTTAAAAAAATCGTAAACGACTAACTTAAACAAATAGTATTTTCATTATTATTATTATTATTATTCAAACGGATCAAGAAAATGACAATTTGTTATAAGACTGAAACAAAGGAAAATTGCTCTATTTAATTTAGAAAATATTTAGAACTGTAGTTTAACTTCAATATTCAGGTACTTATCCAGATAACAAAGACAGAAGTCATAATATATTACTTTGCAATGTTGGCTCTCCAATTACGTAAACTGAATTGTAAGTGACTAATGTAAATTAATAAACGATTTTTTGTTGGTTAAACTTATTGCTTTAGGAATCGTTAGCAATTAAGAACATATGGCATTAAGGATTTATGTTGCTTTGCGTAATGACCAATAGTTAGAAGGAAAAAATCGAATGAAAGTTCAGTATATGAGTCAGTATAAAGGGTATGGATAATCAAAACAAATTTTTAGACCAGTGATTCGAAATGTATAGCTAGATTATCTGTAATTTTATCATGTAAAGAACATATTCTTGTTTATTTTTTAAAAAAGTTTTGTCTAATTTTTAATTTTTGAACAGCACAACAAGTTGTATCAAATGATATATGAATGTATGAAATTGATTAACATTTGCGAATTTTCATGCAAGTTCATATATTAAACAAAAAAATTCAACCACGTTATGTATTTGTTAATCAAAGTACAGTACACCCCATTGTTGAATATTGTGTGAAGACTTCCCGTCCTAACCGAGAGGGGTGAAAAGTAAGGTCTGGGTTTTATGGTGTTCCGAACTTGTTAGTACAGTTTCAAAAGCAAACTGGGACAAATTTTGAGGAAAGCAGCCGTATTTTTATTGATTATTCAAGCATTTTGTTTCGATGTCATTCTTTTTGAATTATTTGCAAAAAGTTCCCAATGTGGCCTCTTCTTGCAAATGCCCCAACTCTCGTCATAATATCTCGTTTGGAACGAGGAATTCATGACGATTCTTATGCAGTAATCATATAATAGCATGGCCTTTTGTTCGGAAGGAAACATTTGCACAGTGCATTAAAGCCATAACTTCGACACAATGCAAAGAAAGAATCAATTTAATTTGTTGAGAACTGCAACAATGAAACACATCAAAATGACTATATATCTGATTACACAATGTACGCTTAGTACTTTTTATTACCATTATTGTTATTTTATTAAAGAATTGGGTTTAAAGAAGTCAGCTGCTTTCCTCGGAGTTTTTGGCAGATTGTTTCTTTTAAGTTATGTATCCCTCACACCATGAGCATGTTTCTTTTAAGTTATGTATCCCTCACCCCATGAGCATAAAATAAAATGAAATGAGATGGATTCAATTGTGATGATTGCATGAAACCATTTGTGGGATATAATTATTTTGCTTATGTGCAAATATATTTTATTCAGATAAATACAAACCAATGCAAGCTTCAGTTTTCTTTATAATCCAAAATTTTCTTTGTAATAAGACAATTTTTGTTTAACCATTCGGATATGGAATATACCGCCTGTTTTAATCTTATAGGAGTTGTTTTAGAAAGATTTATCAAAAGGAATATTTTAACTTACCAATATATTTTAGCTACATAGTCATTAAATGTCTGATGAGTACCTAAGTCCATAATAATGACAGAAAGTCAGGACTATCGTAGATGAGATCGAATTGTAATAAGAATATAGTTATTCCATTGTTTATGTCTTTTTACTTGCTGTAACAAAACGTCCACGTGCATGAAACTGTAGATAAAAGTGAATAAAAAGAAAAAGGTTTCAGCGTAAAATATTGATACAAGTATCTTATATATATATATATATATATATATATATATATATATATATATATATATATATATATATATATATATATATATATATATATATATATATATAATTTATTTATTGAAAAATGAAAACAGACATGAAATTTGTTTCTTTAATTTTACTCGGGATTTAACTTTGCTTGTATTCTTCGTGTAACTCAAGAGAAAGTATTCTTAATGTGCCGCAAAAGAACGTATTCCTAAAGCAGCATGGAGATCCACATACTGGGGCATGGAGATCCACATAATGTGGCATAGAGATCAACGTACTAATATATATGAATTAAATGTCACGAACTAAGACAACCATACTTTTAGAATTATAATCCATCTACATGACGTCCTTGTGGACCTTTAACAAACAGTGGTATTGACAGTCGATTTCCTTGTTTCCAGAATTTGAGATACATAAGTCAGTTTGAAAATTGATGGCTTTAGGTCAATATTTACATTATTGCGAATCATACTTTACAAAAGTATGTCAGTCTAAGGAACATAACATTCACTCACAACTCGACTAATTTAAATTAGAATATATTGCATTCGATTGATGAAATATATAAATATATTAAGTTTGTGTGAAGTGAAAAGGAAACACAATTCGGACATCATCTACGATTGATTGTTTATAGTATTATACTACTTACAACTTCATGCCTCTCCCTTTTTGTAATGTCATCATATCCGACTATTTACTTGAATGTCCGTCCATCTGTCCCTCAGCATTGAGGGTTGTCGTGACCTACTGGGAATTTTATGTTGTCTCGGCCACATATAGTTTGATCATTTTAAAGTAAAGCTGATGGGGTGCATTTGGCCTACTTTTATGAGAAGAAAAACACCAAAACAAAAAGCCTCATCTGGATCAAAATTGCCCGGTTTAAACCCAGTAAACTAATTAGAAAATAATGCCCATTTCGACTTATCCAGACTCTGATCCAACAAACGTTTCGAACATCTTATTACAAGTATTATCCATTACTTTTGCCTTATTTCAGACTTACTTTGCACCTCGTTTCGCAAACTGGTGTTGGAGTTACAGCAAGATTTAAATTCTAGTCATCTTTGTTGGAATGATGAGCGTGAAATGAAATCACATTGTTCCATCTAATCATCATAGTAAAATATGTATATTGGACTGGTTTCTGTAAATTGTTAAAATAGCTACTCGTAAAGGCATCACAATTTCACCATAAAGTTGGGAATACAAGCGTTCTTCATGAATCTGAATGCGCTATACCGTGAAGATTGGTGCTTAAAGAAACATCATAGAAAAATCGAACAGAAAATTTATCATAATATTTACTATAGTGACATGCTTTAAGGTGATTGGTTTACAGCTAAATTCCAGTCTAGAATTGTCTTTACTTTAAATTTCGTAACGTAACACATTTGGTTTTACCTGACTCATCCAGTGATCTTTCGGTTTAACACAACGTTGCATTGTATATCGAATTTTCTCCGTTCGAAGCAATCTAAGCCAGTACTTAATACATCTACAATAATAAGTAAAACACAGAGGCAATCTTCCACATTCTGCCCATAGTAAGATGAAGTGTGTTTGTCCCGGAATGATCCCAAATCTTATATAAAACGTAGCATATACTTTTTTAATGCCTATGAATATTCGTTGTCTCTGGTTTCAGCAGTACATTATTAATAAGTCTTACAAGTTTTGTCGCAAATTTTCCCCTAATTATATTGACTAATAATCTTGTGTGTACAGACTTATTAACTTCAGTTTCTAGATCTTCCTTTGCGTTAGTCCATGTGTGTTTGCGAGTGAAGTATAATCTCATAAATTTATAAGCAGAAAGGGATTTGACTTGTTTACTACTGAAATATATTCCCCATTTCTGAATACTATAATTTTAATAGCACACATTTTACTATCTTCACAAAATGTCTGTATTTATAAAGATCCAACTTTACCGGAACAATTTGCAACGTCAGTAGAAAGTAATTAAACATAGCAGTACTATTAGGTATTTATTGTATAATAAAGATACAATTTTTACATTTTGTCGAAGGTCTGATGCCAAATTATTTATAAATATGTTGAATGGGGGTGGGGGCACTTAATACATAGTCTAGTCTTATACCAATATTACAGGTGTTAAACTGAGTAAAATTTTCTTTTTCAGCGTGCATGAACGTACATTCTTGTATGTCACGACTAGAACTTCTTCCCACCGATACCTTCGTTAGTTTAGCATTTTAGCACTTTGACATGATCGATTGAGTCAAAATTCTCAGAAAGATTTATGAACAACCGATTTCCTTATATATCCATCTTTATGAACAATTGCTTGAATACGAAACAATTATTACCAATTGCAGAATAGCATTTGCGGAATCTCGCCTGATAAACTTCCAGTTTGTTGTTAGCTTGCCACCATTGAAGGACACACAGTAATACCTGTATGGAAAAATGGGAACTAGCCTTGAAAAGGGTGAACATAAAATCGAGTTTATATGGATTTGGCTGATCTAGATTGGTTAATAATATAAGTTATGTTTTAGGAAAAAGAATCTTTGGAGAGCTTATCCTAGTTGTAAGTGAAGAAAATAGAGACATTGTTTTATTGATGGAATTTCAGTCCCTTAACAGTCTTGAGTTTGGAAAACTCATTACTAAAATTAGCACCTGACATTTTGGTGCGGAATTGAAAGCACATGTTTCAAACACATGCAGGTCCAGAAAATACCGCGGCTCATATCCTTTTCTCTACACATAAGCTGACATCCAGGTTTCATCAATACTGATAAATATAGATTTTATATAGATCACTCAGAAATTTTTAAGCTATTGAAATTTTAATAGAATGGTGTTTGCATAGGTTTACTATGGGAACTGAATTAAATATAATACCGTGAGTTCTGAATGGTATGTTGCTTTAAAATACTGGTAAAAGATTTATTCAAAATACAAATCAAAGAGTTACCTCGGTAATCATTATAGTCACATGTGTGTAATGATAACATAATCATCTCATCCATTGTTTTAAGGAAGTACAGGGTGAAGTTGTGCGTTTTATCTTCCAAGTTTCTTATGACACGTGCAATATAGTTTGCAAAAAACGTTAGATTATAATTTTTGTTAGTGCTATGTTATGTACAATATGCACTTGGGTTTGCCATATTTGTCAATCGAAGTTAAGAGGAACAATGTATATATATAACTGATTTCAAGGTAAATTTGTCATCGCCTTTACGTTATATTCAGTGCAAGTTACGTAGTTTAGAGGAGTGTTTAGAAAATTGATGTTTTCCAGTAACAAGAAAATGGCAAAATACAACTCAGACTGTTTTTAGAAATCTTTCATTAAACAAGTGTTCTAGATTCATGAGAAAAAGTTGTCCACTCGTGTAACATAAGTAAGATGTAAAGTTGTATTCAACAGTCTTACGGTGAAATTTTTACCTAATCAATTAGGTCAGAAAAGTTACTTCTTTTTTACTATTTCACCATTAAAATATTAGATTACGTGAAACAATCTGCCTCGTGTTTTTTATTTAATGTGTGAGTTTGTTTGAGAAATGATGGTTCAGCACCACAACCACTATTACTAACGCTACCACTGAAGCTAATATTAATACTTCTACTGCTGCAATGAAGTACGCTTTTTCAGTGGCATGTAAGCTGGACACAATTCAAGCTTTTGCCAAAATAAATCTACAAAAATCTTACTGTCGTACATTTTTACCAAAGAGACTATCATAAAAGGATGAACATTATTGCTAGAATAGACTCTTGAGATAAAAAGAATTTCGATTTCAAGTATTGTGTCTTGCACTGGGATCAAAATAATTGTAGTTGTTTTACCGTTTCACGCATTTCGCGGTGCGCGATAGACTATATATGGCGGCCAGTATAACTGGTGTAGGAAGAACCACCCAAAATCCCGGTAAGAACTACGAACGCAAGAGAAGCCATGGATAGCTTTCTCACATACCCACATTGACCGAGATCAAGACTCTAATCCACGTGGACAAAGGTGAGATGGCAGTGATCGGTAGAGGCGAGCGCTTTAGACCATTCGGCCACCTGGGGCCCCTGTCGAAATAATAGATAAAAAGTGAATCATATTATTTAATGAAAACAAGTATGGGCTATGACAATAACTACAAGAGGGCATGGTAAATAAATGGTATAACAAGCCATTGTAAATCATAAAGCGACGGAACTCGTGTAATAAGCAGCATATGCATTTTGTGTAAGAACACGTATTACGCAAAAGATCGTTCCTCTATAAACTTTTTTTCCAAAGGTGGTTTACACCCATCTTCAGTACACCACATCCTTCGAGAGCATGGTCGGGCAGACAATGAGATTGTCTGTCCAATGAATGGCATCAAAATTAGAACCCGCTCTTTTCGATTTCACAATGTATCGTTACTGTTTTGGCACCAACAGTTAATTGCCAAAAGTAAAAAAAGGAAACACGTAATTCAAAAAAAGATTGAAATTATATTCACGATTCCACTGGTGCCGGGTTGTTTCGACAAACTGGTTCATTTTGATCGACTGCTGTGAGCGTTGTGTTGAAATGTTAAAGTATCGTTCAGAAACAGTTAGGTAACCACATTTTTCGGAAGAGTCATAAATCGAGTAAATTTTGTTTCCAAAGGAAATATTTAGATAATACATTTATGCATGACTACCAATGGGCAGCATATAATATTTCTCATATAGAAAGTTTTCTTTATTTTTTTTAAAATATAAATCTGACTACACTAGATGAGATAAGTGCCTGTATTTATTAGTATGGGCATATTTGGTAAGGAATAAGATAGCGTGAAATTGCTTTCCATTCAGAATTCTGGAGATGATTTATATTTAAGGTTAAATTACCCAAAGAGAATGTCAAGAAAGGCAAACGAAGATCACTTCAGACATGTAAGATGATTTCATTAAACGCCGTTTGAGTATTTGGTTTTCCTGGTTGTATTCACATTAATAGGACGCGTCCAAAACTAATCGATGCGGGTGCCTTAAAATGCTGTCAATTGAATTTATTTTTTCTCTCACTTCTACATCTTATTGAAAGTAAAGGTTTTGGAACCATTCAGAACCGCAATGAATCACAAGTTTCAATATTTGACTGGTTGTCCAAAACGATTTACCAGCGGAAATATTGTTGACGTACCCATATTTGTTCAGAGCAAAACCAATCACAGCGTTGATTAGCAATAAAATGTACTTATAAATCATACTCTGAAAGAAACTGAGCTGTTGAATTGCAGATGAAACCGAACTGAATTTAATGTTTGGGAACGCCAGTATATGCACGAATTGTACAAATATTTGTGCGGTTAAAAAATATCCACAAGTCAGAAAATGCAGATCAAAATGGATAAATGAGAAAAATTTAGTTATCGCCGTATTTGCTTTTCTTCGTTGAGAATAAGAAGCTGTAATATGAAGATTGCTATAATTTCAACTAAACGTAGTTGTAGTAGCAGGAGTGGTTATTATTTCTTTTGTCGTAGAAATGTTTTAGCAGAAATAGAAAAATATTGTAGCATTGTCAGCAGGAGGATAGATCAATGGCGACTGCGAAGAAAGTGTGGGTGAAAAGGAAGTCAGTTGCTCGTGCAATGTGAGAACTACCGACACTCCAACATTTATAATTGCAAAACCTTATTCAAAGTGATTTTTTGTGTACATGAATGGCTTGTCTTTAGGTATTAATACAATCTGTCCCGGAAAAGGAAATCGTTACATTTATCCTTTTATAATGACGCCATCTAGTCAAACATTTGCATTTGAGACGGTTTCGGATAGAGAGAAAATTTTACGTTACGGGTCAAACAGAAAACGGGTGAAAATAGACAAAAGACAAAAAAATTTGAAAACCAGTTTATACGGCAAAAGTGACACAAATAAGCAGAAGAGTGGACATAGGATGGATTACAATTGCCGGACGAGCAATTTCTACGAGCAATAGAATGTACATTTGAAATAATTCATTTGGAATAATATGTGGTTGATATGGATTACGGTGGATTACTTTTGTTTTCGTTTGCTGTTAACGCAAAACTGTTTGGAGCAGCAAATAATTGAAATTAATATAATGCTTCGAGGACTACTACTACTACTACTACTACTGCTACTACTGCTGCTGCTGCTACTACTGCTACACTATGAGTAAATTTAGATTATGCTTGCATTCATAGTCACTTCCAGAACGATTTATTATTACATGCGTGCTATTTCTCTTTGTCGCTAAGTCATTGCACTCATAATAATATGGAAGGTACCGCCCTCAATCGGTGATCCATCAAACGTTTTGACATAGAGATTTTTTATAAGATTATCAAAGTCAAATAACACGCCCCAAAACAATAAGGTCAAATGTATTTAAAAATCAGTTTTCTTGACGCAAGAATTTTAGGGTTATATTCGTTTTTACCTGTATTCTCTGCATGGCGACAGTTGAAGATGAAAATGTATTGGTTCGCTGCATCTTATATAAGTCGACTATCATAAACAGTGTTCGAGAGATACGATTGGCGTGAAGCAGACATGCGTTAATGACCTTTCTTCTTACGATTTGTATGAAATTTAACACAGTGGAAATTCATGAAGTTTTTAATGTTTGTATGATATAAATTCTGTTTATTTTGCGTTATTACTCTGACCCTTCCCAATAAAGTCGATTCCTTTTCGTGACTGAAAACAAGAGAAGGTCTGTTTCGCTGTACATACTCCCTTCATTATCTGTGTATTGTGTGATATTCCCTATCATTAACTGTCTTCTGCCTTGAAGCAAGTGTCATCCATCTGGCATTATGGATCTTCCACCTACAGACAGAGGTCAAATGTTTCACAGTAAGTGTCTTCCATCTAGAGTATGGATGTTTCGCTATGCTGTAAGCGTCATTTACCTAGATTTGTGGGTCTTTCACCATGATGTGTCGTCTTTCACCTGAATTATGGTCTTTAACCATTCTGTAAGCGGTCCTCCACCTAGAGCCTGGGTCCTTCAACATTCTGTTAGCGTCTTTCACCTAGCGGTATGGGTCTTTGACCATGCTGTAAGCGTTTCCGCCTAGAGTTATGATCTTGAACTATGCTGTAAGCATCTTCCACCTCTAGGTATGGTTCTGTCACCAAGCTGTAAGCATCTTCCACCTCTAGGTATGGTTCTGTCACCAAGCTATAAGCGTCTTCCACCTCGAACTAAGGGTCTTTCGCAATGATCTAAGCGTATTCCATTCAAAAGTACTTTCAGCTGTAAGAATGGTGAGGAAAGCTAATTTTGTGCAAGCATATATGCTGTAACAGAGTCGATTATCCAATGCCCGTTATGCTACTTTTGTCTATAGGTCCTGTAGGCAACATTCAGAGTTGTTATAGACCGCAAGCATGGACACCAACCACGTGTAGAATAGCGTCTTTGTATTACCTCAATCTGAGCAGGCTAACATACTTATAATTTTTGCTGATTACAAATGTTGCTAGTTGTTACGACTCTAGGTCTTAAACTAGAATCGAAACTAATACTTTTAGTAAAATCAGCAGGGCCGAGTCATACCAAAGACATAAAACTGGTACTAACAGATGTCTCATTAGGTGCTCAGCATTAAGAGTTTAGTGTTAAGACCGGTTGGCCTGGTGTGACTGGGTGGGACATGATGTTACACGTCTGCGGCATGATGCCCCAGTGCTAGACATTACTTCAAACTCCCAAACTGCATCCATCGTAGCGATGTGACTGCAAAATTGTTAAAACTACGTCAAAATTCCAAATCACACAACACACACACACACACACACACACACACACACAAATCCCAAATCGTCCTAATGTCCTACCACAAGTCCACAAGTATGTAATGTTCTCAATAAATTTCAATAGTAATGTATCAATACTCTTGAATATCCTGATGTGCAACAATGATACAATCCAGGATGGCGTTGAATGAGTTCTCAATAATCCCAAGGTAGTGTTTTATTTTTAAAAATTCAACGAAATTTTGTAATTTTAATAAATAATTTAAAATATAAATCTTCTAGAATTATATCAGAACAAAATTACAAACTCTGAACAAAGATTCCTGTAATGAAGCAGGAATGAATAAATATTTACCAAAACGTTCTATATATACAAATACCCACGTGACCTACGATGCAATATATGTTCTGGAAAACCGAAAATTCAGATGGAAAATGCATTATCTCCTGAACTAAGCATCATGTTTATAACTTAAAATTATGACAAAAGCCAGGTATGCATAATTCCAGTCACAACCATCAACCTAAATCACAACAAATGCCAGGTACACACTATAAATTAAAAACACAGAACATATTGCAATGCCACGTCTCCCATTACTTATTCAATGTTGTTTCAGTTTTACTGCATTTTATTTTAAATTACGAATAAAGGTTTCTAATTTAATATACTGGAATCTGCTTAATAGGGAAGCAATAATTACAACACTGGATGTAATGCCACTTGAAAATCGTTGTTTTTATTCACATACTTTTTGTTAAAGGCGCGTGTGATGGACATTGTAAATTTATACAAATGTGCAGCTCCCAAATGAAACAGTTGAAAAACAATGCTGTGATTGAATATGATTTAATATCAATTTTAAAACTCCAAATAGTTCAGAAAGAAATAAGAGAGCAATTTCATCGCATTTTTTTCTTGAGTTGATGATTTATTTTGGGTATGTCTTCTCATCCGTAATTGCAATGTTTGGTTGCAAAATATAATGCAATAGAATTAACAATTGAATTAATTTACAATAATCATAAAATTCATGGTTTATCCAGGAGTAACTAAATTAAGTAATTATATTTGGTAAACAAAATTTTTACATGATTACATTTATTACATTACTATGTTACTGTGAATTAAGATAATGTCATCGTAATGCATTAACTCTTTATTTGTTTATGTGGAAATATAATACTCTGTTCATTCATATCGCATAATAATATACCAACCACTAAATCAAAATACTGTAGGAGTCACATTGTAATGGACTTCGACCCCCTCTCCCTTAATCAGCTCCAGCACATACGTCATTTTGCATCGAATTTGTGCTGGAATATCATGGCTGACTCGGATATTTCATTCGAGAGTACGTAGAGCGTCCGCCTCGGATGCGAGAGGTCGTGGGTTCAATCCCCGGCCGAGTCATACCAAAGACTTATAAAAATTGTACTAACAGCTGCCTCGCTTGGCGTTCAGCATTAAGAGGTTAGTGTTAGGACTGGTCGACCAGGTGTCAGGATAATGTGACTGGTTGGGACATCATGAGTAGTAAAGTGCAACTATTATGCTACATGTCTGCGGCATGATGCCCCAGTGCTAGACATCATTATAAACTGCTACTCTGCAGACATCGTAGCGATGTGACTGAAAAATTGTTAAAGCAACGTTAAAAATCCAAATCACAGCAACAACATTCATGAGTGAGAAACGCTATTGTTGTATTTGTTGTGATAAGAAACAAATAATATAATTGCATATGAAAGTAAGAAATAATCTTGTGCCGACTACAAGTATATCACTTAAATGACCGTTAATTCTGCTAATTCATCAATGTTAAATCTTCTTTTAAAAAATAACATCAAACGGTCTGATATAATTATTTGGCTAGACTGCGTCACATCTCCGTTTACAAAAGTTAGAAACATAATCCATGGGTTATAACTTGATGGATCATTTTTAATTAATTTGGAGCCATAGGAGTGTGAAGCCTAACATTTCTGAAATAAGAACACCCATTTATCATCGTGATTTAAAGATAACGATAGCTTTAAACCGTTCACGGAGGCTTCGCAACGCAATGTATCAGTGACACGCTTTTTAGTTCTAATAAATGTTTTCCACGGCAACGATGGCCTATGTAGTTTCCAGAGAAGGAAATTAAATCCCATTAACAAGCATGCTGTTTGAATTAAAGTGAATAATTAATATCAGATGGTGCCTGTACAGGGTACGGGACAGGTGGGAATGTTATTGTGAAATAATTTCGCCCCTGGGAATCGAAATGATTGACGCAAGCAATTCTGGGTCAGTTGTGCTAGGAGAAATTTTCATTAGATCGCGAACGTTCAAAATGTCATGAATTCAGTTAATAATGAAATTGTCTTTCGTTTTACAACCACAATTAGAAATATCATTTCCATCGAATAGACGGATAATCCACATTTATTCCAGGGTCAATTCATCAAAATTAAAAGACTGATAACAAGTCAAAATGCTATCAACTGTCTCATCGGACTAGGTAATCTAAATTTGGCCTCCTTGGTTGTCTTCTTTCAGAAACAAGATGAGAACATTACATACTTTGGAGTTCGTTTTAAAATAGCACAGATTTACATATTGCCGACGCATCCATTGTAGCTTTCAGTTCAAAACAGAGCAAGATATATGATTTTACACACACACACACACCAATTACTACAGTAAGCAGCAAGAAATATTTTCATATTTTATTTCGGTATACATTATTTACGCCGGCGTTTCTTTTATCAACGAGTCTGCGTATACTATTTTAGCATATTGCAGTTAAAGCACATTCACCCGTATCCTAAAAATGTCAAATTTATTATTATTATTATTATTATTATTATTATTATTATTAATACACCTGTGTTATTGGTATAAGATTGGACTATGTAATAATAATAATAATAATAATAATAATAATAATTCTACGGTCACCGTTGCAATGTAGTAGTGATTGGTATTTATTTTCAATGATAACTTCAAGAATCTATGATTTTTAGCACTTTTCTTAATGTTATTTATTTCTCTTGAAATGATCCCTTGGGTCATGCCATAGTGATCTATCAATCGCTATATAGTTATTTTTATTTGTGAGGCATTCTTACATTTTGCATCGCTAGTACAAATTTATGTAACGTTTACCAGACCTTTCTATTTGCTTTCTGACTAAATCAGTGTACTAGTTAATTTTTTCCTGCTCTATACGCGTTAGGCTAACATGAGTCTCCCTGTATCACCATACCTGTTGTATTCGACAGGTTCATTAGTCAACCGTTAGCATATCGGATCTTCCATGTTTTAATCTGGAAGTCCCTTATATTTTCCGACACTGTGGTCTTAAACCACTTTCTATTGACCGTACCTTCTTTATTGTCGCACTTTAAGCATATTTGGATACGTATTGCTCTCGTATATTTGCTAAATCGTATTGACAAGCGACTTGTTTTATGATGCCATCAATAATCGTTCTTTCTACTTTTTCATCTTTTCCATCTTCTCTTTTCTACCGTGGAACTACGGCTAAAGAATTCCTTTACTTCTTCCCCACATTTTGCTACATTTCTTTCCTCGGAGACAAAAGTCGTATACACTCAATATCCTCCTTCCGACTTTCTGCCTGGGTCAATAAAGTCACACAAAAATCAGATCTCTCATTTTACTTCAATTGCGGAAGTACATTAGCTTTTGGATCTTTCTGTCAACTCTTTTAACACCTTTTTTGTCCATTATACGGACATTATATTGTTTAACTGAGACTGTGAAAGTGTTAATTGGCTGTCATAAGGCGTTGGCTTATGATGGTAATTTATTAAAATTTACGGAGAGAGAGAGAGAGAGAGAGAGAGAGAGAGATTTAATAGCTTGCTCAACTACTGAATGTGCGTAACTAAGTTTACTCAGATCTATACGAAATAATTACACTGAATTTAAAACATCACTAAACTGAACAAATGAGCAAATGAGAGTGCCTGATTATTGAAATATTGTATTTGTCGAGGTCACATAAATTTAATATTTCTTAAACAACTTTTTATTTTCAAAACTGTGCCTAACATAAACCCATGTTTAGAATATGCTAATATAGTGTGGTACGTTAGGAACATTCAATTAAGTTAGAAGGTGTTCAGATTGAAGCTGTCCCTAGTCTCTATCTCTTCATGTTAATGTCAGTAAAGAATGAAAATATTAAAAAAAGCTTTTAGAGTGAATGGAGAACTAATAAACTTCCTAAAGAAGTTTAACAATGACATTCATATATTTTCAAATTAATTGAATCCTCATTATAAAGTGTGATACGATGGTATATAGTCACGTAATAGGTCTGGCATTCTTTCATTTTTATGCATCTATGTTCCATTTAGAAAATCATTTTTATACCTTGCAGTGTTTGATAATAATCGTACCGAGGATAAATATCAGATTAAATTCTTAAGAAATTTCTCTTTTTCTAACCTTACATTTCCACAACCGTTTGGTTTGGTGATACAAAACTATCGATTATACACACCATGCTGAGGAATAGTTGCTGCTTTTTACAGGAGCATCTCTGCACACCTGTCTGTGAATCATATTTTGGTTACGTTTCATTCACATAGATCAACCTAATTATTCCTAGAATTGCTATCCCGTGTTATTCATCCCGGATGAAAATAAACACATTACATGGGCAACATACATGCTAAAATATTATATTCATATGGAATTTTGTTGTGTATGGATTGAGCAAAAGTGCTGGAAATATAAATTCATTCATTAAGATATTTCAGCAAAGGGTTGAAAATTCTATGGTTATAGGACGCAAATAATGCATAGTAAACTTATGCGTTAAACGTGAGGAAGTTACATATTTTTTTAAATCTTTGATAAAGCCTGATATCTGAAAGAATTTGCAAATACTGTGAACAGAACAAGCCGAGTATCCAGCAAGATTCTTTAGAACATTGAAACCAAGCAGTTTAAACCAAGATGACTAGAGAAAAAGACAGCCATGCACATGAACAAATTATCTTTTTGCAGCTGACACATTTTCTTTTAAATAATTCTCTAAATTTGCTTATTAGTCACAAAATAGCCAATAGTTGCTACTATAACAACCGAATATCCGGGACATAATTTGCGCTTACATAAATTTACATAAAACAACAGATATCGTTATGGTTCATCAATTTCTAGATCAATATAAAATAGTTTTGAGCATCCGCATCAAGTTGAAGTAAACTAGTTGAAACATAATAAATTTAAAGCTTTCATTCCTGTAGAAAGAGTCATGTCAAGTTTATTCTGTTTTATTTGTTTGTCTTGTCCATATTTTTTATTTGCCTTTGAAAAGGACTCATTTTGAGTCGAAAGCGCTCAGTTACATTCCGGTTGTTTGTGTAGGATGTGTACGTTTTCTTCCAACCATTATATAATCCTGTTTTATATGTATTATCAGCCGGTGGACTGAAATGCTGAACACATTTGTCATACATTTGCTTTTTGAATTCCCGTTCTAACGAAAGAGGACAAACAATTTTTGGGTTGTACGGTGCAAACATTATAAATGTCAGAAACTGTTTGATACCGTCAGTGCTTGCGGTAACTAATACTCACCAATTCGATTATTTTCTTTTCTGCCTACGTTCTCTTCCCCTTCTTCAGTCATTTCCTTTCAATAGTTTAATTATCACCTTTTATTTATGTTCTAATTTGTGTACCTACGCCAGTTGTCTATAATATTTATAATTAAATATTTATGATTTTAATATTTATTATTTTAAAGTATCATTTTCATGGAACAGGGTATTAAAAGGTGTAAGAAACTTGTTTTTTTTAACAATATGACACCCCACTCCACCCCAAGAACTTTAAACCGAACGTCTAGATACATTTATGGTCGACATTATATTTATTCAGCCAATCCATACATGTTTATGAAATTTTATTCCTCCAGGCGTTAAGAAAAAAAATTGTTACGTTTTAACCGGTATATGAAAAACCGATATTTCCGTAAAATTAACTATTCCTTTCAAAAGCTTCTATTATACTGGATTGTCGGCTTAATTTGCAATGACGTAAAACATAATAGCAAACAGAGCATTGGTCAGGGAAAGTAAGCAATTGGTAATTTTGTACTCAGTTACCGTATATTAACTTTAGTTGTAAATTTCAGAATTTCGGTGTAAAAAAAAAGTACTTGAAGTGCAGATTTTTAATTTAGCGAACCAAATTCGTGAAACATTACGCATATTGAAGATTTTGTTCATCTGTGACCTTTAATTTAGTTCTACATTTTCCTTGTGACTTAAAGCTGCAAAGAAAAATGTCATGTATTGATGAAAATAGTTCTGCAATAGATAAAAGAGAGTTTTGTAGAACTGATCCTTTAGGGCATTCTGTTAGTAACCGGCTATATATTAACCACATTTATATCGACTGAAACTTAAGGTATGAAAACGATTTATGCCGAATTAACACTAAACTATGGCAAATATGTGTTTATGTCTGTCGTTTAATTTGAATGAAATGAGTAGAAGTTACTCCAGCGGTTGTGCTAGAATGGTCACGAAGGGAATCAAAACTACGTGCTTCGGCTAGAAATGTATAGCTACCTTTATCGTAAGGGTTGAAGTTCAAATTCTTCTAAAATTGAACGACTATATTCAATGTCTTATCTGCTCAACGCAAGGCTTCATGCTTCATAAATGTTTCACTGACTTTGAATCATTTTGGCGTTGCACTCTCACAGATAAGACAGTATTGTGTTGCCCATTACGTCTAAAGGATAAACAACCGCTATTGACCTCCAAAAAGAACTAAGATACTGCCGTGGGAAGAAATCTAGATGCCAAAGAAACTGATTGCACCTCAGCAGCGATTGTTGTAACTTGTTTTCCACTCATGCACCAAACATTTTGACACAGACGTCTCCAGATGTCAGTTAGGATAATGAGAGTGTAACTTTCTTTAATCGCAAAAAATAATAGAAAACGTACTCTGTATGTGGCGATAGTATATAGGATCTAACGCAGTTCCTTCAGGAACCCCAAGCATTTTAGACTTTCATTACATTGTCCATTATTTTAAATTCGTTCAGATGGATCTTAATCATATTTTGTTGCAGGCGACCCTCTCCAGAAGAAATGACATATACATTTATATCTATCCTTCGCTTCCAATTGAAATTCTATTAAATGGTGGTTTATCCATTCAGAAGAAGAATTTATTTTTACTGAACGGGAAAACAATATATATATATATATATATATATATATATATATATATATATATATATATATATATATAGAGAGAGAGAGAGAGAGAGAGAGAGAGAGAGAGAGAGAGAGAGAGAGGGTGGTGGGTCAGAGGGACTCCAATGAAATTAATAAGTAATTTCTCTCGCTAAACGACGTGGATCTGGAAGTATTTGAGAGACCCGGAACCAAAAGAGAGATTTTTCTTCATAGAAAAGGGAGCTAGTCTAGGGAAACACAAAGTATTGCCTCAATCACATACAACATGTATTGATGTAAGTTTGTAATTATTGTTGAATTTATTTTGTTTGAAATTCATGCTTCATTTCAGAGGCTAATTGTTTGCCTTCTTTTGTCCTGAATATTATGTGACTCATGCATTATAGGATGTCATGCAATATTTCATTCACATAAAAGTGTTCGGATTTAGTAGAGTTAGTAAGAGAAATCATCTATTGTAGGAATTTCATACATTACTCTGATACGAATTGTGAGAATTAATTTATCTGTCTTAAATGATGTGTATAATGAATGCTAAGAATTGACTTTACTATGTCTATGTTAGCGAATCACTACTTAGCAAGTAAAATAACTAAGACAAGACATGAAGTCCCTGAATTCATTTGTGAAATTAAGTTGTGAATTCTCTTAATCGACCGACATAGTCCAGTTTATTATTTACAGCCCAAGGGGACGAAGCACTATTTACAAAGAGGCATGTTTATGTCATAGCCGCTAGAAGGGACATAAATTCACGTTAATAGGATTGTGTATCATTATCAGGTTACGACCTGAATATAGCTTAGTTCAGCTGAATTTCTATGAGACAAAATCTGACGGAAAAATAGAGGGAATATTATTCAATCCCAGGAGAAGAGTAAACTTAATAAAATGTTCAGCTGGCGTTTTATTTATTTGAATGAAAAATAGCTCCATACCTGTGCACCACGTAGTGGGAAAAGACAGTAGACAGTCAAGGTACGGTTGATGACCAGAAGAGGATGGAGAGAGAGAGAGAGAGAGAGAGAGGATGTAAGATAGAATGAAAAGAAATACGGCAACGCTGACCTGTCATCAGCAGTGATTTGAAAAAGACCGGAGGTAATCAGATTATGCTATCATGACTTTAGTTTGTTTGGCTCAGTCACTTGATTATATGATTAAATTTGTTTTATCGGTATACCAGAACGGCTAATTGCATTTCGCATGAATTGTATAATTCTATTTTTAAGAGAAAGTGTATCATTAAAATGTCATGTTCAATTTCATTCTGTCTATGTAATTGATTAAATGTTTATATTTTACATACGTGGAATTGTTTTGCTTTATTCTATATCTTTGCTCAGGTCTGATTATTCCATCCATTCATTTCATATTTTATGTTATTAATTGCTCGATCCGGGCAATATCACAATGATCAATCATATCTCCTAGATAATGTTAACCAAAGCACCATAGTAGGTCGGGAATATATCGTATATCATATTAAATATTACACATATCTCCTCCCGTCCCTAACAAACTATATTGTAAAAGTGAAAGTTAATCTGCAGAAACAATCTCTGCGTCCATAAATGTATTTTATATTTACACTTGAATACGATTCCTTTATTCCGTATTCAGGATAAAATTAACCTTTAGGGTCTTATTAATCCCATAACGTGAAGAGAGAAAATCGAGACTACCATATACTCTTTGAAGTGTATTCTTTCTTTGTTCTTGCTTTTCTGATTGACATATTTACATTTTACGATTTATCATTCTTAGAATTGTGACCTTCATAAACCGTATATTTTTCTTTGAGCATTATTTAAAGCAATACATATTTAAACACCACTAAAAGATTACATCAGCAATGTCGCAAGGAAATTATTTTATTAATAATAAAAATGCATACTCTCTAAGTGATGCGTGTTATATAGAAATCAATATACGGGAAATAAATCACCGTCTCTTTAAACAGCATAAAATTACACATTCCTTAGTCAGATACAAATCAACTTGTGATAGTTGTTTACAATTTACACTCCTTCCTTAAACTCTTGTTACTTCACGTGAGACACAAAACCTGCTGTACGAATAGCAAGGACAATGCGTCGTTGCAATAGTTGTAATTAAAAAACAGCAAACGTAAAGGAATATTGAGTATGTCCTCGTGTGCATAAAAGTAGATATTACTTCTGGTTATTGACGATGCAAACAAGTTCCGATTAATTGCAACAACTTTTTCTGATACGCTTGGTGAACCATTTTAATGATTAGTCAGATACTGAACCAGAGTAGCGGACATCGTATCAAAATACTAAAAGATTAACCAAATCTTCACTTGACTGGTAAGTGTTTAGACGAAGTGACCTTTTATACTCTGTGGTTTCCTTTCGGTACCAACACTACATAACAGCCTTGGTTATTAAATCACTTATCAGACATTGGCGAAAGTTCATACCCTATTAAGCTTACAAAATAAATTATTTCTTTTCTTATAGATGAGTTATAATCAATAATTCTTTGCAAATACATGTATATAAAAAGGTATATTTTTCAAGGTAAACGGTCCATTTGGAACATCAGAATTCACGTTGATTGTTCTATTTTAGATTCAAAATCACATTGATTGTTCTATTTTAACATCAAAATCAAACTGATTGTTCTATTTTAACATCAAAATCTATATTTAAACAAACTAATGCTTTAGCAATCAAGAATTGGACTCATATAATGTTTAATAAGTTTATTAAACGTACTTTTATTCATGAATGCATGCAAAGATTTCACTCGTGACCTATTTTCGTACATCATCAATCGAAGTCCTTTGTTCTAGCCATATCAGCCTTACGTGTATAATATCAGAAAGCACCAAAATGTAGCAGTTTTGCTCGTTTGATGTATTATTTCATAGCATTGTTTCTGTAAATATATGCAGCAAACATCATGTGGATTAGATATGGTAATAGCATGTTGTGTGGGTTTTGGTGTGTTCCTGTATGTAATCGTCTGGTGTGGTTTTGTGCCCTTGAAATATGAATTGGGAGATTCCGAGATTCCGAAGGTATTGGGACTGGTTTGACGTCACTTTGACGTTGGCACTGTTGTTTGCAAATTTAATGTTTGTTATCAAATCAGAACATGCTGAGAATACGTCTCTCGGCATGTGACCTAATTTTTCATATCAGACGTTGTAAATGTTACAATGTTTCTGCCATGTGAAACATTATATGGGTAAAATATTGGACTCTAATACCAAATGTCAGTGGCAAAAATACTAGACTGGCATTGCCATCACAATTTCAAAAATTAAAATGTGACCTCCATTAAAACTGACATCAGGTCGTGTACGCATGACAACCCGAAATGATGGATACACCAATGTCATTAACGCGACCGCTCACCCAACGATGTCGGAGTTCACGGCAGTTACAGTTTTAAAAGGTTTCCTGATAGCTGCTCATGAATTTATGGCAAATAGTATGATTAAAAGACGACGTTTCCACGCGCCTTTCTTGTTTGTTGTGAATCATGTAGTTGAATTTCCCACAGTGTTTGCCGCACAGCACGTGCGAATTAAGTCTCAAAGAAAATCTATCGATATCACAGCCATTGTGTTTCTTAGTCTGAAGACGCAGAACTGTTTGTTTCATTGACTAATGCAGTTCATTTAAAGCCATCTTAATTTATCACAGCAATTTTCATAAAATTTATTTGAATTTGCGACCGACGCCAGCGGATAAACACTGTAGCGTTCCTTCTGTAAATACATTATGGTAACACAATTCTTAGGCGAAATTCGTTGGTTATGCTGAAAAATAATAACACCAACGTACGCCTGAGTGTACATTCATTATCGTATGTCTCTAGACCTATGTACCAATGGTTATAAAAGAAAGACGTTCGTTACAAATTTTAATTTATCTACTTTTGATGAGAAATATATGCAGACCTTACCAAGGGTTTATTTGAACTTCAGATAGTCAAAAGTTTTAATAACGAAAATTCCATTACTCTCTTGATCTTTCAAGTAGAATACAGATGTATAAAATATTTTGCAAAATATAAAATTGTACGTCATGATTTATCCTCCCCATTAAATGTACATGATATTCAGCTTTTTATTACATACCCATTTAATCTTACTTGCTTGATCTGGCATGTGATACAGCTGTTCAGTGTGTATTTCCGTATAAAACACCTCGATTTGAACTAATTTGATGTCTTCTTTGACGTCCGTGCATATACTTTTTAGATGCCGTGAAACGAACTTTTATAAGTCCAAATTCTTTCTCAAAAATTCAATCGTACAATAAAACTAAAAATAGTTTGAAAGCATAAAAATGGGGGTATGTTATAAATATAGAACCGCATTAGTGTTTTGTTCCCAGTCGGGGGAAAGAACTCGTTTGATATAGCTTATGAATATACCTCGACCTGACGGCTTTGACATATCCCTATAACATATCAATCTCGTTGTTTATGCCTACTCGGAATACGACACGCTTGCAGTTTTGTGTATGACCTAGACAGGTAACTTTTCCGAATTCATAACCACTGAATCAAAAATAAGGAGGTATAATTTCACCTCATTTTTGATATTTGGACATTTAGGTTGGGATGTAGTGTTAGAGTCAAATTGCCTATTATAAACTTAGAATTCGTCGCCTACGTGCGGTGGCGGCATAGGGTGGCCGCTTACCAGGACTAACAAATTTAAATGATGTTACATCATGTCATACCTGCATGAAATCGATAGGACACTGGTATATTTTCTGAGAAACTGCGAAATTGTTATGTCTTTAATCCGCTGATAGACGAGACCAAACTACAACGTTTATAAACATTGACCAGATATTCGCCAGTACGTTGCTAATCATATTACTACAGAAATCTCGCAACCTACATTTCCAAGACATCAGAGCTTCAATAGTCACATGACATCAACTATCAACTCCCTTTCTGATATTGTTGTACAAATTTTGAAAATATTAAATGAAAGTCACATATAGTTTGTAAATGAACTAAAGGACACACAGTTCTCAACGTATTTATTCATATTATAACGACTAGAAACCTGTCTCTGTTGCAGCCACGTTGACAGAGCCAAATTCATCAAGATTATCAACGCTGTAGTCACGTGATTCAACAAAACCATCGAAGACACTATTCCTGATGAATCTGACTTTCTCCAGTTTGAATAGAAGATAAAGCTCAGATTAATCGTTGTCCATTGCATTACTAAATTCCGTCACAATAAATGTGTGTACCTGCTTAGGCGATACGCTTTTTGTTTGCAATGTGATTAAATAGAATGACATTACTGAACCCCGTGACAATATAGTTTTGAGCCTGTTTAGGCAATAACCTTTCTGGTTGCAATCTGATTAAAAAGATAAAAGCAAAGAGGGATTTAAAAATATTTGATTTCAGTGTTCATGTTAAAAGGAAGTGTTCAGAAGATAGGAAGTGAATTCCGCAATGCATTCCTTGCTGAAAGAAAACCCTTCGCTGGGGTTTTACGATGCGATACAGACATTCTGTCTGTTTTTCTGTCAAGACACATGTTTGTATGTTAAATACCAAGAAAATATCCCACGGTCGATCGACCTTCCTGCATTATGTTGATATTTAACACGAATTACAACAATATTTTTTGGGGTAGTTGGGATTGGGTTGGGCTTAGGGGGTGGAATGTATCAAGATATTTTATATAGAGCACCTCAACAGAAAGAATGTTTGTCCATGAATTACGCCCACTGCCTAAGTTGTTTTAAATAAAGTGGTACAAATTGCACATATTTATTCTCACGGCCTTTCGCTCGCCTGTCAATTGGGTGATTCTGATTCGTCGCGGTAGTCGAATGTCCACATTCAGTTCACTTCATTTATTTTTAGTTGGACTAATACACACATTAATTCTTACATCATCCCATTTGATTATTATCGGAAATAAACACAAACGGCACCCACTGGTGAAGCGAAAAGGCCTCGACACGTAGTCCGTTTGCTATATAATGTTTAAGCGTAAAGTGATATAATTAAAAAGAAAGAAAGGCCCTTTACATTCATTTTTTCAAAAGTACTAAGGTGAAAGGGCGCGGTATTGGGATTTTATGTTTTGTTTCAAATTGTGAATGTCTTGATCTGTTTTATTGGATTAGCAACATTTGTTGTCCTTCTGTAAAGTGGGAACTTTTCTAGAAGATTGCGGTAGTCGTCCTAACCAAAGTAATGTAATAATTTACCTGAGAGCTAAATACCAGATCAAGCATTTAATATTAAATGGGTATCTATTTACAAATAATGGCAAGCACCTGCTTGCAAAAAAAAAAAAAGATATTCAGCCAAGAAAAAGATCTGGTCACAACAAAGTCGGTCCAAATATGTTTTTACACATTGTTCTCTGTGTACAACCTTATGTTGGACTAAATAACAGCCTAACTAAAATATTATTTGTTGTCAAATCTTAGAAGATAAATTTCATCGATAAATACCAACACTTTCATCTCCACTCAAGTTAAGTACGAAACAACGATTATCGATAATGAACGCATTTAATATCGTGACTGGGCCAGTTGTCAAATGCGTAAAGAGAAGAAATCAATATTGATGTAATGATGACAAATTCTGTATAAAAACAATTTTAGTTCTGGAGAAATCTGATATTTATTTCGTCAGTTGTCAACAAAATTGTAACTCAATTCTTGCTTTAAATTAAATTCAGCCCATTCATCTGGTGCACATAAAGATTCTTTAGCAAGAAATACAAATTATTTCTTTAAACGATTAAAAATCATTAATATTTAATGACGAAAGTATCATATATCATATAACTTGAGCAATGGTTAACTATGAATATCCAGTTTGAATTAAATTATAAAGATGTTAACATGGCCAGTGTGCCAAATTGTCACGAGACTTGTCATAGATACGTCGCTTAGTTTCAAACATTGCCTAGATTAAAACGTATCATTTAGGGTTGTCGTTGGAAATCTTTATGATTTTCAGGTATAGGGTGCATATTTTGAATATATTATAATTTTGGATCCCAGTTTCCCGATCATTGCCAAACCTCACTCCACAGCTTTACTTCCTCTGGACCATGACCAGCGATCGCAACGTGATATCCGTTACATTATAATTATGGTCTTACATCAACAGGCCCTGCCCTAGCATGTGCGGGGCCAAAGGCAGCATGCAGGGCCCAATGCAGCAAAAACGACGAGCGGGGTCCCAAGCAATACAATTGCATTACGTAGTTGATTTCCTGAGAGCGCGCGGTCCAAATGTTTGCGAAGAACGTCGCTTTTAAAACGGATTTTAGTTCACCGTAATTTCTTTTTCTTTTTGTTCTTTTGATTTCGGTAAGGTATAAAAGAGCGGGCTATTCACTCGCCGTTTTGTTGTACCCGTCGTTTCTATCGTATGATGCCGGTCTTCGATTTCTTCCAGGACACCAATGAGTTTATTGGTCAGACGAATGAAGATTAATTAAAGACAGATATTTGCTTTCTGAGCTGGGAAACCTACAATTTAATGAAGAAATCCGCTGAATTAATCTACAAAGCAAATCTCGTGCAAAGGAAATTCATCCCTGCCTCTAAGCGCCATTTCATCGTAAGAAGTAAAGTATCGAAAATTACTGTCTGTGCCATCAAAAGACTGTAGTTAAACACTTGGCCAGTCTTAATTAAGGGCTTATATTAGAAATGCCGACGATTTATTTAAATATTTTCATAGCACGTTTGGGTAAACATTGACAAGAGTGATAATGAAATCAATTTATCAGAGCATGGGTTTGCTTCAGTGACGACGGAGACCATCATTAAAGACAAACACTAGTTTCCAAGAACAGGGCTGGAAATTGCATAAAAATTTGATCCACTGTCTTGACGTTTATGTAGGAGAATTGTTTGAAATTGACATTTACACATTAGAAAACAAACACCATAATCTTTAATTAGCCCATTTAATCTTTTTCGTTTAAATTGTGTACCAAAAATATACTTTGCAATGATGATAAAGGCACCCTTGTAAAATTGTAAGCTTGAAATATAACATATCGTGCAAGTTTGAGTATGAGAACTTAAAATGAAACATTTGTACATATACAGGGCCGCGAAGAGGGGGAGGCAACTGGGGATGAATCCCCGGGGCCCGGGCCGAACAAAACATTTTAATTTTATAAAAGAATAAAAAAATTTGAAGAAGGACTATGAAAGGCCAGGTTTTTTCTTACCCAAGGGCCCCTAATCGCTAACTACGGCCCTGTACAACCTGAGAACAAAAGGTGTTTCAAGCAAAGCTGAAGACTTTCTTCGTGAGGTTAGATAATGTAGTCGGCATTAAGAAAAAACATCTGCCTGATACATTGACGATGTATGTATGCATGAATGCATGCATGTATGTATGTATGTATGTAGGTAGGTAGGTAGGTAGGTAGGTAGGTAAGTAGGTAGGTATGTATGTAGGTAGGTAGGCTGGCAGGCAGGCAGGTAGGTAGGTAGGTAGGCAATCAGGCAGGCAGGCAGGCAGCAGGTAGGTAAACAGGTAGGTAGGCAGGGCTGTAGAGAGCGATCACGGGCCCTGGGGTAAGAAACATTCGGGCTTCTCCTAGTTCTTGTTCAAACAAAATTTATCTTTCATAAATCAAAAAGTGTTGTGGGCCCACCCACCCCCACCTCTTGTCGGTCTGGTATATATATATGTGTGTGTGTGTGTGTGTGTGTGTGTGTGTGTAGTTACAAATATGTGTGTGTGTGTGTGTGTAATTACAAACGGAAAGTATATCTATGATGGGCAATTCTACACGACATAAATATATTTTATAGAATTTCAAAATCGTTGCCATATGGTCTGCATACTGAACACAAAATATCGCTCTGACTCTCAAACCGACTACAATGGTATTGTATTTTTCTCTGCCAGCAAATACTTTGATTTAAGCAAATAAAGAAGCAATTTATTCCAGAAAATGACTGCAAACAATTCAAATCGGAAATTATTTGTCCCGTCTGTCAACAATGTCACAAAGTGAATTGAACCATAATCCGTTCCTTGATTAGTGTGTCCAAAACTTGACTTCTCGCTAATCACAGTATCCACCCTTCGCCATGTGGAGAGAAAACTAGTTCAAGAAAGTTAATCTTTATCACAAAAATGATTGACAAGGCTCATTACAACGTGTTGCGAGACTATCTTCACAGAATTATAAAATTTCTCTTTATTTCAATCACGACCCGTTTCATTAAAATATCCATTCCTAGCAACAAAGCTAATTATATTTCAAGTGACAAGAAGAGAAATTGATTTGTTTACTTTCTTTTTCTTTTATTTTTGTATAATTGTTTTTGAACGTTGGATCACAAATGTTTTATTAAAGGATGTTTACTTTTTTATTTACAAAAGGTGACCTGCCTGTACATGCAAAGACTGGAATTATTCAAGCTTGTTTCAACACTTTTGTAGGGATGTATACATCAGAGTGGGTTGCTCAAGTATTCAGGTATGAGTAATGAGCCTCCATATTTCGCTTTATAACTTGTGTTTGGTGCATCGAAGACTAACTACAGATTAATGATCAGCAACCGTTACTTTAATGATGCCATTAGTCTTTGTCTTGCGTTTATAGCGAGTGCAGAGATTTTTCTTTTCTTATTAAAATTATTCAAATCTTTCTGGCGGAAATATATTTGCGCACCTTTCTTTTTCAAAACTTTTCAACCAAAAAAAAAAAAAAAAAAAAAAAACGAAGAAAAATTTCCGAGAACATAGCAATTGCTTCATTTTGTTACACGACAAATAGTTTCGGATTTTATTTGACATTTCTCATTTATGATGACTATTCGATCTTTGCATGTATGAATGGACAATGTCCCAAAACTTACGATTGGTTAATATATATCTTAGATTCTGGTATGCATTGTAATTCTCACTTCTGTTTTGTCTTAAATAAATAAATAAATAAATAAACAATGTGCCATCCAAATATCCAAACAAAAATAATACCTGTAAAGATGGTTAAAAGTTGCATAAGAGCGTTTTTTTTTTTTTTTAAGATTTCCAAATTTTGGGAATTATTGGCAAAGAAGGGCAAAGGTATCATACGGAAAAGGGTATTTGTGCGTGAAAAATTTCATAGTAGATTGATACTATGTTCTTAAGTTATACTGGCATCTAGAAAGAAAATGAAGTTTTCTCTGAAAAGTGGGAAACAGCAGTGCTACGGTGAAACATTTACGTAAATGGAGTGTAATGTTAGGGTCACTTGATACTGTGGGGGTCTCGAACCCTTTCTGCACAAAATACTGACCAATAAAAGCAAACTTTTCTCTTGTTAAAGGACAGCTCGTTTTTATGACTGTTCAATTTTCTGAATTTTATTTAACATTTATTTACTCGAAATTTACTGTTCAGATGCGTCTTTGCTTATATGTAGCTTTCAGGACATAGATGATATTTGCAGTCGAATCTAGTTTGGGGTGTACATATATTTTGTTCAATTTTACAAACATTTTTTGGGGGGTGGGTGGGTTGGCTTCTGCTGATGACTTTGATGTTCTAGCGGGTGGCTGATTTAGTGATTTGTACAATTTACTGGAGACCTCGGCATCCTAAGAATTCGAAGCTTTCAGTATTTGAGACCCCGTAAATGCTTGAGAAATATATATATAAAATCTGATAATACACGTTATAATTGTGCCAAATCGTAAACCCACCCCCGATATTTTCAAACTTCTATGGTTTGTTTATTTATTTTCTTGCTTTCTTGCAAGATGGAACGATATTACCGAATCAAAAGATTTAGAAGTGATAAAGATTTTAAAATCCTTTGATAATCCAGGCATAAGGCATAATCCAGGCAAAGACATAATCCAGGCATAAGGCATAATCCAGGCATAACAATACGTACCAGCAGAAATTTATCTCATAATTAATTAGATCAGTTGGCACACAGAACACAAGCTCTATATCTGAACACGGAAAACAGCATATGCATTCCATCCTGGTAAGAAACTGCTTCTCGCCCGACACGTTTAAGTTTCGGGAACGACTTAAGACAACAGCTACCTAAAATGAGTCGTTTCCGGGCGATGTTGACGAAGATGAAACACACATTTCTTGCATGGAAAGGGTAATTATTATTGTAAGGTCTCGCGGTACTAATTCAGTTCCTATGATATTAAAAATTCAATAACTTAAATTTTATGAGTACTCATGATCAAACCTATATTTATAAGTATAGTTGAAACCTGGGTGTCAGCTTCTGTGTAGAGAAAAGGATATGAGCCGCAGCATTTTCTGGACCTTCATGTGTTTGAAACACGTGCTTTCAATTCCGCACCAAAGAGTCAGGTGCTAATTTCAGTAATGAGTGTTCAAAACTCAAGACTGTTAAAGGACTGAAATTCCATCAATAAAACACTGTCTCTATTTTCTTCACTGACAACTAGGATAAGCTCTCAAAAGATTCTTTTCCTAAAAAAAATAACTTACATTATTTACAAATCCTGGCCAGCCAAACACATATATGCTCTATTTTATGTTCAGCTATTTCCAGGCTGGTTCCCATTTTTCCATCCAATTAGTACCGTGTGTCCTTAATTCTTTATCAAGACAACAGAGACGTTAGTATTTTCACTATAGTTTCTTTTCTTCCTATTATTGAGTAAGAATTACTAATATTTCATTTCGGTGCCGTTATTTAACACAGCGTCTAGGGTCACTCAACCACTGCATTAAATTATTTCTCATCCCTTGTGATGCCTTCCTGTCCGTCTCATAACGTAATGACTTTATACATAACTTGCATATATTTATATCTTAATGTCAGTTTGGTACACTGTTCTACTCCGTATTGAAGCTTTTTGGGGTTAAATATTGAATGGATAGTTGCTATAAAACTCCCGCCGCATTTACTATATAACTTTCAACAGTAGACCCATGTTTGAATGATATCGTCCTCAAAACAACTTACAATGGTTTTCACAATAAAATAAGTGATAGACGACAGTCTTGTAGATGATGACGTTGGAGTAATCGGATGCCACAAGATACCAAGAGAAATTATATATAACGGGTATTACATATTAGATCGTTTTACTAGCAGGAAGCAAATTGCTGGTACAACGTTGCGTACTTGTCGTCCCGAAAGTAGAGGGAGACATGTCTCTGAGAGATTTAACGGCATGTATATGATTTTATTATATACTCTGTCAATGAATATAAGCATCGGTTGGATAACTGTTTACTACAACAACTTAACATGCATGAAATATATGGTAAGGAGATATATTAATGTTTTCTCGGCTATATGAAGAAATCAACAAAACAAAAAGGTATAGCATCGAGTTCCTCGCTAATTTTCGGTTAATAATCTAAAAATGATACTCAGTTCCGGCTTATTTCTCTTCACCAATGAGAGAAAAAAAAAACCCAGAAACATATTCATTTTGGCGTTTATCTTATCCAGCTTTCATAGTCAGGCTTAGTACTTATACTATTGTATCTATAGTATTAAACTTATCAAACCTCTTGCCTCGCAATTTTCTTTTAACTGACACGTTGCAAAGTATAAGAAATAAAACGCAATGTTGTTGGAAAATTGAGTACATGAGAGCAAGGCTTTAACAGAAAAGTAACCATAATAGGATATAAAAGATTCCTTGTCACGCAGTGACGTGAGGGAGTGTGGTGGCGGTAGTTGGAATCTTTTTCGTTCTTCATCGAATACTTTAAGGGTTGTTCGAGATAGGTGTGTTGTACAAGTGATCTTAAATAGTATATGGACGGGGAGTTCTAGCTCACTTGCCACATTAATAAATGGTTTTATTATGGCAAAACGTTTCATTCATAGCATTCACTGCTAATTAGATAGTTCTTGGTTAACATCGAAATTTAGTTTTTATGGAGTTTCACGTTTGAAATCAAGAATTCTATCCAACTGAAAATGAAAGCACAAACGAAGCCTCCATAATGCAAATTAATCATGTCACAATAGTAGTGCGATGCAATATCGGAAAAAGCCGTCATCTAGCCCGTAATTTCTCTAAACATGACTTGTTATCTTCCTTTCATTCAGGTTTTACAAGTTTGCCGGAGCCATGTAACACTTCTCACTTCTTTTGACCGATTAGTGTTGCAAAAGACAAAATAAGTTTATTTTATCATCTGTTTAGCTTTGGTATTAATTATGTTTTCTTGTACTTATTGCTTTGTGTATCGTAATATTCTTCTTCGATGTGTTTAATTAGCTGGCTGCTCAACATTTTTTTTGTGGTTTAAAAATCTCCGCTGATTTCTAAACGATATAAAGTATTCCATATGTCACTTTTTGTCTTCTAACTTATTCGAGTTGGCCAATTTAATCTAACAACAGTTTTAAAAGCATCATCTAATATTTGACAGTCATACTTGTAGAATGAGACTTGATATACCATGGTTGAGTAGGTTTATACCATGGTGAGTAGGTTTATATCATGGTTGAGTAGGTTTATGCTGTGGGTGAGTAGGTTTATACAATGGTGAGTAGTTTTATACCATGGTGAGTAGGTTTAAAGCATGGTTGAGTAGGTTTATGCTATGGGTGAGTAGGTTTATACCATGTTGAGTAGGTTTATATCATGGTTGAGTAGGTTTATGCTATGGGTGAGTAGGTTTATACAGTGGTGAGTAGTTTTATACCATGGTGAGTAGGTTTAAAGCATGGTTGAGTAGGTTTATGCTATGGGTGAGTAGGTTTATACCATGTTGAGTAGGTTTATATCATGGTTGAGTAGGTTTATGCTATGGGTGAGTAAGTTTATACAATGGTGAGTAGTTTTATATCATGGTGAGTAGGTTTAAAATATGGTAGAATAGGTTTATCACTTTCTTCAGGGATCATATATACTATACTACATCGATTTTTGTAGCGATTTCCTTGAGGTCCCAAACAAATTATTATCACTTGCTAAATTTTTTTACCTTAGATAGTCTATATATTCTGGGAGATTCATTCAGCTTTCAATATCATCAGTGATTATATCCGCATTATCTTCTTGTTATCTCCTTGAAAACCAAGCAGAATGTATAACCAGATAACCTAGGAATAAAGGGTTTATCAAATTTGGGATATTTCAAATTTCCATTTGTTTTGTGCCGCTCCCCTAAAGACAAACTAATTCAGTTATCTAAATGAAAGCTTTGATTTTTCTCACCAATGTCTCCATTGTTAGTTGAATCAAAATGCCGTTTGTCTTTCTCTCTATAGACCACTGGTTTAACTTTCCTTTTTTTTATCTCAGTTCGTTGTATGCAGTTTTCCAACGAGTGGGTCATACGATTTGTGAAGTGCCATTACATGCGAAACCCTGATGTAATATGAATTCGGATTTCATTTGTTTATCCAAAACGCATTCAGATTTACACAAGCAATATAGGGAAATCTTATAACAATTTGCAGAGGCAATATAGGGTAATCGGATAATATTTGTAAAGGCAATATAGGGAAATCTGATAACAATTTGCAAAGGCAATATAGGGAAATCTTATAATAATTTTAAAAGTCAATATAGGGAAATCTGATAACAATTTGCAAAGTCAATATAGGGAAATCTGATAATAATTTGCAAAGTCAATATAGGGAAATCTGAGCTACTGATAACAATTTGCAAAGATAAGTATTTACCCTTCATTTGGCATAATGCTAACCGTGTCGTCGACGTTGTAACACAATCTGCGGTGTTGACTTTTTGTTGTTGTTGTGAGGTGATTTTGTGCTTATCTGTTTGGATCGATACCAATCTGATAAATCTGTAATTATCATTAATTTAATAAACTCTGTTAAAGATACTTCGTAACTTACCATCTTGATAGTTTATGGGACCATTTCAAATTATCATCGTCATTACACTGCTTGTTTTCTGTTGTTTTTTTATTATAAAAAAATACTTCAAACGGTTTAATATATGTAGCTACAACTACTTCATTCACAGTGACTGATCTATTGCACTCAGTTTCAAATTGCTCTCTATCAGCAAATCTCATTCCACATTGGTCAAACCGATGTGAGTACTTGTTTGTGATATATTTCAATGGTTGGTAAATTGACCAGACTGCGCTAAGAATTTACTCGACTGGGTAACATAAACATTTGTTGTTCTTCATGTTTATGCAAGCTTTAATTTTTCACCCATTCAGATAAATATTCGCAAGTCCTTCTACTAATGGTCTAAATCCGCTAATACTCAAGAAAAAAGAAAACATTGAATCAAATGACCATTTAGCATTCACAGTGATAGTTTGGCCAAACGGAGTATTTAAAATTGTCAAACATATCAACCAGTACTGTTTAGATTACTAAGCTATGAAGGAGCTCTGTAAATTTCGCTGATTAATCAGAATTATTTTCCATTACCACTTGAAAGAGTACGTGTTTTTTGTAAATAACTTTGGAGTTTAAAATACACCTTTGCAGATTTTTGTCATTAAATATATTTCTGTTAACAGTCCTGGGAATACCAGGTTTAACCTGATGTGAGGCAAGTATAGATCTGTTGACTTCCGTCGGTAAGTTTGTAACAATTAATTGTTTCTTTAAAAAGAGAATCATGCGAGGCTCTACTTACAATTATAGAATACACCATGTCTCTAAAACGGATGGAAAATGTGAAAAGTCCTGGCTCAGACGGATTAACGGCAGAGTTCTATAAATTCTTTTGGATGGCTATTGGGGGATTTCTACGCAGATCAATAAATTATGGATATACTATAGGAAAACTTTCAGATTTTTAGACTACCAAAGGATGACAAAGGCAGAAGATATTTTAATAAAATGGGGACATATATCACTCATAAATATTGACTATATGGGCTGTTGCAACTAGGAATTAAAAACGTTCTTCCATCAATAATCAGTGATAATCAAAAAGGATTTATGAAAGGTAGATTCACTGAAGAAAATACTAATTTAATATAAGATATCACGAATCAAATAGAGAATGGAAATAAATATGGTTTAGTTCTGTTAATAGAAGTTTAAAAAACATTCGACTCAATTAACTGGAACTTCCTCGAGAACAGTTTACAATCTTTAAATTTAGTGATTCTGTTGTAAGTGGTTTAAGGTGGTTTAAGGTGTTTTGCAATAACTCTAAAAGTTGTGTTATAAGACTTGAAAGAGGATGTCTTCAAGGGGATCCTCTTGCGCCTTATTTGTTTATTATCAATGTGGAGATTTTCGCTAAAAATTTAAAGCATGAGGATATTTGGAGGGCTCATCTTTGATGTCAGTGAGTATAAATTGGGCCAGTCGGCGATGACGTGTTAATTCTTCTCGATGTTTCTCAACATTCTCTTAAAGCAACTATGAATATCTTGCACGGAGTTTTTCTATTATATGGACTTAAATGTAACATAACAAAAACAAAGGGCTATTTGGATTATAAACAAGAAATTTTACAATGAACGAATACGTCCAATATGGAACTAAACGTGTCTTCTTGTAACTTTACACTCCTTGACAATCGATGTTTATCTTGACTAACAAACGTAACAATAATTCTGGCAAGCTGGAATCGAAGACATGTTAGTCGTAGGTAAAGATATTGTGGTAAAAACTCTTGTTATACCCACATTCACACACTTCTTTTCAGTATTTCTAAATCCATCAGCAAACACTGAAGCAGATCAAAATCGTACCTTATTAAAGTTTATATGGGGTGTGAAAGTAAAATGAAATAAACATGATATACCAGTATACACAGAGAATGAGAGGGAATTAAATATGATACACAATTATTCATTAATTAAGTATATTAAGACAAGATGGGATAAAATTTTACTGGAAAAGAGGAAGGAGCGTGGCAGAACGTAGTCAATGCAACTAAGTTCAGAAACGCGAAGGATATCTGGAAGTTAGGGAGGAGAGAATAAGAACAAATTGGTAAACGCATCAAAACATTTTCTATAGGGATGCAATGCTTGCAGTATCGAAAAGGAAAGAAGATCTGCAAAAGCCAAATGAGTATTTATCCATGAGTTTTTTAAACTTTGTTCCACTGTTCCATCAATACTAATCCTGGAAAGATGCCTACATTGAAGTTCTTAACAATTTTGTTGGTAGTCACATCAATGTAATACCTTTTGAAACGATAACACGAAATATCGATGAAATTGTTTTTTGAAGTACTTTTCATTGATATCCAATATTCGAAAAACTTGGAAAGATGCAATAAAAAACCATTTGGCTACAACAAGCTGGATCAGCAGGAGGATAAAATAATGAACTTGAAAAAACAAATTCACTGAAGATTTTTGCACGAGTCAAAGAGGCAACACATTCATAAGCAATAATCGTGGACACTATTGTTAAATTAAAATGTAAGTAGTGAATAGTGGTCTAAGATCAATATCCGGGCGAATCTGTGTACTATGATTACAAAGTTGATCTCTTTTAATGTTAAATTAATTAACAGAATAATTGTCCTAATACGTTTTGAAAGGAATTATATGTTAATAGACGACGACAAGTGCACCTCCTGTAACCGTGAGAACGACAGTATTGAACACCTGTCCTTTGATTGCAATATTACATCAAAGTTTTTGGTACCGTTTTGCTAAATATTGTTTAAATATTGTACGTTTGTCCAAAAGAGAAATATTTTTAGGAAGTGAACATTTGGACAATTTGTGTAATCTCTTGCTTATTTTGGGTAAATATTATATTCAGATTCAATATGCAAAATCCTTTCATTTATTCTTGAAACACATAAGAACATAAGAAAAATATACTGCTAAGCTAAATAACAAAGAGGACCAATTTCTTTAAAAAGCGAGCCTCAGTCATGAAAATGTGACTTGTGCAATGCGGTAAACAGGAACCAATACTGAAATACAGGGAGATGGATATATATATATATATATATATATATATATATATATATATATATATATATATATATATATATATATATATATATATATATATATATATATATATATATATATATACACATATATATATATACATATATATATACATATATATACACATATATATATATATATATATATATATATATATATATATATATATATATATATATATATATATATATATATATATATATATATATATATATATATTCTTATTTATATTATATTTTATCTGACGTATTTGTCCTAAACATATATATTCCTTTGGCATAGATGACAGATTGGAATCTATTGAAAACTATATTGTGTTTCATTTGATTGCATGGGCAAAGTAGAACAGAAAACTGGAAATGACTGGAGGTCGTGGGTTCGATCCGCGGCCGAGTCATGCCAAAGATGGTACTAACAGCTGCCTGGCTTGGCGCTCAGCATTAAGAGGTTAGTGTTAGGACTGGTCGGCCTGGTATCAGATACTGTGACTGGGTGGGACATCATGCTATATGTCTGCAGCATGATGCCCCAATGCTAGACATCACTATAAACTGTCACACTGCAGACATCGTAGCGATATGACTGAACAATTGTTAAAGTTACGTTAAAAATCCAAAATACACACACACACACACACACACACACACACACACACACACACACCACATTAGGTCTCACGAGCTTTCTTTGCAAGACATTCCGTAACTTGTACAATTATTACAGACGCTATGGCAGTTTTTGAAAGGAAATGCTTTTCTTTCGTGTTTACCCAAAGAAAGCATGGTGTATGAAGATATCGCGCCCGAACATATATTTTCTATCAATAGAAAATATTGATTATTGACTTATAATTCATTTGGGGACCATGCGATGTGGGTCAAGAAATATATTATTTTAAAATTTACGCTTGGAGCGATTGTATCGAATGATTGGATATTGACTACAAGTAATGATCTCACACAATATCTGTGAAAATGACGCTTAATGTGTCATGGTTTTGGATCTTGTAATAATCAAATTATATTTTTAAGCCATTGACTATATGTATTGTCCATTTATTAAAACTTTTGACATCGCAATATGTAGGGTACAAATAAAATATAGTCGGTGAGAAACCTTTCAAAATTGGATTGAAACAAACCTGATTTTTGTTCACATCAGTGAAGTGAATTTAACATAACATTTATTTCCCGAAATAGTTTCATTACCGACTCAACTCACTTATAAGTCAATTCCAGTTGCAAACAACATATACTGATATGCCGTCACATAATGCGCTAGCAGATCAGGGTCTATCTTGTTTGTTCTCCTGATTACTACTAACAAGCTGCAGTGACCCATATATGCTGTCGTATTGTGCGATGGCAGATCTGGGTCTGTGAGTTTGTAGTTGGATTGACTAATAAATTAGAACAGACGACCCGCTAATTAGTCTGCCTTAGTAGAGTTAGTATAATTACGTCTTTTCCAAGCCACAGTCGTTCTAGTACCGAAAGTCTCCACATCATAGTAGTATTAACGATATTCTGGATCAGATCATTTGGTTGTTTTGGTTACCCGATGCTAATATTGCAGCATGACAGAGTAAGTGACCATTGTTATATACCCAAAACTTTATACGGGTGCAAGTAATTAAATTTATTCAGTGGCGGCGTGAGAAGAATGGGTGGGGTGGGATGTGGCAATGGTCCCAAGACGCCAGGCGAAGGTGGCGATGTAGTAATTTCTTTCTCTTGGAAAATGTGGGTGAATTTTATTACATGGATAACAATGATCGCGACCAGCTGCTGGTCAACCAGGGGAGTTTACTCTGGCAAGCTCTAATGGTAATGACATCTTTGCTTACCGTCAGACTAGCCACGATTTTGTGGTATCAAGTTGTTACTCTATAGACCTCAGTGCTAAAATTTGGTGAAATACATATGCCTTCTATCCTACTTCAGCATGCGTGTTACACACTCTCATATATATATATATATATATATATATATATATATATATATATATATATATATATATATATATATATGTTAGATTTTCTATATGAAAATCACACAGCCAGGTACGCCTTTCCATGTAAGGGATATAACTCTGCTGGAACTAGACATCACAACTCTATTTTAATGAAGTGTTTCACGTCTTTTTTCAAAGCATACAAGAATGGCATGCAATCTTTCATTATCTCGACCTCTGCTCTGTCATCAGACAGATTATATTGCCGGATTTGAAGAGGGGAAATGAAACCTAACTAAAGCCTGGGTTTTGATTGCATAAATTCTGAGTGTTAACAATGCTATTTTGGATGTGTTATATATACTTATGATAAAGGTCCATGAACTTCATTCAGTAATATTTCTGCTACTACTACTACTACTACTACTACTATTATTACTACTACTACTATTAGCTTTCACATTGTTAATACGAGCCGTTTTATGAAATCTTATTAAAGCTGAGATATTCTAAGCTTGCTGAAAAACTCTATTCCATTGGAGAGTCTGCTGTTAAATAATTATTTAGACCAGAATGACATTTCCAGATTAGCCTGATTATCTTTATGGTTTGAGAACCAATGTTACCAATTGTTTATTATTATTATTATTATTATTATTATTATTATTCATGTTGTTATTATTAAACTTATCCTGGTCATAATTATACTCATCGTAGTTTGCAATATGACTTCTATTATTTTTCTCTTTTTCATAACGATACAAAGTGTTAATGCTGTTGGTATTGTTAAGATCGGTCACTGACTGCCACTTTGGTTACAGCATTAGCTTGTGCCATTCCTTTAATAGAATTTAAAAGCGTTGTTGGTTTCGGGCTGCCATAACTCTTATTTTTTCCCGGACATGTTCTCCTTTTCAGTCCCTAAATCTCTGAACAGATACTGAGAGCGA
Source organism: Sinohyriopsis cumingii (assembly GCA_028554795.2). Classification (NCBI taxonomy): domain Eukaryota; kingdom Metazoa; phylum Mollusca; class Bivalvia; order Unionida; family Unionidae; genus Sinohyriopsis; species Sinohyriopsis cumingii. The sequence continues at coordinate 75,710,127 of CM068825.1, forward strand.
TACACCCACTCTCTGGAGTGTCCATATCTATAGCTATTGACTCTCCGACTGGTATGGTCTATAGTTTTCTTTACTTATAAAGTTATATATACAATTTATGGGCGTTCTCTGTATGGTTTAAAAATATTTTGCTACCCACACTTGATTGAGATATGGCTCGTTTATCAGAAATATACCACTTTGTCAAGGCAATAATCAAGTTCAATGAAATATACCTCTTTGTCAAGGCAATAATCAAGTTCAATGAAATATACCTCTTTGTCAAGGCAATTATCAAGTTCAATGAAATATACCTCTTTGTCAAGGCAATAATCGAGTTCAATGAATAAAACGACTGTCAAAGAACAGCTGACTTGATGGTTTGTTGGAGACTACATTCAATCTGTGTGACATTGATATTTAAAAGTTTTCTACACCTGTTTACGGTTAAAAATCTGCCATGAAATCAGACCTCTCCACACTTATGACAATTATTATCCCTTTTATTTTTTATATTGAATTTTTCAAAATATTATCGTAGTTCATTTTTCATTGTTGTGCGGTGATTGTTGTGAAATGACAAACTGTAAATTAAATAAACGAAGACTTATGATCCAAGAGAAAATCTAATCATACTTTAACAGTTTGAAAAATATTTAAATCAACAGTACCATGGAAGCAGTTAAGAGATGATAAACAAAGAATAAACAAGCATTCCACAATATAACGACAGAGAAAGCAAATGCAAAATACTTTATATTTTCATCTGTTTAATTATACCCTCCTCCAATATATTTATACCTTTGATATTCGCTGACTCGAATGATGGGGATACTGTGGGTGTGGATAAAGATTAAGGTAACTGTTTATTAACATTACGTTAACCCGAAGGCGGGTAGGGGTCAATATAGCAGTTGTCGCCCCATCCTACCAAAACAATTGAGAGCAAAACAACCTAAACATTTTCTAGAATACGTTTACTGTACAGATAGATAGTTCAAATGTACAGCGGAAAAGTTTAAAATGCACGAGCTTCAGGCAGCTTGGCTCCTTTGGCCTCCCTTACGGAGTTCCGTTCCACAGACCCCTCGCTTACTTGTTCAAGCTTCCCCGAAATGATTTTTCTGGATTCGCCTCTTGTTACGCATCGAGAGTTTTTTTATTTTTTAAATTTTAGAATGCAGGATGGATAATACAATATTTTGCTGCACAGATATGTAACTGGAATAAAGCAATTATCGTTCATCCATCTTTATCTCTTCGTGCAGTTTACATTTGTCATTATTTTTGTTTTGAAATCAGATTTTAGGGCAACATATTTCGTAAATATTACTCACTAATTCATGAGAAACACACTTAAATACATCAAGGCTGTCTAAGCTAAGTTTCTGGTTGTGTGGTCAAGGAACGAGTACCTTCCCTCCCCAAAAATTAAAAGAAAGAAAGATAAAGATCCACTCGTTGAGCTTGAAGGGACACTGACGTCTTATGGAATCACACATGCATTATCGATATATATAAATTGGAATTAAATATAATACACATATATACAATATAATCCAGTCCACCTGACCCTTTGAATAGTCTACTATGGACATCTTTGAAGCAAATATCCCTCAATCGATATTTCACATTGTAACTGAACTTCGACACGGGAATGCACTTTGCAGATATTAGACTCCTTCAGAATTAGGGCATGAGTAAATAATAAATTTTTTAATTTTATTACTGCTTGACTTAATTGCTGATAAGACGGACACAAATTTCCTAATAAAGGCACGAAGCAAAAGCTTGGTGATGCAAATGATTTGCTGAGACATGGACTGTTTTAAGTTCTATCATAATTCTAAAATTATAATGCATTCCGAATGGTTTGCAGTGTGTTCCGGATGAGTTATAATCTTGAATATGTTGATGTACAAATATTATGGAATAGTGTTGATGTGCTAACAGTATTGATATATCACAATGATATTATCAAAAATGGATCTAAATAAATTCACCATAATCCTAAAATAGCGATTTAATCCGAAATTATTAATGAGCACTTTTTAATTCCAAAGAATAATTGAAATAAATCCCATCAAACTAAAATTAAGCACAAATGAAAGACTGATTCCAATTCAGATGCTTAAATAGGAATAATAATGTAAACAACCTTAATAAACAAAAAACAAAAAAAATACTCGGACACAATTAGAACGTAGGATGATGGAATTTGTATTGCATTCTAAGTTGTCAGCAAGATCAGCTCTATTACTAAATCCTTAGTAAAGAACATGACGAAGATCGGTCACACCTGGAATTTCCAAAGGAAAAACCAAAGTCCTGAACTCAAATCTAAGTAAACATGTTAACTTATAAATAATAATAATCTTAAAATATAATCTACAATCATAGATAAAAATTTGCTAGGTAATATGTTATTCACATCTTTGAAGCAAATATCCCTCAATCGATATTTCACATTGTAACTGAACTTCGACACGGGAATGCACTTTGCAGATATTAGACTCCTTCAGAATTAGGGCATGAGTAAATAATAAAGCAAGGAAGCCATTCGTCATGTAGGTCCAAACTCCTACTCTCAATTATGGACAAATGTCAGTAACACAATGCAAATAAAATATACATACAATTGTGTTGCTAATAAGTGTAAGATTCATAAATCATCAAAGTAAGTAACTTGCAACATCTTATTATTGTTTATCATTTGTTCCCATGATATGTAAGAATATAGTATGGTTTAAAAATATAAAACGGCAGCCAAAAACATACATTTGCAATGAAATAATAATAATAATAATAATAATAATAATAATAATAATAATAATAATGAGGACTTTGTATAACGCATAATCTTTAGAAGCTCTAAGCACTTTACAACATTAGACAACACCTATAACATAAAAGACATATATAATGATATGATTACAAAAACAAACACCATAAATTAGAAAACATAAAAAGCATGCTGAAAATATTTAAGGTAGGAAACATTATTAGGTCTTTAAGTTTGTTCATTCAGTCGAAATAAGTGAGTTTTAAGAGCACTCTTGAATGTGATCACTGTGTCTTTGTGTCTAAGTAAAGTTGGCAATTCATTTCACGTTGCTGGGCCCTGGTATGCAAAAGAACGTTGTCCATATGATTTCGTTTTCATAAAGGGGAATAATGAGTATACGACTGTCAGAAGAGGAGCGTAAGTATCTTGCTGGTGTGTACACATGGGTGAGGTCAAATAGGTATGTGGGACTGGAGTCCGTCATTGAAACGTAGCACAGAGAACAACTTTTATGTTTGATTCTGGATCGAATGGATAGCAGTGTAGGGTACAGAACAGCGGGGAGGTGTGCTCAGATCGTGGTACTCTAAATATGATCCGAGCAGCTGTGTTTTGAACTTTTTGAAGTTTCTGGAGTACATATTGAGATGAAACAGACATAATTGAGTTACAGTAGTCCTGTCTTGAAAGTACTAATGAACACACGAGTATTTTAGTGGCATCAATTGAAAGATATTTGCGAATGGAGCTGATACGTCTCAGCTCAAGATATGCAGCCTTGCATATGTTCATGACATGTTGGTGCATTGTGAGAGTGCTGTCCAGAGTAACACCCAGGTTTCGTACTGACTGTGTGAATTTAATGTTGGTGTTGTTGATATTTATTGTTTGAAGTAAATGATGTGACTGAGAAAGTCTTTGTGTTGTGATCAGAATGGCCTCAATTTTATCATCGTTCATCTGCAGATTGTTACATGTCATCCACGATTTCACATCAGAAATGCACCTCTCTACACTTTGGATGGTAGCATCAACTTCAATTGGGTGGCTAGATTTGTATATTTGGGTGTCATCAGCGTACAATTGGTGAGACACTGGATGATGATCTATGACACTTGAGAACGGCTGAGTGTATAGAATGAAGAGAACAGGTCCAAGAACAGACCCATGTGGAACACCACAACATAGATTAACTGGGCTGGAGTGTATTCCATTTGCAGACACAATTTGTGTCCTGTTGACCAAGTAGGCATTGAACAACAGTAAGGCTGTATCATGAAAGCCAAACACATGCTGGAGACGTGAAGTAATATATCATGGTCTATTGTGTCAAATGCTGCATACAAATCCAGGAGGGTGAGGACTGTAATCTTTCCGCTATCCAAAGCAGAGAGAATGTCATTAACTACTTTTAGAAGAGTAGTTTCAGCACTGTGGCAAGGGCGATATGCAGAATGTACATTGCTAAAAAGACTGTTTTAATTCAGATGACATACATGCTGGGATAGAACAACCTTAGTAATACTGACATAATCAACTTTAAAGAGCAATACAATGGGCAAGCCGACTAAAACTAAAAACCAGAGGAGCACAACCTTCTAAGGCATCCAGTATTATTCAAAGAATGTTCCACATAGTCATCCGTTATTAAATTGGAATCTATTTCAAGGTCTATTTTGCCTCGTTGCCAAATTGGAATCTATTTCAAGGTCTATTTTGCCTCGCTTTCTTTGGCAAAACTGTAAATATTATCAACGAAGACTAACAACACGTAAATATTGCTATGATGAACAACTATGTAATGAAATCGTAGATAAATCTTTCACGGTGTCAATTGTTGTGTGATATACAGCTCATAAAAAATATAACTGGAAACCAAACCAGCAATCGTTTGTCAAAGATGTCATTCGATCTAAAAAAGAAAAAGGCTATATTGAGCATTGAGTATAACGTCAACAACAAAGTTAACGTCAAAATGATTGCTTGTTATCCTGGTAGTTTTCTCGGGTTAGGAGGTTGTAAACCTTATTTTAAACGATTTGGAAATCCCACACGCATTCGAGTCGCAATTACTTGTCTTCTACCCGACGTAGATCTCACCGGTGTTGCCTAGATTATCTCGTTCAAGTTTTAAATTGATGCCCATGTTGTTATCCAGGAATGATTAGGACGTCATTTTACCAATTCTTAAACTGATCAACGACTAAGAAATTATAGCGTCAGTGCTTCCATAGTACTTCTTTTTCATATGCTTGACTTTGATATTTTGAATAACCTCACCGTGGGCGAAGCTATCATAGATTATTATCGCAAAAACTAGTTATGTTGTCAACATTATCAACAAACGCTAAGAAGAAAGAAACATCTTTCAACGAAGATATCATCATATATCGGGTCAAATGACGATTATGACAGTTTGTGACGATCAAACACAAAAACAACTGGACGCATGCGCGGATGGTACTAAAATGTATCCCGTGCTTAAACGTTTTGGAGAAACTATGCAGAGTTCCTAAAGGCGCACTATAGGTTCTTATCACGTTTGATAGTCAAAACAACGTTCACGTGATGATTCGTGGTGATCAAGCACAACCAGCGTCATTCGCTGTTGTTTGTCCACATAATTGGCAACGTAACAAATTAGATTAATACGAAGAAATCAGAGGGTTGTCGGGCCAAAGATGATCAATTATGATAATTTTAAAAATGAGACACATAACTAGTTAGCGATAGCCAGTAGCGTAATCATAAAGATTTAATTGAAATGTTTTTTTTATTTTTTAAATCATATTTGAAGTCAAATCGTGATAGTTTTACGCGGTAATTATTAGTGTGTCAAAAAGAAAACATTTATGATAATATATTTCCATTGATTGATCAACCAACTTACTGTCGTCGTCAAAATATATCAGTTACCATTCCGAGACTAAATAAACAGCAAGTAATTATTAGCGGTAATTTAGTCTACGTTGCCGACGAAGCGATAGACAACAACAAAGTTGACGGTGATTGGTGTTTCGGTTACGAATCAACGATACTTTCCGCACAAACTTTAATAGTGTAAAATCAAACCGATATCTGGATTATCAGGTGGTATAATCTTGTTTACATGACTGTGTCTCACGGGGAATATATTATTCAGCTCGCAATGGTCGCCATCGATTCATAATCTTGTTAGCTAGTGAAATAGTGTCCCACCACGTCCACGATTCATTTAGTTTCGTCGACGAGAGTATCAGGACGGAATGGTTACAAATCTCCCACATTGATGTCAAAGTTGATAACGGCAATTTCAATTTTGATGTGTTCTTAACACATTACGCCCTAGCGACGACTTTACCGGGCAGAGGTAGTAGCCTACAGCCGAGCTCTGTAGCGTCACTGTCATGCATGATACACTAAAGTGTGTGGTATTATAGAAAGGTAGACAGATGTAGCTCTACAATGATACCAAATAATCTGGATGTTCTAGTTGCACTACAAAATACGGATAGAAAAAAATTATTTTTTGGACCCTACTTTTTTCCGCCCAAAATTCGCCCGTGGTCGGAATCTGATTTTGTGTCCGGATTTTAGACTTTTTGGTCTCAGATCTAAGGCAAACCGGTATGAACTGCAAACAGACACATGAGCCTTTCCAAAAAGTAGGAAAAGATGGGCATTGGAGTAAAGAGTGATCTCCATACAAAAATAATGGCTCCGTTTAGCAAAAAAAAAAAAAAAAAAAGACCAACTTTTACCCTTCTGCTCATGCGCGAGTCAAATAGCCAACGAAAATCGATGTTTTCAACACCAATAGGCAGTATGTTATTGAAAGATGACCGGGGATTTGGTATTTTCGTGTCTATTCAGAAATAGCTTTGAAAATGTGTTTCCTATTCTATTTTCAGGCATCAATGACAAAAAGCTCCAGGGGTTAATGTGTTAATAACACATCGACTGTATCTTTCTTAGATACAAACGTTTTCCTACTTGGTGACGTTGATTTGTAACACATGTTAACTCGTTGTCAGCAACACATGTATGTCCCTGGTCTGGCTAATAATTTCATTAAAAATAATTTCCTTATCATTTTTTCAATTGTGCCCTTGACGGGTAGTAATTTTGTTTCAGCGAGATAGCTTAATATCCCAGAAGTCGCCTCGAGCTCCGTTGAAACTGCTGACTGGAACGTCCCCGTAGAAATAAATGACATTATACCGGCGATGTCAGCAATTACAAAACGTTTTGCTTTCCAGTATAAAATTGCATCGTTGATATGTTTATGATTTTCTTGTATCGCATCAGGATTTACTCTTTTCGTTAAGATTTCGGTCGCGATGATTTTTTTTTCATGGAAAGTATACGTAATCAACACGAAAATCTAGTGCCTACCCTGACGGGCGAGCATTTGATGACCATCACATACATCCAACGCTTGGCCGCTAAAAAAGTTGTCAATCTCCCCACATGTTATATATGTATTTGACTGACATCGTCGTTATCCAGACGTTTTTGTTACGTTTAAACAGTATATTAAAATGTTTTAATTTTTCTGTAATGTAATTTGTAGAATAACTATTTGTATCTGCGTTCGCTGATATCATTCCGGTTATTCCAACAGTTAAAAGCTTGCCGGTAGCTTCTCGTGGGTCGGTGGTTCTTTCCGGGGTTTTCCTGGTTCTTCCTCCACCATTAATACTGGCCGCCATGTATAGCCTATCTTGTGCTGAAAAATGGCGTTAAACCCAATAACAACAACAACAACAACAACAACCAACAGTTAAATATGTTGTAAATAAGAAACCTAGTTGCACCCGCAGTAAAGATCGACGCTGCACCCCTTGGATAAAAAAAAAAAACACAACAAACTAGAATGTTTGCAAGAGCAACGGACAATACACCACAAAACCCTAATCCAGCAAGAAGAAATAAGATTCAAACGCCCAACACAAAGAACCAATCACATGTTAAACCACTTGTTATGTATATCTGATTTAATTTATATCTGATTTAATTGTTTGTAAGATTTAAAATCTTTGTATTTTTTAATTTCGTTACTGTCAAAATAATGTAGTTTCGTTTACTAGGACTTCGTCCTTTTTCCAGAAAATAGTTTGACCGTAACTGTTTATTTTTGTAAACATAAGGCTGACCTGGTTCCCGACCTTAATTCAAAATTAGTAACAGCCACGTGAACAAGTTATTTTTAATTTTTTTTTTTTTTTATTGCGGGAATAATACTGTTGAGATCGAGGCTGTGTTGGATACCTGAGCCTCGACTTCTAAACAGTTTTGAGTGAAGTAAACAACTTTTATTCTCGGAGTAAAATGATTTGTTCGTATCACGGACATACAAGGGCTATATGATTTTTATATATATGTAAACAAACATTTCCAAAATTGCGAATTACTTAGTTTTAATAGTGATGCTTAGGGAGAGAGATCTGAGAGTCTGGGCTTAAAAACGTTTGATATCAAGTCGTTTCCTTCTGTTGTAGCCAGTTTTCGAGTTAATTCTCCTTCAGATTATTTGGATTCTTAAAGATTAATCCGTTTCTCTGGAAATATTTTTGTGCTCATACAGAATTCTTGAACAAAGACATTTCTTAAACATTTTATTCGGATTTCCAACACCGGAGTGTTACTTCTTGTGTTTCTACAAGGAACTGTAGGCCACAACAATGAACAGGATACATTATACGTCATCACTTTCCATCCTGGGTTCTTCGTCGGGACTCGAACTTGAATTCATTAGAACATTTTACTATTAGGACTTCTAAAATATTATTCGTAGATTATTCTTGGATTATTTTTGGATTTGATTCCTGAAACCGTCTTTTTTTATCTTTTAATTTTTGCAGTATTTTTTCCAAGGAATGAAAATTATTTGTTAAATTTTTCAAAGCTTGTTGTTTTCACTCTTTCCTCTTTCTTGTGTTACTGTTTATTCGAGTCTAAACACGTAACATAAGACAATAAGCGCATACAATCAAAAGCATCCCGAGAACTGGCCACATCAAGAAACCAGGGAGGGTCCACACCACGAAACCAATTCACACTGCCACAAAGTTTCGCCAACATTGTATGCTACGATACCCGTTCCCAGAAACCAGCCAACAATCCGGGCTGAGAAACACCCTCCCATCACCGGCGCAACATAATCAACAAAGAGCCGTAACATACGAATATTAGAATCATTTAGTATAATTACAGTACGTACATCACCGTAGACCACGTAACTATCGGAATTATTCGTGCGGCTTTGTCTATTCAACCCTCAGTTACACCCAACCATTCGACAATCATGGGGTCGCAACCGTTGCCCACCCATCTGCTTAGTGTTAACTGGTGTGTGTGTGTGTGTGTGTGTGTGTGTGTGAAGGGGGTCTGCAAACCAAAAACACTGACCGGTATTAGCATCAAGTATCATATATGTTCACATCGAGGTATTACATTTCTTATTATTATAACACGAAATTTCATATCGCGTTATTCATTACATCGATACAATCTGACCGAATTGGTAAATAAATTTATCTCAGCGCTTCTGTGGGAGCTTCTTATGTCAGCGATAAATATTTATTGTTACGTGGTGGTATGGCCATCGTTATCTAGAAGATCTCGACCACCGTGTTATTTCCGGATCGAGTAAAAATAATAAAATAAAATATGAAATTAATGGATGGAATAATTTGAGATAATTAGAGATCTGAGCGGTGATATATAAAACAACATGATCACCCTTATGCAGAATATAACGATTTCATTAATTATATAAACAAAATGAAATTAAACATGACATTTGAATGATACACTATCTCTTAGACATTTTTTAAACCAAATTTTAAAAAAATGCCATTAACCGTTCTGTTTATACACATAAACCAACTTTCATCAAGAAATCGCGTAAACGATCGAACTCTATTGCCCAGAATGCTGCATAAACTGGTTTCTTGCCGATCCTTCCAAATTCCACACTGGGGACAGGATAGAGTCGACGTCTCTCTCTCTCTCTCTCTGGCCTGCTTATGGGTCGCCAACCATATTTCTCTCATTTTGTTTCTGTATGAGTGTATGGGTACGTATATATGGATCTATTTCCCACTGATAGAATAAACAATAGATAATAAACAACCTAAATATTTGTCAGGTAGTTTCTTATGGGATCGAACACTATCCCGTCTCACTTTACGTCAGATATCGTGTTATCGTTATTCACCAGAAACTAAGGCTAATATGGGTCAGTTTGCAGCATGATAGCTGATACACAATCCCTAGTGTAGAATATTAATGGACCTCTTAAAAAAACTATTACTACGCGCTGATGTGACTGTAAATCGCTACCTCAGCTAAACACCGGCCGGCAAGCGCTCTTAATGTCAGTAGCATTGACTCTCGATTAACATAATTCATGTCTTAACTATACTTCTTGTCTTAACTACAATATTTGCTAACTAACAATTCTTTTGGCATAACATTTCCAGACATATTAGCATAAATTCCTTGACAACATGAGTAGTATAATTTAAGACATAAATTCACACAATTCTTTCAAATTCGTATAAAAAGTAATGAATGAAATTCTTAAGGGTCAGAAAACATTGACTACAAATGAATATCTTCCGAACTCATCAAAGAAAAATTGATTGCTTGAATTTAAAATAAATAATTTCAGATGAATAATTACACACTCATGTCACTAAAATTGCATGACATTGAGACAAACTTGTGCTTTCCGAGATTCGCTCGCTTCTACTTAGCCGAATGTCACGGTACGTTTAAGTTCAGTGTCCCCAAGACTACCAGACAACCCTCCCATGGACAGTGTGTTTAGGTAGAAAAGATACTCGCTATTTTTCCTCGGAGTCAAAACTTTTCCTTCTCCAGAAAAAAAACAAAAACAAACTTGGACTGATTAATTTCGCAAGGGAAATGCTTACAACCTTGAATTTCGTCTGGGAAACACGCACCCCTTATTTAGCCAATCAGGATTAAATTTATCCAACTGACGAATACTTCTCTCTATCCCACCCTCATGACACTTAGTTCAAATAGTAGAAAATTGCCTCTGGATCGTCTCCACTTTGTAATTTTTCATGTACTAAAACTCTAATTAACTTTGCCTCTCCATATGTCTGACCGTTATCCTAAAATATTCCAATAAAAAATCAATCATGTCCCAATACAGGGATGTTAAAAGCAATGCAGTCTAGCGATTTAATACGGTACATAGCCCATTAGTCAATTTAATTTGTTTCGTGTCACACTGACCGCAGCAAAATATCCTGCGAGAGCATCTAGACAATTCACACTGTTGCACTTGTTTTTCATATGGCGAGTTTATTTCGACGGGTGAATTTAATAACTTGTCGTTACTGTTATTGTGGATCTATTATGAAATTACAAATCTGCGCATCACGCAGGATTGTTGAGGTATTAACGAGCGTATCTTATGCGGACGTCAAACAAACGAAAATCGCCTATGACAAACTTGAAGCAGCTAATTACAAGATAATTAATAATCCAACCATTATACACATTATGGGAAAGCGCCTACGCAAAGTCGCTAGCGGCAATCATGTTGAAAAAATCACGACTTGGTCTACGTCTCGATCGTGTCACATCAGCCGTGTAAGACAATTTTGATGAAAATAACCCACATTTTTAATACAGTAACGCGATGTGCCGTTCGTGTATAAAATATTCCAACGCGAAGAAATACTCCAACAAATAGAGATATTTATGATGATGATTAATTTCACGAATTCGTCAATTCATCATAAACAAATATGAATCCAAATCACTTGAAATAGCCGCCGCTGAAACGCATTAACTTCAGGTAGACAATGAATAAACGATGATACATCACCACACAGTGTTTACAACGAGCTTGCTCGCCGACAATATGCTAGCACTTCGCGCGTTAACACGCCGCATGTCAATAATGCGAAACAACAAATATAACACATAACATAATACTTCACAGCTGATCATGTAAGCTGTGTGAGTCGGCAACTGACAGTTTATACCACGATGAACTCAGAAAAAACAACGTTAAACTCTTATAATTGAAATTTTAATTATTTGTTATGTTATTTTGTTTGCATCATTAAAAAACAGAAATCTTAATTGAGCGTAGTAATACATGTTTGTGGTTTTTCTGTTACGTAGCTATTTATAGCACTTGGGATGTCCAGCTTGATCGCAATAAGGTCATCATAATACCAATCCTTCAACCAATGGAAGCCAATTTTTTTCAATTATTTTTTGTTTGTTTGTTAGAATGTTGTTTTTCTTTAATGCTTACTTCATGTCTACCTTAACTGGCGGTGTTTATCTTATGCTGTACACGTGACTCTATTTATAGAAGTGGAAAAGTAGTTCTCCTTACAGTTCATACAGAAATGAACGCAATTCGTTTTGATCACGTGGTAACATTCTGACCAATGGAAATGTTACTTTCCTGTACCAGCTACTGGCATTGCAATTATCAACAAATAACCGCTAATGATACCGCAGTCATGTTATTTTTGGGTCAAAATTAGATAACATACCATGGCAAAAAGTATATCTACGACATAGTTAAACGTAAATTCCCATATATCGACCTAACACGTCACTGTTGTCATCGGTAAATTAATAAATTGTTTCGCATATTTATTAAAAAAATTAATATACTTTTTAGTGGCCATGAATGTGACGACACACTGATTTTTTTTAGATGTTCTAATCATTGCTCCCCTGTTGACAAAGAGAAGAATAATTACGTAATGATACATATTTGCGAATATAGTCTATATCTAATCAAAGAATTCCACATGGCGTCACCTGTTCAATGAATCCCACTTGGCGTCACCTGTTCAATCATGATGTTTTAATGAATATTGAACGATGTAAGCATAATAAATATTTGTTGTTAACAGTCGCCGCTGTGTCCCATTTTCGTCCATTACTTTTGCGTCGATTTGCCCCTTTTCTCGTTGTTACTTTTGGCACCAGCGCAGGATTCACAGAATACTACACAGAAAAAGACGTACGGAGAGCATCGCTTGAATGAGAATGCGAATATTGGATCTAGATATTTGATAGCGGCATAAAATAATCAAATTAGTCGTAAGAGGCGAAAGCATGGCATTGAGAAAGAAATACACGGACTTGCGACTCGCTTGATCATTTTTACTCTTACTGGCTAATTCAACACGACATTCAGCCGGAACAATACTCAAGGGTCTCAGCTCCATACTTTAAGCGTACCGAGTTTAACCTCGGAGTCATTCATGTTTACACGGGGGTTTCAATTTTGTTTTGGTATATTAGAAATGACACATGAAAGCGATCGGAAATGAATGCCGAGGTTTGACCTTGTAACGGAGTGTGCATCAATAATTCAACGAATATCCCGACGTGGACTTGATATATGCAATTTGGCTACGTACTGAATGCGTTATGCTACTACATATAAGGTCTTTGACTCGTTCCTTTTGGTCAACTTTGATGAACACAATTATATGAATATTCACAGACAGACAGACACACACAAAGATGATCATATTACAGAATTTGATTAAAAAAGCGAGTAGAAATTATACATGTTTGTATCCTTTCTAGTTATTGAAATTATGTATGTATTGTCCTCTGGAGTTGATATTATGTATGTTTTGTTATTATTTCGAGTTAAAATTATGCACGCTTTGTATCCGTTTGGATGGAAACACGTTGAAATCAAACACAAATGGTTCTTGTGAAAAGACAGCAAGCTAAAAATTCCTCTTTTTATGAGAGTATTGTATACATATAATTGTAAACAGGGATAAAGTAAAATGGGTATGGCTCAATCTAATATCATGGCAAACATGAATGAAGTAAAGTGTGTGTGTGTGTGTGTGTGTGTGTGTGTGTGATTTGGATATTTAACGTAGCTTTAAAAAAGTTTTCAGTCATATCGCTACGATGTCTGCAGTGTGGCAGTTTATAGTGATGTCTAGCACTGGGACATCATGCTGCAGACATGTAGCATGATGTCCCACTCAGTAGCATTATTCTGACACCAGGCCGACCAGTCCTAACACTAACCTCGTAATGCTGAACGCCAAGCGAGGTAGCTGTTAGTACCATTTTTATAAGTCTTTGGTATGACTCGGCTGGGGATCGAACCCACAACCTTCCGCATCCGTGACGAACTAAAATTGGTATGGGCCAATCCAATTTCATGGCAATCAGGGACGAAGCAAAATGGGTATGGGCCAATACAATATCATGGCAAACAAGGATGAAGCGAAATGGGTATGGGCCAATCAAATATTATTGTAAACAATGACGAAGTAAAATAGGTGTGGGTCAGTCCAATATCATTGCAAACAGGGATGAAGTAAAATGGGTATGGGTCAATCCAATATCATGGTAAACAGGGATGAATTAAAATGGGTATGGGTCAATCCAATATCATGTAAAACAGGGATAAAGTAAAATGGGTATGGGCCAATCCCATATCATTGTAAACAGGACGATATAAAATGGGTATGGGCCAATCCAATATAATTGTAATAGGGATGAAGTAAAATCGGTATGGGTCAGTCCAATATCATGGCGAACAGGGACGAAGTAAAATGGGTATGGGTTAAGTTAATCCAATATCATGGCAAACAGGAATGAAGTAAAATGGGTATGGGCCGATTCAATATTATTGTAAACAGAGATGAAGTAAAATGGGTATGGGCAAATCCAATTTCATTGTAAACAGAGACGATGTAAAATGGGTATGGGCCATTCCAATATCATGGAAAACAGGGATGAAGTAAAATGGGTATAGGTCAATTCAATATCACTGTAAACAGGGATGAAGTAAAATAGGTATGGGCCCATCCAATATCATGGCAAACAGGGATGAAGTAAACTGGGTATGGGCCAGTCCAATATCATGGTAATTTCTTTCGGAAAATCAAATACGAACGACAAACATAAATTTAGCGTTAACCTTATATAAAATGTATATGCGATTATTCAAATCAGACGCGTGTTTTATACAAACTATGCAACCATTATTATTAAATATACCCTTAAGGTATAAATATCTCGCGTATTATGGATATTTTCCTTCATTCCTAAGTATTTAATTAATACTTTATTTTGTTGTAATTCAGAAGATTATTTAAACATAAAGAGAGGAGTTCAGTAACTACAAAATAATTTATATATTGCATCTGAGCATTGATATAAAAAATTATAATAAAATAAAATCCTTCCCTAACATTTCACATTAGTTTAGTCGTTATAAAAAGATTTATGTGTGGCAGATTGAACTTGAAATGCCTTGTAACATGATGTGTACACAGTGGTTATTTTACATCGCGGTGACTGAAACAATGTAGCTTCGCAATTGTGATTTGAAAAGACAAGAAGAGGTTACTTGGAGAATATGATTGATATTATGGTTTTTCAATAAGGAATCAGCTCATTCATTCATATAAAAAAGAAGAAAAGTTACGCTAATTGGAGCTGAGCACAACACCAACTGATACAACAAGCGTGGATGACACAAACAATTAAAGTGTCAGTCAACTGTCAGTAGAACTCGTTAGGAACACTAATTTATAATTATAACAATATCTTGAACATAACTGTTATTATTGCGATATGGCTCACTCACAGAATAGTAAAACGGTTGTATTTTGTTTGCTTTCTCTGAATTTGTGTTTTATCATGCGAAAATGTCATGTTGTTATGGCGGATCCCAAGTGAGTCTCAAATCCAGGATATTGCTGTTCAAAATGCCACATAGTGGCAGTTTTACATCACCTTTGAAACCGTAGTTACAAAGGAATAATTCGCCATATAATTTGGATTTTGCATCATATTCATAGCATTTCCAATATAAAACACAACACTTGTCTCCTTGCAAAGAATTGTAGGTGCCAAATTCAGACTTGAAAATAGCATCTTCTGGAAAAAAATATATTCATTACATCATGGTGTTCCTAGCGCTTCCTATTTTAGGATACTAAATATTTACTCATTCCTGAAATGTAACACAAGCAGGCAGTGAGCAATACAAACTCATATTTAAGCATATGATAAACAAAAACTGTTTTCAATAAGTCCAAAATACTTTAACATGACCAAAGTCACTAATAGTATAATTAATTATAAGGCATCGACACAGCAGAAAAGTCGACATTTCAAGACCATAAATTGGTATAGAGACAGTTTTGAGCCTGTTGTTGTATCTGAACAAGCCTATACGTGTGGTGATCAGTCAGAGGAAATATACATTATCTTTGAAAACATGAATTTGCAAACACAAACACCATTGGCTTAGAATATATACACACTTTAAAAATAATTCCTACGACTGTTGCAAAATAGTTTTAAACTTGACTAAATCAATTACGCCCAGAAATAAGAATAATAAATCATCAGCAAAAAGAAATAAACAAAATCAATATTCTTTGAGAAAAAAAAATCTGTTAGATAAACATGCATAACAAGTTGTCTTTCTTAACCTGTTGAACTCCGATGCATTATGTTGCTCATATTTTGGAATTGCGTTACTTAATGCATGTCCAGACTGTATCCGCATATACAACGTGCATATATCCGTCTGTGAAGAGGAAAATAAAAAAGACCCAAACATCCACAAAGTCAGGGTGCATGTGAAGTTACGTGGGAATATTGTGATGAAGGCAAGTCACCAGGCTAAATAACGTAAGGGGATCCCAAATAAGAATATTTTAGAAGTTGGTTGTCTGGGAATTTGTACTTGTCTTGGTTATGCAATATTGAAATTTAAATCCAAAATATCGGTGAAAGATAAATACAGTTGTAAGTGTATAAACTGGCTCTTTGATACCTTAGATATGTCAATACACATGCAAAATAAATACACGTCATTCATTTTGACCACAAGCATTGACTTTATAACATGAGTTTATTTAAAACAAACCTGTCACTGCCATGTAAATAGTGGTCGAGTTTTATGACGTATCCAAAAGGTTAAACCGAACTGCGGAAATAAAACACTTTGGACAAAACTTAAAGTAAGTATTGTTTTCACTCATCATATAAACTTTCTGTACTGATTATTTTAAATTCTTACTCATATGGACCAATCTAAACCAACGTGTTTGTTGATAGATGTTACAGTGTCATAAGGAAACGAAGATTTACTGCAGGCTTATGATTAAAAAAGTGCTATCACCCAAGCACTGTGCGCATTTGTACGTACACCACATAGTTCACAGGAACATGTAACAATTTTCTCTCTCCTCTCTTTTACTGGGTTCGCATGTTGTATGTTGTCACATGCATCTCACATGTCGGAACAGGTACATTTATCAATGTAGGTGAACCCAACATTTTGACAGGTTCGCCTTCCTGTTTTGGCATCTCGTCTAGATGCATCTACACTTCACCAAGTGGAGTATATATTTTGTGCTCGAATCTTCCTGGTCGTTACTTCAACCAACTCTTCCCCATCTAATTTCCAGCCATATTATTGTGGTGACGGGATTTCAGGGTGGAATTCCTAATCAGGTATTTCAGTTTGGCATTTAACATAGGAAATCCTTTATAGGAACAAAATGGTAACAGAGTGGTTGACCTAAATGGGGTGACTGAGTAACAGTGTTGCAGTTGACCTCAATAAATGTGTGTAGGTAAGGATGGTAAAGCTTATGTTCGACTTCTCCATATGTTTATAGGGACAAAAGAGATTGTAGCGGTTGCTACTGGTGGTGGTGTTGTGAGGTTGTACCTTATTACAAGGTGTCCGCTTTATTTGGCCAGAAGGTAATCGCCCTCGGTATTGTTGTCCAGATCGAGTAAATATTAAAATAAAGTGTGAAATTATAGACGGACTAAATAGAGCTCTGAGCAGATATATAGAACAGAATAACACGAGCCCCAGTACATGAAAAAAAAAAAAACACAAAAGAATTTAATCAATTACATGAAAAACTGGGATAATACATTACAGTACATGAGGAAGATACACTTCTATTTGGAAAAATTCTTTCACTGAATTTCAAACACAAATATATTTATATA
The DNA here is from genome assembly GCA_028554795.2 of Sinohyriopsis cumingii. Lineage (NCBI taxonomy): Eukaryota > Metazoa > Mollusca > Bivalvia > Unionida > Unionidae > Sinohyriopsis > Sinohyriopsis cumingii. Next base: position 75,727,915 of record CM068825.1, read on the forward strand.
ACTAGCCGATCAATATTAAATGACAGAATTAGATCATCATATAATATAGTGAGCGATCGAAGTCATTGCCTTGTATAACGTCTTAACCTGCTTATTCCGGTCCACTCCAACTTCACTATGGTGGTTCCGCTAGGTCCTTTTCGCTTTTTCACTTTTCCAACCTCCCTACTGTCTCGCCTCTTTTCGGCCCTTAAACCTTTGTGTGGATAGATGGATACGTAAGTACGTAGATACTTGGATATGTACGTGGATACATCAGTAGATACTTCAGTGGATACATCCGTGGAGCTATTTCTCCTTTCAAAATAAACAGAGGAGTGGCCTAAATCTTCTGTTGGTTGTCCTCATGGGAACAGATCATAACTCCCCTCTCGTTATGTCGTGATATCGTTCTATCGGAATTCAAACAGACCCAATGCTATCTGGTCAAGCTAAACATGACAGACCATAAACAAACCTAGTTTCACAAGACTGATGTACTTCCTAATAGCTATTCCCTCCTGACTAACATTAACAGCACACGATACATAACAGTTCCGTTCTCGCATCAATTACACACATGCATGAATGAAATTCACTATATGCCTTAACTATGTTATGTCCAGCGAATACTCACATTCAAGTCTTTATCATACGGGAAATCATCTAACATCGGAGAATTCACACGGATTCTCGTAACTCATATCAACTAAAGCAATGCATGAACTTTTTAGATTCCTTTAACAATCAAGACGACAAAGTCAAACAATTCGTCAAACTTATATAAAGAAGATCATTGTACGGATTTAGAGAGATTAACTCAAATACAGTTACATTCACTTTAAGAGAATTGATCTACGAATTTTAACAAATAAATTCGAAGCAAATCTTTATATTGATATCTACGAACTTTATGAAATTGACGCAGATACATTGTGCTTTCAAGCTTTGTCCGCTTCTGCCGCCGAAATTTCGACCAATGTTTTACGAGATAATTTCTTCCAAATTCACTCTCGGATTCCCTTATATTTTCACTCTTCAAGGAAAATTGCAAACTAACTAGACTTTTTCGATGAAGGCCATTTAACCCCAAGAATTTTCGTGTGGAAACCACGCCTCTTATTTAGCGTAACCAATCAGGATTAAATATATTTACTGCCTTTTATAACTAGGCGACAAACTTGCGGTCAGCATGACTTATGGAATTCCAAACAAAAGATCTGGAAAAACTCCGCTTCTGACAGTTCTGGTATAAAATCGAAGTTACTGATCCCTTTTCTTTTCATCTAACGGTTAAGTAAATGATGGCTTAATTAAGAATCCCTTCCTCTCCCGACACAGACATTAGAAATTATTGCAGTATAGCGATTTAACAAGCACATGTCCCCATAAATCTGATTAATTGTTCTCTGGCCCAAATTAATGTGTTCTTCATAGATCGACAGAAATTTGCATCCCTAGAGAGATTATGGGGGCAAAAGTGGTTATGAGGACAAACACACTATAACAAACAAAACCCACCCACCCATCCAGTTGAATTAACATACGTCGCATCTCACTGATCTTCTTCTTTTCCTCAACTTCGTCTCATATGGGGACCTACAACAAAACTCTTTCAGACAGCGTTGCCTCTCTACATAAATCATTCTGTTTGATATAGCAGTCCTTCAGATAGTTCAGGATGAACAGCATCCCAGATATGAGTGTGGATGCATCCACGCTTGCTATCATGGTATATAGCTTGAACGTTCCAATGGTCAACATTCTATGCATCTTGATCATAAGAACAGGTGAAACCATGAGACGAGTCCACTGTATATATAGTCTAATATCGGATCGAAACGATTTGACATATTTCACCAAACCAAAGTCGAGTTACAAAATTCAGGCACAGCAGGGAGTAACTTTTCCAATCAGAAGAGAGCTTTTCGTAACGTCACATGTATTATATAGGTGCACTTGCGTTCATGCGCAGTGAATCGATGCAAGATATTTTGAGTATGGCTGGAACAAGGAAGACGATATATTGGAATACGCCTGCAATGGAGACGAGGAGTGTTGGTATAACGGCTACGAAAGCCACTTTCATACTTGCAGAAGAGGATGATTTTAATTTGGTTTCTTTCGTCTTCGCAAAAATTTTACCGGCACCATTACCTTCACCGCCTTCTCCCTTGTTGCCTCGGGTAAAGAATTTTAGACAGAGACAGAAGGTAGAATTGAAGACATTTTTAAAACAGAAGAAAGAAGCCGAACAAGCTTTTTGCAATTGAACAACAGCAAGAAGAGGAAGAAGAAAAACGATAAGAAGAGAATATGCGAATGATCAGGACACAAGAATGATGGTAAAAATCAAACTTGTTGTGAGATACAAGACATTTTGACAGAGCAAATGTATCTGAGGCAGCTGTATCAAACGCTTTTAACTCGGCCCGAGAGAAAGACCTTTACGGGTCAAAAAACCCTAACCCAGCTAACACTGCCTCTAAGCTGAGATACCATTAGCAACAGTGACCTCTACCAAATCATACACAGTAGCAGAATAAGAAAACTTGGTCGTGATAAGATCTTATGACTGTTGAGCTCATCATGTCCAGTCGATAAGTTTATTAAAGAACAAACACACACTGGTCCTTTTTATGGTCACACCCCCCTCTAGAAAAGAGCTACTACTCAAAGATAGCTAAATGAAGCAAAAGTTAAATCCCTTTTCTCATGATGGTTGAAAGATGTGGGTGTTGTTAGAGCGCGTGTGTTATACGTAGTATAAAACTTAAGACAAAATGGCACATACTTTTTCTTTGATATAGTCTCGCTATGAAACCACAATAAAAGAGACTCAACACCTCAAAAAAGTTAATTTTCTTCTTCTTTTACCCTTTGTCTTTCCTCTTGCATTTCTTCACTGGCATGGGTTTTTCCTCGTCTTCAGTCTCCTCTCTTGGTCTGGATTTCTTGCCTTTCTTGATAAGCATGTGCTCTTCATTTTCGGAAGACGTTGCCTCCTTTTGCTTCTCTTGTTTCTTTTTTGTTGGTTCTCTTTTTCTTAAGTCACTCAGAAGACCAACGTCCCTTCTCCTGACAATGATAACAGGTATGTTGAGACTTGTCTCTCTTTTATCATGTCTTTCCTTTGGTTTGACAATATTGGGTACGCTGGAACCCAACGTCCTTTCTCTGACAAATATAGCAAGTATATTGACTTTTATCTCGAGAGGAGTAGCGTTCCTTCAAGATCAGACAAGAAGGGTAAGTTGTATTTTCTCTTTCATCTCGACAGTTTGTGAGTTCAAATAATACTATCACGCTAAGACAGTAACCCTATATACAGCTACAAATCATTCAAGATAGAAGTCAGTCAAGATGGTCCGACCTTGTGTATCAGACTCTTCGAATCCACCTTCGAGGTGAAACATTATTTGAGGTCTTACTTGTCCCTGTATGAAGCCAACGGACAGTTAGATACCCCAAGCAGGCACAAAATCGCGTGCGACGATTATGCACGAGAATATGCTTTGTTGGCTGCTTTGATTTCACTCCAGACCAAAAGGAACGACGAGAGACATTTCCACCCTATAAAATCCGACCAACTTCGTGTGGAACTTCAGTTTGCAGACGTATTTGCCAACACGGCGAACGTCATCTTGTAGGCAGAATTTGACAATGCTATGGAAATTAACAACTTGAGAGAAGTGATCCTAGGCTATCAAAATTTATGGAAGAATACGAGTCTTCTTTGGAATACGGAGCCTCTTTGGAGATGGGGAACGAGTTTGTCTTTGAGTCAAATCAAGAAAAAGACAAAGAGACAAGCATGATATCCAAATGGCCCGAACAAGAAGAACATTTAGTCGCTTGTTTTGCTATGCACCAGGCTGAATGAATTACAGGTTTGATCACAAAAATTGTTTTGGATGTCCAAACAATCAACCCAGTCAGATTCGACACGATAAATATATGATGATGAACCAAGAATAAAAATTGCAAGAGTATTTGGATGACGCTTGGGGTGTAGAATCATTGGTAAAAGACTTGTGTAACTTTTCCTCCCCTCCAGTGACTGATCTGGGGAGCCAACACATCGAAGCTATCTTGTCACAGAGTACGGTGACGAACCGTAGAACCAGTTTCTAAGACATTTTCAAGGAAAAATTCAGGAGTGAATTGATGACTTATTGTTACCTGTGAACACAAAGAAAAAATATGGGTTCCTGAGAACTTCTTTACCTTCTGACGCAAAGTTTGTACACGGCTTCTTTGACTCCTGTGGTGAGTGTTCAAGATGAACTTCCTCACTGAAAATTTAACGATATTTAGCCTATACCATTTACACTGACAAATGTCATCAACCAGGAACCCAATGGGTGGCCGTCTATTTTCCCAACGACCATAGTGTGAACATTTTTTTATTCTTGTGGATCACCGGTTTTGGAAGACGATATCATTGAGTTTATAAGAAGAAATGTCGTATGGACTCGATTCAGTACTGTTAGATTTCAAGAACATATTTTATGGTGTGTGGAGAATATTGTGTGCATTTTCTTTCATCAACGCTGTCTTGGATATCCCATTGAACATTTGGTGACTTGTTTTGAAAGTAAATAATCTAGAAACGATGATAAAATAGAAAGATGGTTTGTGAAAAATTATTCATTCCTGCAATAATTTCTGAAGCAGAAATCAGTATTTTGTTGTCAGCATTTCATTTGGGCTGGAAGTATTTATTCAACTTATTATTCTCTCGAATTTCAAAGTGCCCAATAATATTCTTAAAGATATTAACTTGGAATTGCAGTGAATTCAAACAAGGACATCTTGGATTATATTAGTGTGATTAATTGAAAGATTGTTGTCACATCTCATGTCATAGGTTACTACAGGTACAACAATACGTTAAGATCTTGATCCTATATATATTTGGTACGCCTACTGTTTGTTTCATTTCGTTGTATCGCCCAGTCCATTGTTTGGCTTGCTACTTTACAACAAAGAAAGTCGAAGTGGTCCTAATGATGCAAGCTGGATTTCGGCCATCCAAAGAACATATAGGCCTATCGTCTAGCGATTGCTCTGGTTCTCGATAAAAGACCAGTAAAGGTGAATCGATCCCAGTCATAATCGAAACATCTTTCATTATCATATATTGGGGCAAATAGTCATTAATTCGATGCATGATAGACGAATAATAAAAGTAGATTTATATAAAATAATTAGCGTTAGAAATGAGGCATTTGCCAACTGCTCCAGTTCGAAGCAACCTATGTTTCCTTAGATTATAGACTGCCACCTTTCCGACACCCGCTGGACTGCATTTTAAATTCAACATTTAACCGCGAACGAACCGAAAACGTCATAATTCCTATTTTAGACTGTTATGCTGAGTTAGGCTCTGTCAGACTCAGAGACATGTTGTTTTTAAAACTAAAAGAAATCTCAGTTTTATACAACACGAAATATAAATTAGGCTCTGTCAGACTCAGAGACATGTTGTTTTTGTAATTAATAATTTTAAAAAATCTCAGTTTTATACAACACGAAATATAAATTAGGCTCTGTCAGACTCAGAGACATGTTGTTTTTGTAATTAATAATTTTAAAAAATCTCAGTTTTATACAACACGAAATATAAATTAGGCTCTGTCAGACTCAGAGACATGTTGTTTTTTTAATTAAACAAAATCTCAGTTTTATACAACACGAAATATATTGTCAAGTTGGAACCGATACGGTAATCATTTTATAATTACTTAAAATTGTGGGGCTTTCCTAAACCAAACACTAGTATGCAATTATCGCACTTTTAAGATTACTACAGCCTTATGAAATAATTAATTTTCTTAAAAGAGGATTTCTTCAGAATTTGGTGACGTTTGGTATATACTGTCTTGAACCCATTACTCATTTTCGTGCTTTTTTCTCGGAACTATAGTGAATGAAACAAAATGATTAATTGTATCATTTGTCTGACATTTCACGTATTGCGTCCATGAACCCAAGGTATACAGTGTTATATGATATCTTTAATTTCATAAGATTGTATGATATCTTTAATTTTACGCTGTTATACGTACTCTAATTATGAAGGTTACAGACTACAGCTTGTGTACAACCTGCCATCCACCCAGACTCACACCTGTCAGAAAAACGCTTGAAAGCAATGATGCAATATCAATTTTGCCTCATAAAATCCTACACCTGTATCTTTTTAAATGTTTGTTCTTATTTAGTGCTTTTTTACTTTTCATGAACAAAAATCCAGATGAAATGTGATAAAAGATTTCCAAGATTACAAATTTGCTGCAAAAAGAGAAAGAATAACCTACATAGCACGTGGAAACAAAATAAACAGAGTAACATATACTATAACACGAACACTAATCAACAAATTCAACGTTAGTGCGAAGTAAACGTATATAGCAAATGAAGCATGCTACAGTGCACACGTACGTTAATAAGGATATTAAGAATGGTGTATACAATGCAGTAACATGGCGGTCCTGAAATGTTCGCTATAATGATTTCCCCGGTATTTCAAAAGTATATTGCGATAAATGGGCTAACAGTCTCAGCTGGGCCAAACCAATTACGTTTTCTGAACTTGTTGACTACGTCAGTTTTTGATCAAGAGGTTACAATAAATAATTTCGACATTTTTATTTTCAGTTCCCAGTTGAGTCTGTTCTCATAAAATTTCGATGGAAAAATAGCAATTAAAACGAATAAATTTGGCAAAAAGCAGAGTATTATTTTAGCATTTTTTTGTTGAATTGTATTTATTTCCTTCAGTATTGATTCATGACATCTGACATTTGTTACCAGTTTGCTACGAATTAAATTGGATAACAGTGCTAGGCACACATTATTTCTAAATAAAATGTGCGGGAAAGTTGATGAAGAGGCAGTTTGCGTTTAATTCAAAGAGATGCCACGGTAAAGTTCTTGAAGATTTGAAAGAATACAGCAGAATGAAATAAGTCGAATATCTTCTTGTGACATTGATGGATTTCAGTCCAAATGGCGCTAGTTATAAATTTTTTTTTTATCGGCAACTCAAGTTACGAAATAATTTTTTGTTACTAGTTATTTAGCTGCCTTTTATGTTCCTTTCGAAAAGATATTGTATGTCGCATCATTGTCGAGGGTGATTACAGTCCGATCACATTTGACGTGTATGTATTTTATAACACCACGCACCTGACAAAGCCTTGTATGGCCTTACGCTAATTCATAGATTCTTGAAATAAAGAATCCATGCTCAAGTCAGATCGTTTATTGCATACCTTATTGAAGTGGTTCCGAGAAAATGATCAGAAAACTGCAAATGTGAACAAAGAGCATAAAATATTTTTTTTGATTAATATAAATTGCTTTTATAATCATTCTGTTGCTGGCATTTTAGATAAATTTACATTCGCTGTAATTTTCCTAATTTAATATGATAATCGTGCCATTCTTTGAAGATGTCATGTTTTAGAGACGTTGCAATTCGGTGAATGCTTTGTGCTAGTAAATTATTAACAAATTGTATATCTCGTCCTAGAACGATGAATACAGTTATTTCAAGTTCTTTTTAAAAATGCCGAAATCAAGAGAAAGACCACGTCTGCTGGCAATGGTATAAATTTAGTACTACCAAGCGAAAAATATTAAGGAAAGAAAAACAACAATAACGATATTATAAAAATCGAACTTGCAAAAACTCTTAATATAAATTTATTTAGATCATTGAATATAAAGGAATTGTACACCTCGTTCAATAATTATAGTAACTGCCCAAAGATGCTATATTTTCCCCTTGACTGTCGTGATTCCTCAGGAAAAGAATAAGCAACTAAGGTTTTATTTAAATTGTGTTTTGTTTTCGTATCTTTCAGTTTCATTTATGATACAAAATGGGAAAACATTTACCATGTGTACTCGCTTATGAAACGAGTTCAACTGCAAACTGCACAGAGCCAGCCAATGCACTTCCTTTGGAGTAATAAGCAGAACACGCCCACCCCCATATATCCTAATCATCAGTCACATTGTGCTATTGCAGACCTGGATCTGTATCGCTCTCGTTTTGACTTAACTTGTAAGTGAGTATATACGGTATACAAAGAAAGCTATCAAGTATTGTCATCAAACTAACTAGTAAGGTTATGTCTTAAATAAGATCACTCCGAAACATATTCTATCAACAAAATGAAAAAGAAAAATATATAAATTATTAATTTTGACATCACCAAAGCGAAATTTTATGCGTGGTAATATTTTAGAAGCAGTAGTAACTTTCTTGCATCTAAACACTTTAAAATAAGCAATATTTGTAAAAAATTTAATAAAATTTCGTCGTTTTTAAATCACGAAATGTTTATGAGAAAGGGCGTTAAACAGTGAAACCACACGAAATGGTTTATTTCCTCCCAAAATACAATACGTTATCCCTACAAATGTTTCTGACATTGCGGTTTATTTGTTAAAACTGAGTAAAATAAAATTCACTTTACTTGCTGCGCAGAAAAGCAAAATATGTATGTATGTATGTATGTATGTATATATATATATATATATGTGTGTGTGTGTGTGTGTGTGTATGTATGTATATGTGTGTATGTATGTATATATGTATGTATACGCCCATTTCTGTCTCTGTCTGTCCGTCTCTTTCTCTATATACATAAAGAGAGAGAGAGAGAGATGGCGTATGCATACATACATACATACATACATACATACATCTGACAAAGAAGATATGCTGTTCAGTTGTCATATATATTCCTTATTTCAATGCGTGCAATACCAATTCTGTGTATGTATCATAGAGATATGTATTATATACTTTGTGTTATATATACATACCCATAGCACCTTCTTCACAGAACCGCGATGGCTCATTGGTTAAGATGTCGGACGTGTGACCAGATGGGTGCGGATTCCATTTTCGTTATAGGATTAGCCCAGATTGATTGCCGTGGTACCGTGGTAATTTATAACCAACATCTGCTGCAGTGCCGTACAACTAGAACCCCCTCGACGCCACTCCCCCCCAAAAAAAAAACAACAACAAAAAAACAACAAAACAAACAAACCTACAAACAAAACAAAATAAAACAATACAACACAAAAAAGAACATAAAACTTGTTTCAGGGATTCATAATGTTCCTTTTAGAGACTTCCAATGCGCGATCACGTGACCTAAAATTCAAAGCTACAGATTTTTGCTATAAGGAAAGAATAATGTATCAGTGTCATCCTTTGTACCTTACGTAATTCGAGCGTTCAAAGAAGACACCGATGGTCCTACAATATATGAAATCTGAGTATTCAAAACATGTATGTTGTAGAATTGATGCACTGTGTTCGTTTGGATATTTTTATTTATTATAATTTGTCTTGCTTCAGTTACAATATTTCATTAGGTCATTGTATGAATTATACGATTTTAATTCACGGAGGCTTCTCAACAGATCTCGGTTCAGACTAGGTACTTTGTACTAATAAACTTTATACTTATATATGGGGTGGATGGATGTCATTAGATTAATCATTAATACTCAGACATGCGCATCTTTGCAACTTTGATATATCGTATATTATTATTTGTGTCCAATACACCCTGCCCATCTATTAATGTCTTCCTTATGGAGATTTAATATGGAGAAGACATATCAAAATATAAGTACATGAAATACGCACACACACGTGCGCGCACACACACACATACTCACACACAGACACACACTCTCACATGCTATCTCTCTCTCTCTCTCTCTATACATATATATCTATATACATATATGTATATGTATATATATATGTATATGTATATGTTCCTGAAGAAACTGGAATGGGGTGGGATGAGGGTTAGAAATGAAAAGATGAATTTGTTATCATTTGTCCATTCAGAAACTTGACTGAGATCAACATTTTGTTTAAAGCAATAAAATACACCATAATCTACGTCGCCCTGAATGACTTATATGGAGACTTTCATTTTCAGATCCGCTTGAAGAGAAATTCAAAGCATTACTTTGCCTGGTGCCAGCGGGAAAAAGTCACAATTTCAGATTAAAAGGCAGTGGACCTTGCAGCAAATGTTAATTGCAAAGTAAATTGGTTTAGCTTCGTAATCTTTCACCATATGAGACAATGTCAATGCCATTAACATGAAATAATTGCTCGCGACATCTTACAGTTAAGTCAAACCAGCTTCCTGAAACGTGGTCACCTTCCTTGACCGCAATTCACATTTTGATTTCTTTTGCATCCTTGAGTCTTGTTATAATATCAAATCCAATGTAGTTCTTGTGCAATTTGTAAAAAGGAGACGTAAAACCTTGTTTCTTTTGGCGAATGTAGCCTGAGACAGTTTTCACATCTGGCGTTTGATTGGTTTTTGCTAGAATGACATATTTCATTCATTCGGCCAAAATAAAATCCCATCCGTTGCATTACAGAAACAACTAAACGTTTGCTGAAACAAGCAAAATGATATTGTGAGACTCAAGTGTTAGAATAGTGGGGACTTATATGCGAAGACTCACTCAGTATTACACTTAAAAATTAAATTTTCAAATATATCCAATTGACTGAATTCAGATATCCCAAATAAAGTAGATGACGCCTTTAATAGCATTAGTTAAATAACTCAAGCGCTGGAAATATGTTATTTATGATCTTAAACCGGCTATTTAGAGATTTGGTTACTAAATAACTTGTCAAGCATACAATAAAGGTGCAACAATGTGCATCCCAACATCTAGAGAAAACGGTAATGACATTAACATTCTAGACTTTAACGTTGTAACCACTGTAAACATTAACATTGCAACCACTCTAGACTTTAACATTGCAACCACTCAAAACTTTAATATTGAAAACCACTCGAGACATTAACATTGCAACCACTCTAGACTTTAATATTGCAAGCACTCAAAACTTTAATATTGAAAACCACTCGAGACATTAACATTGCAACCACTCTAGACATTAGGATTACAACTGCTCTAGACTTTAACATTGCAACCACTCAAAACTTTAATATTGAAAACCACTCTTGACATTAACATTATATATATATATATATATATATATATATATATATATATATATATATATATATATATATATATATATATATATATATATATATATATATATATATATCATGACTCGTGCAGTAACACGTGTCTTCAAACATGTTACAAATCGACATTTTACGTAATTAAAAGGTTTTACGTAATTAAAAGGTTTAAAAAGAAGCATCCACTGGAAGAATGTTTCTAGTTTATTTAACCCATTTCCTCCCAAAATATTCTTCTAAAAATAAGGACATTATTTTCAAAAGCAGGAACCACGAAAATGCATTAAACAACATAATGGATTCGTTGCAGATTTTTTGAGACAGAAGTATAAAAAATTTTGCTTTCTGGACTCTGGATATAACAGTTTTTCCTGCATACTTCGATTCGATAACATTCTCATAGCTAAGGCCATTATTATATCAGTAACCTCTGTTGATGTGCTCTCCCAATTTCCAGCGGAAAGGCAGAGATATCAAAATTCGTTGTAAAGCAATGTTGTCAGCTGCCAGCAGTGTTCGTAATAAGCGTCCGCGCGAATTTTACGATCATCCTTCACGCGTTTCTTTTCCGGACCTAATGGAAACGTTAATCGCATTCTCACTTCAGAGACTATCACGGCAGCCTATTTAATCTCCAGAAGGGAAGTGTTTGACAGAATCTCATATCCTTCTTTTCCTCATAAATCGGTATAATTTTCATCAATTAGAAGGCTACAGTGTTTCTTCAGGAGGAATATGTAGGGAACAGAGATCTACGCTTTTCTGAAATGAGAAAACTAGAAGGCATTTGAGCATTTGTATTATAGGCGTTACTTACAAACTATGAAAGAATGAAGAATTTATTGAAGGTACCAATTTCCAGAGTGTCTGAAGACCTTTTGGCGTATTAGGAAGAGAACATCGCAGATTACCGAAACAAAACTTCTTTTGCTGAAAGAAATACTGTAATTGAAAGAGATATCCTTTAAAAAAGCAACTTCAAGTGGGTGATGAAAACAGAAATGCGAGTGTTCCTTTGTTGCACAGATGTATTTGAAAACATTTATCTTTCTTACCCTCCCAATTCTCTTATTTCACGAGGATGACTGAATGTTTATTCATATGTATGACGTACATTTCGAACCGACTATTTCATTATAAACATAACATGTGTCAACATTGGTTAGTGCGATGTATGTCTTGTAGATATTTTCTTTAAGTAATGTTTAAAGATTAGTTTTCTATTGTGCAATTTTTAATATTCCGATTATAAGTTTTAGACATCCATTAACTGAGCTCTAGGAACATAATATTTAATCATGATTATACTTTTATTACGGAATTTTTTAAGAATCGCAAATCAAAAAGGCAAAACCAGTGGGCTGATTCTTTTGTGTGAAGTCGGTCACGGCATTCAACGTCGCCTGAATTTAACATTTGATTGTAATACATTCTGACATTATAGTTGGCGCTATAAGCTGTCAGCAACGATAAAACGCAAAACAGTCTTGAGAAAATATAGGATAATCAATTGATTAAAAATGATGCTAATCGGTTTTAGAACATTTTCTTGAGTCTTCGAATTAATGCCTTTATGAGGAACAGTGGCTATATTTTATAGAATGCATTGAAGGCGATTTCTTCGCGATGCAACAACGGCAATATTACAGGATCACTAGAACATAATTACACGTGTTTCATTGAGAGTGCCAAGATGAATCCGTAACAACATAATTCTGTGCTGAGACGCCAAGCACGTCTCTAGGGAGCAATATCCCGGTAAAGTGCTTACAATACAGCAACTCCTATCGACGGCAAAATTGTTACGTTCCCATAGGACCATCATGTCCTGCAGAATGCAAGAGCGGTAAAATGTTAGTTTCGATAAACCATGTCGGCCTAAAAACATCCGAACGTTTGCATATAACTTTTATCGAGGAATATTTTGACTGAGTTATGTTCTTTTGGGATGCTGCAAATGAATTAATTGAAGACACTGTCTTTATCTTGGTATGACTGTAGAATTGTACACTATAGCATTGACACAAAAGAATGTATGAAATTATTATGAAATTATTAAGGCGGTCATTGTCTTGGTCATATTGCATTGTTATAAACATTGCTGTCTATGATACTTTTTAATGCCAGTCTCACTAGAAGCCAAATAAGAGTACTACTTTCTTACAGATTTTATAATATGTCCTCACACTCGATTAACTTTTCATGATTTTTCACCGATCGTAAATAGGATGTTCCTTGATCTTTATTTCGGTATCTTTTTTTTAACTCGGTACAAGCAAAATATGTACAAAAATAATATGGTAAAGACATTTTATATAGGAAAGAATAAAAAAATATACCTCCATGTGAACGGCCAAAGGATGACTACATTCATCCCTATACTCCTGTCTGGACTTTTTCTAGTTGCCGAGGTCAAATTATGAGGAATCTAATGTTATTTTCAGATTTGTTTCGTTCATGCATCGTGCCATCTTTCCTTTAACTGATTTATTGTCATCTTGAAACCCATGCTTCAATGCTCAATCTTTTATTGTTTGTAAATGATAATAATTTTTGAAAGTCCTATCAACTATCAACTTATTTCTGAATATATTTGCTAAATAATTCACTCTTAACGACAAAAATACACGAAACAATTATTAAAGTAATAAAATAAATAATTTTTATGTTTGTCTTCATTTCTTCAGAAGTGTTTTAACACTAAGATGAACAGCTTATAATATGGTGATAAACTTTAAGGAAAAGTTAAGATTACTTTACCAATTAAAATGTTTTGTATCAGACAAAAGTCCTGCCGATCGCACAATAGACACTGTACATTAATAGACAAAAGTACTGCCGACCATGAATTAGACATTGTACATTGACAGAAAAAAATCCTCTCGTCCATGTATTACACATGGTACATTGACAGACCGATCATGCAATATACACTGAACATGGACAGACAAAACTCATACCGATCATGCAATGGACACTGTACATTGATTAAATTTTCAGAAAAGGATCAAAAGTCATACGATTTTTATTGTTCGCAAAAGATAGACACATATTCACACGCACACACGTACACACACACACACACATACATATATATATATATATATATATATATATATATATATATATATATATATATATATATATATATATATATATATATATATATATATAAATGCTTTAAACTGACAACAAACAGTACGAAACTAGTATCTAGCTAGCCTGAGCGCTTTCGACTCTTTAATGAGTCTCTGTCACTCTGTCAAAGGCAAATACAAAAGATAGACAAGACATGCGAATAAAACAGAAAAACGGTTATGTTTGCGAAACTTTACATGACTGTTTCTACAGGAATTGAACCTTTTAACTTTATTATATTTCAACTAGTTTATTTCAGCTTGTTGTTGATACTGGAAAGTATTTGTATTGACATAGAAATTGATGAGTCACGACGACATCTGTTATTTTGTGTAATGTTATGTAAGCGCAAATTATATCCCGGATATTTCATTGTTATAGTGGTCATAGGCTATTAAGCAAATTCATAGAATTATTTAAAAGAAAATGTGTCAGCTGCAAAAGATAATTTTATTTGTGCATGGTTGTCTTTTGCTAGTCTTCTTGGTTTAAACCGCTTGTCCAGTAAGATTCCTTTTCTTTCCTGGTTTGGGGACTCATTTGGGGTTGTGAGCAATTGCAATAAGTGTTATATCACTGACAGTGTGACCAGGTAAGGAGAAGTGTTCTACTACCGGGCTTCTGTATTATGTTAGGTTTATTATGGAGGATTAACTTTAGTGCGTCCGACGATTCCAACATGGGCCAGTGTTTCCCGATGATTTTACCTAATTTGTGGTTGTTGTCTGGAATGGTAAATGGTTTCCGATCAGCCTTTTCCTTCCTTCCATGTTTTAGTAGGCCATCGTTTAGTCCTTTGGGTTGACCCCGTAATCAGGTCTTTGTAGTAGCTTCGGTAGATTAAATGTTAAGATAGTTCTTCAGACCTTATTAGGAATTTTTCATCGTTGGAACAAATTCTGTGTATCCTGTGTGCCTGGCTATATTGGATGTTCCTAATGCAGTGTTTTGGATGACAGCTGCTTGGGAGGAGATACTGGTGTTTGTCGGTTGGTTTGGAGTAAATGTCTCTATGGAGTTTGTTTTCTACCAGTCTGGTTGTTGTGTCCAGGAAGACGTTGTTTGAGTTGGAAACTTCTGCCGTGAAATATATTGAGGGATGGAAGTTGTTTGCCTTTGATATGAAATCATCCAGACTTTCTCTTCCATGTTGCCACTTTATTTCTATATCATCGATAAAGCTTACTCACTTGTATAGTGTAAGTTCAACCGATGCTAAAAGTTGACCCTCCAGATGTCCCATAAAAATAGTAGCATACGAAGGGACCATTTTTGTACCCACTGCGGTTCCATTAATTTGGAGGTAGTTTTCTTTATTAAATTCAAAGTTACTGAGTTTTAGGACAAGCTGCAGCAGTTGGACTATGAAGTGTGTGGGTGGATTGTCTACAGCTCTAGTTTCCCATGCTTCTCTACACGGCCTGTATCCCTTCGTTGTGCGGTATGTTAGCATGCAATGATGTGACGTCTAAGGAAACAAGCAATGTATCTGGCAGTAATGGTTCACTTGCTTTGCTTTTTATAAAGTAATATGTAGTGTCCTGAAGATATGAGCTGAACACAAACAAGCAACAAACATATACATATACCACAATCACAGGACAATCTGACTCTGGCAAAGTCACTACGCGTCTAACAACCATGGGGGAAAGGCATGGAAACCCAACAGTGGTACAAATAGTCCAATGGTTGGGGAGTACAGACCAAAGCTCCAAGCCAAGGGAACACAGAAACCAGGCATATGGCCAGCCCAGGCCAAGGGAAGGGAGTAAGTAATATTATCAAAGCTTATGGGATAAAGAAACTCAGACATTTGATGAGCAAAACAAAAAGTAACCCTGTAAAAATCAAATACTGTTATATTAATTTCCTTTTTCTCTGACACATATAGACATCGCACACTATATGGCTGGACAGGGAAATACACACAAGACACATTTTTACGCAAACAGGATGTCACTTCTAAGCCCTAATCAGCAAGATATGCTGAGACGGGGCTATGAGGTGTCCACGAAGATACGAGTTGAAAAAGGCTCATTAAAGAGTCGAAAGCGCTAAGGCTAGCTAGATACTAGTTTCGCACTGTTCGTTGTCAGTTTATTGCATTTATCTTAATCAATCCCTGACACACCTGATCCCTTGCTGGATCCAGTGCAATTGAAAGGATTGTTATTCACAATATGATTTGTATTCTTTATATATATATATATATATATATATATATATATATACGCACACACATACGTCCATAAGACTACGTCACAACTGAGGTAATACTCAACGAATCACCATCAATACGATAATGAATCTGTCGTTGCACTTAATTTTTCCAATGAGTTTAAAAATTAGAATTTATAACAAGCAACAAAATCATTTGATACTGGATCGTTAACTACAATTATTAAGTTATTCGCAGGACAAATTAGACAAATGAAACAAAAGAGTCAAACAAACACGTTTGATTGTACACTAATAATAATATAAACACAGCGCGTAATCACTGAAGTGATGCTGAAATTAAATAAAAATTGTTGCAACCGATTGTAACACAATCCTATTTTATACATCAAATGCCCTTTTAGGCGATATGTTGTGTTGAAATAGTTTTAGATCTCACGCGCTTGTTTTCCTAATGCCGCTTAATCGCCGTTGTCATTAAGGTAGCTCAGACGGAAGTAATATCGACAATATTGACAGCTGAAAACACTCTAGTACTTCCTTTGTTTGTCAGTGCACATGATTGTTCCGGTAGAAGATGAATGATTTCAAAGCTATGCATATTTATCTTTCTATGTGTGAACAAATGTATAAGGATGCATGAACAAACGCGCATGCATAGAAGTTAAATGCCCGAGTGAACTGGAAACGGTTTATTGAAATGTCAGGGAGGAAAGAAGGGCCATTTATGTTGTCGATAATGGAAACCTAATATTGAAAAAGTTAAATAATTACTCGATCATTTGATGACTTGAAAAATGATGAATTTCGTATAGAATAAATAGTGGATAATAAAAAGACCCATATTACTCATTTCATTTTATTGGAATGCTAAGGTCATATTGAATTCTGACTGTCTCAATTTAAAATAATAGAACCACACGATGATCATCCTGATAATAGCGTAGCGACCAGGATAAGACAACAACAACAACCACAACAACAGCTACTACTACTACTACTACTACTGCGTCCGCTCGAATGTGGAAAGGTTGTGGGTTCAAACGCCGGCCGAGTCATACCAAAGACTTATAAAAATGGAACTAACAGCCACTCAGCATTAAAAGGTTAGTGTTGGGACTGGTCGGCCTGGTGTCAGGATAATGTGACCTGGTGGGACATCATGCTACATGTCTGGGGCATGATGCCACAATGCTAGACATCACTATAAACTGCCACACTGCAGACATCCTTGCGTTATGATTGAAAAATTGCTAAAGCTACGCTACAAATTCAAATCACACACTCACACTACTACTACTATTACGACAACTACTACTACTTATACTACTACTACTACTACTACTAATAATAATAATAATAATAATAATAATAATAATAATAATAATAATAATGAGAAGAAGATGAGGATGACTTGCACCATTATTATAACAATCATTATTTATCATTGTAGCCATTGTAACTGGTTGGTGCTGTTGTTGATGGTGATAATGATGACCCCAATACTAAAAGAGAATCGTATCTTAAGATGCAGGCTTGCACTCAAACGCGACGTACAAACAGAAAAGAGAATAATTCTATCAACCTGAAAGAAAACACAAGAAAAAGAAAACGAGCAGTGGAAGCTTTCATGAATTACGGTGACTTAAAACGTTTATTTCAATGCCGCTGGTCAATTTCCTTTCATAATGAAAAAATTTGTACAAGCCTGTTATCATTTTGAACTGGTCAGATAATGAGTTTCGAACACGTTGAAGCTAAAACATCTGTGTCAGATTAATATTTCACAATCTGCAGGAGTAGTCTTGTGGCAACATAACAAAGTCGGTTAGATTGTTGCCTGCCATGATGACATATCTTCACTATAAAAAAACAATTTTCAAATATCACTTCCATTAAATCTGAACAATTAATGTCAGTACATATCTTAAAATGTGACAGATACTTCATGGAGTTTGCTAGGTTTTCTGAATCATGGTACACTTATCTAATCGACGGTAATATATCCTGGGTTTTATCTCAGTTCAACATTTTGGGGCGATTGTGTAGTCTCCCATGAGTCCAGTCACAACGTATTTCCTTGATAGTAATCAAGTGGAAACAGCGAGAAACCCAGCGCATACCCATAGATGTTAAAACTGTGCCTGTCTCATTTCAGACAAGTAATTTCAATGCGTAGGCGCCTCTCTACCCTTCCTCGCTCTCTCTCTCTCTCTCTCTCTCTCTCTCACACACACACACAGAGAAAGTAACGATCATGCTACTGCATCTAATGTAAATCCAGTATTTAAGGTGTAGAGTAAATAAAAGATACGGAAAAATAAAATGGAAAAGGATGTCAACGATTCAGACACAAGAGGAAACAAATCTCATCAAACAACTTGAAAACACTCGATGGAAAATGTTTTCCTTTTGATTTCTTACTGTAACGTGCAATATATCTTGTACTGTAATTGCACAGTTACAAAAGTTATTTCAAGCCTTATTTACGTTCACCTTTCTATTTCCCTGACTCTAACTTAGGCACGGAATGACCGTAATAAAGACTTATATAAAGAGTGTTGGTGTGTGTATGTGCGTATGTATTCATGTCTGAAATGACAGTGAATCTAACAAGATAAAAGAATTTCCTCCTCACTTTGTTCACTCAGACTGGACCACAGAAGTGGTGTTGATGTTCGTGCATGTGTGTAGGTAACCATTCAATAGTAGAAGCACAGAAAGCACTTTAATAATAATAATAATAATAATAATAGCAACAACAACAACAACAACAACAATAATAATAATAATAATAATAATAATAATAATAATAATAATAACAATAATAATGTTACAAACCAGGGGTATTTGCTTTGACCAAGCGGTGTCAAACTCTGGCGCGATTCCGCTAGAAGTCATAAGTTTCCCATAATCCCAAAACTTCCAAACAAATTCTGTTTTAAATTAGACAGCCTAACGTGTCCATTCTATAAATAATTTTACTCTAACCAATATAAGACCACAGGTCTCACAAGTTTCCAATTGTCTATCAATCGCACATCTGCATGGTTTGTCTTTATCAGCTTTCCGCACTGTCAGCATTTCACGTCGTTAAACTATACAACTTCCCCTTACACATGAACTATTTTTACTACGCCACCTTAGACCAGGCAAATCATGGTTACGAGCCACATTTCGCCTGTAAAACTGCATTACATTTACAACCATGGAGACATAAATGGTATCTGCCGACGACGGAATAGTCCCTTCTTGTTTAATCCATTATGTAATTTACCAGTCTCCAACCATAAATACTGCACATGCAGTCACACAACCAATATACACCACTAGATTTTAATAGGGACTATGGAACGACAGGGACATTCATGCAGCTCTGACCTGAATTCACCGAAAATAAATCATGGCATCATGGAAACTCACGAACACTTCACTCCTAGCAATTGGCTAATTATTTCGGGCTAAGGAATATTTCCACTGGGCCGAGTTCCCATAATCAAACAAGTATTTTATAAAATCCACGAATTCCTTAAAACGGGGCGCAATGAACAAATACCTTTCTCCAAATTTATTACAATGATGATGATGATGATGATGATGATATTAATGACTATATTTAGAGAAGGTAACTCAGTTACAGAAACTAATCTACCTTAAGGCCTTATCGTAAGTACAATACAAACATTAAATACAGGACAACATGACAACAGTATGGCTTAACACTAATTTTTTTCTGAAAATCAAAGAGAGTTTCAAGCTCGCGATAAACATTATTGCGACACAGCATCATTTACTTGATAGCCTTATTAGGAAAAGAATAGCAATTATTTCTACTCGTTGTTACATTATGATGGTAAAATATTCCTAACGCATTTATCATAAAAACACTGGTTAAGAAAGTTCAAGCGTGCTCTTTAGTCGCTTTAATCACGGTAGAATATTCGATACAGTCGTTGCATCGACTAGTCTGTCTGCGCTACTGTCGAGTGGAAGAGAGCATTTTCAAGCTGGTATTACCTTTGTAACCTTGCTTAGTGAAGTTTCTTGAAGAAAATATTCGGACTAAATAGATAATGTCAATACCCTTTGTAGATCAGAAGGAACAATGCAATAACATTGTTGATTAAGATGAAGAAAAGAAGACCCTCTGACGCGTCACAGTTTTGATTAAAATGAATATAAAGAGTCTCTGACGCGTCACATTTTTTATTAAAATGAACACAAGGAGTCTCTCTGAGGTGTCACTTTTTATTGAATATAAGGAGTCTCTCTGATGCGTCATTTTTTTTTAATGAAAATGGATATTAAGAATCGCTATGATGCGCCACATTTTAATTCGAATTATTCCTGCTGGTGTCAGAGTTAAATCCAATCAGTGCCAGTTAAAATTCTCGAAAAGAGAAACCCTGCGCTCTAAAGAGCAGAACATGGGGTGTCGTTATTTAACAGCGACATGTCAACCCAGCACCATTAGCGGAGTAATCCCGGCATTTATTGAGGTCATGTGACAGCCATCCAACTACGAAAAGGTTCATTGGTCACAGTAATTACGTAGCGCCGTTAATCGCAGTTTATGCAATAATTCAACTTTCAGACAGGACGAATAAAAAAGAAAGAAATTAGTCCTCTCAATAAACCTAATATGAGGGATACATTTTTCATTTTTGCATGATTTTTCTACATATGAGTATATATATATATATAAAATCTGCCAGTGCGTGTAAAGAACCGTATATGTGCTGCTTGGTAATTAACAGGTTCCATAATATCTATGCTGCAATTTGATATACTTTATCTAAAATAAACATCAAGCCGATGAAGGTTATTTTTTGACCTTCATTTCTAAGTTAATGCTCGTATAGAAATTCATTTAATTAGAATCGTGATATTAAGTCTTTGTTTGGTACATGTAGTAGAACCTGGTAGAGAAATCACCTCTTTTAAGCAAATACCTGTCTTAGTCCGCCAAATTTTAATGTCTCGATAAGCAAATTTTCCAAAGAAATGAATACACATTTTCAGCATCTAATTCTCAACCCTTTTTACTTTACTACACATTGGTTCTACTTCAGAATATGACTTTATATACGTAAGTATAACTTTTACTCGGACCATATCACTAATAAGGTTTATTCTTGGTTTTCTGTTGTTTCCATAAACTGGAGTACTTTGTAAGCAAATTAGAGATAAATCGTACACAATAATAATAATAATAATAATAATAATAATAATAATAATAATAATAATAATGATAATAACGATAATAATAATGATGATGATAATAATAATAATAACGATAATAATAATAATAATAATAATGATAATAATAACGACAACAACAACAATAATAATAATAATAATAATAATAATAATAATAACGACAACAACAACAATAATAATAATAATAATAATAATAATAATAATAACAATAACATATGGAAATGAAGAGTTTGATGCTGGAAAGAAACATTTCGTTGGTACGCGAAAGAAGTATCAATATGAATTTCAATAGGGACTGTGATTCATTTTTTAAACCATATGGGAGTTAAAATTATAAAGCAGCGGAACATTAGGATACATGACATTTTGCAGCCAACTCATATTTCTTTAAAAGGTTTCTAAATGCTATAGAAATAAAACGTTTAGAAATCTTGTGCTAAACCTGCATTGGTATAAAATTTGAAATCCATATTGCTATTCCAAATGTTTTAACAGCTGGGAGTACACCCTACCTTTGTGAGATTGAATTCGTGGTGGGTGTGGGTGGGTTGGCGACTAACACATTATTTCCTTAAAATGTACAGAAAGTCTTAGTGAAATCTTCTTTATCACTTCAAATTTGAATATTAAGGGACTGTAAAGTATTAAAATATTTTAAGTTAGCTGGTGGAAGTGACGACACGTCTTATTGTATGCAAAGTACCTTTCGCTGTCGGAGTTCCATCTCAGATTACCCGTTCTCTTTAAGCTAAGGCTTGAAATGAAATAAAGCATGAATGCAATCTTGTTGCAATGTCGTGTCTGACACTGCTGATGTGCCGTAACTGACAAGACACACGTGTTTTCAGTCTACGATCTTTAAGCCTTGATTGCATTAACACACACGTGAATAATTGAAAGTGCACGTTGGATTGCAAATGGTTTCAGGAAAAACTTTGTAGGTTTTGTGGCGATATAATATTTTCGAAAAAAAAGCTATTTTCAACTCATGTCTGTTTATGCTGGGAAGAAACCGTCCTGGTAGTTATCAAAGTATTTCTTTTCGAAATCTCTTTTCAACACTTTTAATAAAACAACATTGGATGATGATGATGATGATGATGATGATTATTATTATTATTATTATTATTATTATTATTATTATTATTATTATTATTAATCCACGTGAAAGCAGTTAACCTCAAAGTGCTTCTTTGCTGCTGCTGGCGTCCTACCAGATCTTGCCAGCAACCGGAGCTCGTCATGATATATAAACAGAACAATCTCTGAGTGTAAAATACTCGTGTTGTCTCAGCCCTAAGTGGGCTTCAAAGGAAACTGGAAGAGTAACAATCAACATCTAATTGTAAACGCGATGATTCGAAAGCGGACTTGAACTGTAACCATTCCATCTTGTTTACATCGTTTTGCAGGTGAAGCACGATTGTGCATAATAGTGGAAACAATAAAAAGAAATAATAACAGATCGCATGAACATAATTAAATAAACTAGATGGATCAAACAATGAAATTTCTTTTACTCCACAGACAACGTTGATCAAACGCTATTCCGGGGATAACCTGTTTGGGAATATTTGGACAGCCATTGATGGAAGTTGTAATGTTGTTTCTAGATCAAAGATGGAATTTGAATACAATTATCACCAGGGACCTTGTTTGGGAGATGGCCGAGGGGCGGGGGGGGGGGGGGGCATACAAATGTAAAATTGCTTTTGCCAACATACGAAAATTAAAAAGCCAATCAAATTTTGTCCACTCCTCCGAATCAAGTTTTGTCACCCCTGAATTAAGTTTTGCCCCCTTCCAAAAAAAAAAGATGAAATGACGTCCGCGATTATCACCAACAATATATAAAGTATACACCAATATATAAAGTATACACCAATATATAAAGTATACAGAAATATATACAATATACACCAATATCTAAAGCTAACACCAATATATAACGTATACACCAATATATACAATATACATGAACATATTAAATATACACCAATATATGGAATATGCACCAATATATAAAGTATACCCCAATATATACAATATACACCAATATATAATATATACCCCATATATACAATATACACCAATATATAATATATACAACAATATATCAAATATGCACCAATATATTAAATATACACCAATATATGCAATATGCACCAACATATAACTTATACACCAATGTATAAAATATACACCAATATATACAATATACACCAATATATAAAATATACACCAATATATAAAGTATGCACCAATATAATAATTATACACCAATATATGCAATATGCACCAATATATAAAGTACACGCCAATATATACAATATACTCCGCTATATAAAATATACACCGGTATGTAAATGTATACACCAATATATAAAATATACATCAGTATATAAAGTATAGGCAATATATAACATATACACAAATATACAAATTATGCAGCAATATATTATGCAATATGCACCAACATATAAAGTATGAAACAATATATAAAGTATACACCAATATAAACTATATACACCAATATATAAAGTATACACCAATATATAAAGTATACACCAATAAATAAAGTATATAGTAAATATGCACCAGTATATAAAGTACACGCCTATATATACAATATACACCGCTATATAAAATATACACCAATATGTAAAGTATACAACAATGTATACAATATTCACAATATATAAAGTACACCAATATATATATATATATATATATATATATATATATATATATATATATATATATATATATATATATATATATATATATATATATATATATATATATATATATATATATATATATATACACATTATGCACCAGGATATGAATATATACATCAATATATACAATATACACAACTATGTAAAGTATACACCAATATATGCAATATACACCGCTATATAAAATATAAAAAATATGTAAAGTATACACCAATATATATAATATACATCAATATATAACGTATACACCAATGTATAAAATATACACCAATATATAAAATATACACCAGGATATAAAGTATACACCAATATATAAAGCATACACCGAACTATAAAGTATACACCAAAAATAAAGTATGCACCAATATATTAAATATACACCAATGTATGCAATATACACCAATATATCAAGTACACGCTAATATATACAATATACACCGCTATATAAATTATACACCAATGCATACAATATAAACCAATATATAAAATATGCAACAATATATAAAATATACACCAATATATACAATATACACCAGGATATAAATATATACATCAATATATACAATATGCACAACTATATAAAGTATACACCAATATATGCAATATACACCGCTATATAAAATATACAACAAATATGTAAAAGTGTACACCAATATATAAAATTGACACCGATATATACAATAGACACCAATATTTAAAATATACACCATTATATGCAATATACACCGCTATATAAAAAATACATCGATATGTAAAGTGTACACCAATATAAAATGTGGAAGGGATGTTATTCAGATGAATATCGGATTCGGCTAATGTGGGTATGTGAGAAAGCTTGCCAGTAGCTTCTCGTGGGTCGGTGGTTCTTTCCGGGATTTTTCCGGGTTCTTCCTCCACCATTAATACTGGCCTATCGTGTGCTGAAAAATGGCGTTAAACCCTTCAATAACAACAACAACATCAGATGAATATATGACAGAGTTATACACGTATCTGAGGAGAGAGCTGGTTCACCCTGGTGAGTATATTGACTCCAATGGGAGAAATAATGAATTACGTCCCTTTTTCTGGTAAGGGGCGCTTAAATTGGTTCTTAGTATGTGCAGTAAATATGTCACAGTTTGAAGTACCAAACAATGCTCAATGTCACGTGATGAACTGGGATCTCAATGAAAACGGAGGATTGTAAAACAACGTTGGATGTATGAAGAAGAGGATTGAGAGGGAAGACGGTTATTAAATCTTTACAATTGTAGACCACAAAGCCCGTACTTTGTTTCATTTCAATATTTCAGTGATCTTCAAAACGTTTGAAATATATAAGGACACTAGAAATTTATCAAACCTTTTCTGTTACATTTGATAATAATTTTATTTCAAAACTGAGCAATTAAGTTTCGTCAATTTCCTGAATTATAAATAAAACTTGAAAACTTAGTTCAAACAAGGAACGTGGAATCGGTTCAGAGCAGACATTAAATAAGAACTGAAGAGAGCCCAACATGACGATTACTTCACATTCAACGTCACGTCGGAAATATATAAACAGCCAGGAAGATTTTGTTTTTTAGTTCATTCCTCCAGTTGGAACAGCTACAGACTTAGAAGACAAGATATAGCTGAGACACTGAACATCCAATATTGCAGTGTTTCTACTCATGCAACTTACATTACCTCACCAATAATGTTTCCATAAATACTAAAGCATAATGAATAATACAGAACAACCATTTTATTCTGATTAAAAATTTCTACATGGTTTAAATCCTTCAAAATTTTGCTGTCCTCAAGGAATGCACCCAAGCACAAAATTGAATGATTTTTACACACGTTTCATGTTATATCTGACAAGCTTCATGTCTACCAAAAATTTCACAGTTGTAAAACACAGCAGTGATGTGTACTTGATAATTAGACTAAACATATAGATCAGGCGCCGAAGACTCTGAAACAAAAATATCTTAACCTTGTTCATTGCGAATTTTGAAGTGGTAAAATTTTTCGTTACGTGTTTTTAGGCAAAGTTTTACGCTGGATATAGTCTTCATTAGTCATTTCTTCCCGAACAATGTGTGTTATTAAATTATTCCGACTCTGGTTGGTCTAAAGTATCTTTAGAAATACTATAATGCACAGTACTATGTGCATTGCTTTTTATCTTGTAAATCATTGACATCATAATTGGAACTTTTCAGAAATTCGCGTCTTTCCAGATGACCGATTATGCTACACATCAGACTGAGCTATGTACGATATTACAAGCCCAGGCATGAGCAACAGAGGACAATAAGGCAAACTGTTTCTGGTTCCCCTTTTTCCATATAATTACTACTATTAGTCTTGGAAGCAGCAAGATGAGCGCAGCGCCGCTGTACTGTTAGTTTTGGGATGGTAACTAGCAGATAAAGCGCGATACACTACGTTTAGAAATGGCCTTCCGTAATCTTTTGAGATATATACCACTGAATCTAGAACTAGTTTTAGTACCCCTACTTCGTGGACGGGTTACGAGGACAACTGTCTCTGTCACATGTCTATGTGTATTAACAGAGAAGCCGGGTGTTATTTTTTTGTCAAACGCGACGCCTTTCAGCCTATTATAAAAAATATTAAACATGTTCCTCATACATTCTGAAATAAAAGAATAATTCCACCTTTTTAATGCCAGAATTACTGCATATCATTGCAGAACTACGTGTAAAAAAAGTTTACCTTCTTTACATATTTTTTTCTTGTGAATTGTCCAACATATTAGTACAACTGATAACTACTTCCGTTTCCAACTTCGTTTTTATGTATGCCTTATCGCAGTAATATGGTATGCACTGAATAATATATCGTAGAATATCCAAATATGGCATAGCAAGCCTTAGTTTGAAACAAATTACAACGAAAATCTTGAGTTATCTGTAATTGTGGACAAAGTTCGGTTAGCGTTAACATTCCAATATAATTTACCTGTTACAGGTACATAACTTTATCATTAGCCAAACTTACTGAGAGACATAACTCTAATTAGGTTGTAGATTTTAACTACAGTCATCTTTTTGTCGTTGGCAATAGTTTTATTTGCTCCATTGTAAGGTATAGGATCAGATCGGAACTTCAATCACGTTGAGGCTACAACATTATAACCAACACTGAAGACAGCCACAGGATGGGTCATTCATAATAAAACTTTAAAGCAAATGTCCGAAGTGAGGATGGCTAATTACTGTGCGCAGACAGTAATCGTATTGATGATTATGTCAATCACCTGGGCAGATCAAGTACCTTGAATAATGAAAAACGCATTACAAACTAGCCAAGCAGGTACAATGGAAGCTTTAACATAAACGTCTATAGTACGCAGAAGACAGGCACAATGATAAAGCAGTGCAAATTGCTGAGAACTGTAAGAGTACGTTCTGTTGGATTTTAATATCGAAATAGGCTAGGGGATCTATCACATTGACCAAGACGCAGTACTTTGTGACTCGAAGACGAACATGACCACAGTACTTCGTGACAAGACAACGAACATGAACAATGCAACACCTGGATTTCTCAAGTCTTACACACGAGTGGGAAAATAAAATAACCTAGCCAGCGAACTAGAAAAGGAAATGAAAACTCAGCAGCCTAATTAAAATAGTTGCACAAGCTCTATTTCCACTTATTTTCTCATTCAATCCAGGAAGACACCAGCACAGGTAAAATGATTGACACGTGTGATGGCTGGCATTCATTATTCGATTACCTTCTCATCTTACATTTATTTTAGTAGCAATATAACGTATAATAAAAGAAACTGCGGTCAATTTTCTGTGAATTAAAGTATCGTATGATAAATTATTTATTTGTAAATGAGTAAGTAGGCCAATAATGAAAATATAAATAGAACTCACGTGGTTCTGATGTAAATCGTTATATCCATTTCGATTTTTAAATTTCTGTTTGAAATAAGGCTACGCTGAATGGCAGTTAAAATAAAATAGTCGTAATTATTTCTGATAAATAAAGAAAAGGGGTTTATTGCGTCAAAGTCACCCAGTTTCGACGAAATAATTATTGGCAG